>OY720681.1:81788392-82301392 GCA_963170755.1 Amphimallon solstitiale | reverse complement strand
GTCCCAGAATCGGCGTAAGTACCCTACTCTTATTCTATTAATATATTACAGGTATTGTAAGCGCATAACGAATGCGCGAATAAACGATCCGAAATTGAAGTGTATTTGCAAAAAATATGATAGTTAGAACAACTTGCTCTTGTTCTCGATGAAATTTAAAAGTACCTCTGGATTGAATAGAGTGATAATTAGATATGGATTACATAAATGATTGAGCTCGTTCTGTTATACATTTAATGACTAATTGTTGACAATAGCAATGAATTAAGACAACTTGAAGCACGTGCTGATGTAATTATTCAAGGCAATGCATTATGTACGCCACAAATCCTAACCGCAACACGTTTTACCAAAGTTGTCATTATATTTTTTTCCATTCGAGATGTGTTGTATTTTCATTAATCATTCTTCAATTATAAAATGAAATAAATGAAATAAAGTACAACTTTTGCTCCAATAGATATAATGAAAGAGGCAATTATTAGCACTCATTATTTTATTATTTTTTTGTATCGCGAATATAATGTAATTTTGTTAAAAGGTGTAGTTGTGATTGCACCAATGGCAATGAAATTTGTTGCTGCTTCTCTTACTTGGTTGTTGTTTCTTTTTGAAATAGGAGTATATACAAAACCCAATAATACCACAAAATTTATATTGTTTCAAATCGGGGAAATTTATAAAATCTTATATAAACTACTTGAATAATGTAGTTGTTGGAAAGTTGGTTATTTCTTAATGTTAAGAATAATACATTCAAACATACCATTTATCACGTGTAAAATTCAGAGGCGTAGTTAGCAATTTAAAGAGGCGCCAAGATGCGAAAACAAGAAACAAACAAACAAACACAAGAAACCTTTTCCAAGGTCTTTGACCCACCTACCTGTGAGAACTCTTCGCTAATTCGAGATGCTGCGAGCTCAGAAGAATATGCTCGGGGTCGAAACAAGTACTCACAAGTTTTGAGCCCGTGGAAGTAAAATGAATGTGTAATGGGTTGCAGAAATAACCAGTATCCTTGGACTACAAGTACAAGTTGATTTTATTTTTTGGAACAAATGGTGTTGAAATAAGTTTGGATACGAAGAAATGAGAAAGTGACTTATTTAAAGTAATGTTTGATAATGGCGTTGAACGTCTCTGCCGTTTGACATCTTCTATAGGTTTTGTGCACGAAAGCTTTCGTATTTTTTTTGTACTATTATTAACTGAGCACTGGATGTATCTTATGTGTGCTTCTTCTTTATGAATGAAATTTAAATTCTTCACATGATCCAATTTAGACAATTAATAGCTGTGCAGGGGCAATCATTAAAATATTAACGTTTAAATAAATCAGTACTCGTTTATTTAGTTTTATATATACGGGGATCATTAAATTTGCACATATGCACATTTTGTACGTACAGGGGAAATTATTTATTTGACTTAATGTTATCTTTTTTTAATTCCTTTTCTTTTCCTCTTTTAAATTTCTAATAAAACTTATGATTGTTGTAATTCTGATTTGCGATTGAACACTCATGAAACTTCCTTACCTCCATCTCGGGTGGGAATACCATCAGGGAGCTTGACTGTTAACTGAATGAGATGTGACGCCATTGCCGTTTGTCTCGGCAACGGGCGTAGCGGCGGCGAACTATCGTGACGCGAGTGTTTCGACCAAAGCGAGAGTTGAGTAGGTTACACAGGTAAGGTATATATAGAGATCGTTGCACAAGAGTTTAATTAACTTTTTATAAATACTATTAGAATTCTATTGAAAGAAAAACGATGTAGTCTTTAAATATTTGCCATTTTTTAAAATGAACTTTATATCACTTACTGAAGAAATTAATGCTAAACAATATTTGTATATTACAAAATATTTTAATTGGTATAAAACATATAAGCAAAAAAATATTTAAAAATTCACTAGGATACGACGTCACGCATTCCAGAGAGAAGTTTTTGAGAAATGTTTGTGGATTATATGTTATAAAATCGCAAAAGAAGCCTTTAAGTGAATTAATTCAAAGTTGTTTTGAACAATATTTTGGCCTCAAAATTAAAAATCTAGGTAAAACATGGGTATCACATATATGCTGTATTTCGTGTTATGTTAAATTAACTCAGTGGAACAAAAATAAGAATTCTTCTGAAGTCCTTTCAGAAAGGCGAATGATTTTATGTGAACCAGTAGATCACGTCACGGACTGTCACTTCTGTCTTCTAGAAATTGAAGGGTTTTCAAAAAGAAATAAACACAAAGTAATCTTTCCAGATATTCCAACTGTAAGCAAACCGTTGAAAAGAACTGATTGTGAGCTTCCAATTCCAATGCATTCAAATTTTTCTGCAAATTCCACGGACGAGGAAGATAGAACCGATGTTTTGAATGTGTCATTTTCAAGTTATCTGACGTATGTTTCTTCTGACGAAATACATCTCATTACTCAGGCAGATCCGAATGATTTGATACGGGATTTGGTTTAACCAAAGAAAAATCACAAATTTTGGGATCTCGATTAAAAGACTGGGAACTTTTACATTCCACTACTAGAATCTCTACAAGGTTAGTTTTAAATAGCGTTATTAAAAAAAGGGGGCGAAAGAAAAATATGAGTAATGCCCATACAAAAAAAAACGCTTTCCAATGTTCACGCCGTGACGAGAAATTGATTTTTCTTTCCTCGAGTCCGACCCTGTCGCAGTTAATATACAAACATAATAATTTTCATATAGAGGAATTTCAGTTTCAAAATAATATACCTACTTCTATTTAAGAAAAAAAACACGGTAATGCACCAAGGTTGTCGACCTTTTCCACATAAAGACGTGCTATTCACAAAAGAAAAGACATCGCCATAGAAAATCTTTTCAATTGCCATTCATTCTCAAAGGTTGTATCTCTTTGCACTTGATCGTTTTTTTTGGAAGAACCTCATAAACTGTAATTACTAGTGAAATTACTAGTGGCAACAAAGTTATGACCGACTTTAACTACATTTTGACCCTGAAAATTTAGAAATTTTTGATGAGTTACAAATAAATTTCTTTTTAGATTTTCAGTTTATACGTATTCTTCAGATTCGTGTAGGCTTATTGAATATTGAATATAACACTGCAGAATGGTGATTGTTTATCGACTCGTCGAAAACAAGTCCCAGAGTCGTTTTACTTCATATAACTCGAAAACATCAATTCCAATGGCTCATTCTACAAACACAAAAGATACGTATGACAATATACTATATTAAATCTCATTCAATATTCAAATCATCTTTGGCAAATCTGTGGTGACCTTAAGGTTATTTCCTTATAACTTGGACTGCAAAGAGGGTTTACCAAGTGTTGTTGGTTTTTGTGTCTGCGGGATAGCCGAGCAGTTCAGCATTATTACCAAATAAAAGAATGTCAGCCACGGACGAGCATTGTTCCTGGAGAAATAATATAAAATTTGAGCCGTTAGTGGAATGTAATTTGATGATTCTACCCCCTCTACACAAATTAAGCTTGATTAAACAGTTTATCAAAGCACTGGAAAAAGAAAGCAACTGTTTTAAATACTTAAGGGATACGTTTCCAAACCTGTCTGATGCGAAAGTTCGCGAAGGAATATTTTTTGGTCGACAAGTAAGGGTAAGGAAGCTGTTCAAAGATGAAAATTTTGAACGTACCATGAATAATTTAGAGCTGGCAGCATGGACTTCCTTTAAAAATGTTTCCAATTTTTTTCTGGGAAATCAAAAGTGTGAAAACTACCAAGATATCGTGGCTAGTTTGCTAGAAAATTATTAAAATTTAGGGTGCCGAATGTCGCTCAGAAATACATTTTGCATTCACATTTGGATTTCTATCCTGCTAATTTAGGAAAGACAACTGATGAACAAGGGGAAAGGTTCCATCAAGAAATTGCAGAAATGGGGAAACGATATCAAGGTAGCTAGAATCCCGTCATGATGGAAGATTTCTGCTGTTTTCTCATTGGGGAAGGCAAAAGGCAACATAAAAGGAAAAAATAACTCTATTTATACAGAACATTGATATATAAGCAATTTTTCTTTGTGTTCAGTTAAGTGTTTTTGTATGCTTGTTCCTAATTAAACATTCATGTATTTGTTATGTCAAGATTTTTGTACTTATCTATTTCTTTTTATAACTTCTGTATAACAAATTTTCTAAATACAATATCATTGTTTTTCTACTACTAGGGGAGTACGATTATAACTCTAAAACTAGACATGGAGGAAAGCTTTGGTTTTTGGTTATGCCTTCCGTTAAAGACTGTAAGAACTGTACACCCATTTTTACGACAGTTATTCAAAAAAATTGAAATTGTGGGGTAGTGAATTAATAAAGTTTGCAATATACAAAAATATCGGCCTGAAATTTTTCTAAATAACAGTATAGAAAATTGTTTTAAAAGTAAATTTCATTTAAATTTATGAACCCTTTTACTCAGAGTACTATTACATGATAGATAAACCACTCAAAGTATTTTTTTTTACATTTTGTGCATGCATCATTTGAAACAACAAATATAATAAGTAATCAAAGCAAATAATTTCGTCGGGTTTTGGAAATTCAAGGTATCTGTACACTCCTACGCACTGACTCATTACCTATACATTCCAATACGACTTCTTCGTCAATTTCATAATATTCCATAATTAGCCGTGTTCAATATTTTTGATGGACTTTAATAACGATAGCTCTGATAAAATTCCATTAAAAAAAAGAACCGTGTTCCGATTTACTGTTTATATCTGTATAATTTCAAGTCGGAACACGAACAGTGAAAGTGGCTTGCATCCACATAACCCGATACAAAACTGGAACGACAATTCCAATGTCTTGAATAAATGTTATAACTGAGATTTCAGTTGACGTCATGACACTTGAGGGAATTCTTTTAGGAGATTCGTGTAGTGAATAAAACTATATACCACATTTATACAATATGATGAACTTTTACATTATTTAAACGATTATTGGAATCACTTTACGCAACTACAATACCTCGGGTTGTATTTTATTATTTAAAATACCGATGATCTTAGTAAACAGAAGATTCCGTATTTTCCTTGCGTTTCTCATATCGGATTTATTAATATTAAATTCCAGCGAATTTATTTTGACTAACATTAAGCCTTTATTTAAGGATTAATATTATGTCGCGATGGCGATGGTGACTACTAATTAATTAATTGAGTCGTTTATTGTTAAAAGACTCCAAGTGACATTTTTGACCATTTTTGTTTTTCAGTGGAATGACATATTATAGACACAGACGCATCGTTTGGTATAGAAGGAAGCCAAGTTCGCGTTGTGAGTGTTTATTGCAGAAACAACTCAAGTGAAGCAGTAAACGTAAAGAAACTTTCATATAACCTCAAAACTGTTTTATGTCAGTGAACTGTTCAGTATATTTCTAAATAAGTGTTTTCTGACAATTAATTGACAATAAAAAATGGTAAGATTACAAGAACCACAAAAAAACGACGAAGATGTGTTTCAAATTCATCACAATATAAACGAAATCGTATTAAATCTTGTAGAACTCAAGGAAAAGAATACCTAAATTACAAAACCAATCTTGTTCGTGCTAAAGCCATTGGAAATCTCACAGGTTGGGTTTTTTGTGTATTTTTCTATTAGGTATTAGTTCAAACTAAAGTCAATTTAATTTTAGTTGTCCAATGAAGTACTACAATAAAGTTAGTGAAGATAACATAAATATGTTGTTAGAAGACTATACGATATTGGAAATAAAAACGAACAAGACATTTATCTGCAGGGTCAGATAGAAATATGTAGTGTCAAAAGACGAAAGCTAAACTCACAGGAAGAACAAACCAGAACTCGCTCTTATAGAGATTTTATCAAGATAGATGTAAAAAATGTTAAGATATGTCAAAAAGCGTTTTTGAGCATTCACGGAATTTCAAAAGAACGTATGAAAAGAATCAAGCTATTATCTTGTAATAATCAAACACCAGAAGGTAAGAGAGGAAAAACTTTGAAGACAAATGTTGTACATGAAAACTACAGGGATGAAATAAGGGAACATATTTCCTCATTTCCTGCGAAATTACTCAAACAAAGAATGTACTTACCTCGATTATAAGCTTAATGTTAAAATTATGTACAGCCTTTTAAGGAGAAATACCCAAATTCTCTGGTCAAGTACAGTTATTATATAAAATATTTTAAAGTCATTCAACTTAACTTCGGAAGGCCTCAAGTAGGCGTGTGTAACAAATGTGTGGCTCTGACCCTTAAACTTAAAAATTGTAAATTAAACAACGAGGCCAAACAAGTGGCTGTTACTGAACAAATGAGCCACAAACGAAGAGAAAAAAATCTACAATGCTCTTAAGACAACAACTGTAGAATGCCAGCAACCTGAAGACTTGGTTGCTGTTTCCTTTGATATTATGCAAAACTTACAGTTGCCGGAGTTTCGGGTACAAGATAAAGTTTATTTGTTCCAACTAACCTGATTTGAAAACTCAGAAACCTCATATTTACATCTGTCATGAGGGGCAGAGAGTTAGGGGCCTAAATGAGGTTTATACTTATATTTTAGATTACATTGAAAACGTGAAGGTAGAAGCCACTGAGTTGCGCCTATTTTGCGAGAATTGCAATGGGTAAAATAAGAACCACAGTATGATAAGAATGTGTGTGGCTGCCAAGACAACTGGTCGATTTAAGAAAACTCTTCATGAAACAATTTCTGGTCAATTTTCTTTGTCCCAATTCAATGCATAATAAAATTGATTGGTTTTTTTCAGTGTGGCAGCATGTGAAGATGTTTTGATATGTTAGTCTACTTGAAAGAATAATATAAAATTACTAATGCTGACAACAAATTTTCGCACCATAAAAGTATATTCGCAAGTGTGTTAAAAATACTTTAATAGGGAAGTCAATTAAGAATATTTCAAGAAAGTCAACATTCTTTAAATCTTTCAACGCCTCTGTGTCTTTTCTTAACCACCGTGTATATGGACTTTTCAGTTAACAAAGACTGTTGTTTATTTAGTAATGAAAGACTAAGTTCTGTTTCGAATTTGTAAAGCGAATTAGGGACATCTTTCATACATTTTGAATATGTATTTACTAACATAAATTGTATTTTATAATTTACGTATAACGCTTTCTTTATTATTTAAACATCTGAACAAAAAAATAAAAAATAGAAATTATGCATTAATATGCAAATTTTTTTCAGATATGCATTGCAAGAGATAAATGCATATTATATGCAAAACATGCAAAATATGCACATATGCATATAATCCGGTCTTTACTCATAACTACAGGTATATTAGATAAATTTTGTATCAAAATTAGCATCAAACATGAAAACTAATATTACAGATTGATTACAAAAGTAGGTAAATTCATCCTTTATTTTTGACTGTGATATTATATCCATTTGCTGTATTGTTTTATCAGGCATGTTCTGGCTAAAAACATGTAGATTTGTAATTTAAAAACTGACTGAAAAATATCGAAACACAAAAACAGACCTGTTTTTCTTTCCATATTTTATTTACTTTTATGATTAACAAAACAGATCTGTCACTGTGTTAAATTGTAGTGCTAGGGTGAGTCAATATATCTTTTCGGATATTTAACAGGTTAATTTATTCTTGTACACAAATTTTGAGGTTTACCACTAATTTAAGCTTTTTCGGCGTTCTTAATTTCTGTCTAGACTGGCATTTAAACGGTATGAAATTCCAACTAGCTTTAAGTCTTGCCTATATTACACTATTTTAGGCAAATTTATATATACATTTATTACATATTTGTGTAAATTGTCTAACATTTATCATGTCATCACCGATAGTATGAATAGTCTGAAATGCATGTAACTTTCATATTAATAAAGTACCGACGAAACATTCATTGCTTTAATAATATTTAATAGGGATATGTTTTAATTGATTAATAATTCCAATTTAAATCATGTATTTTAAACATTAGCATATACCAAATTATAAACAACAAAAAGAATATTATCATATCATTTAGTTATATTTGTCCAAATAAGAGCAATATGTAATACTTGTTGTGAAGCATGTGAATTTATACAACACAATATTGAAAATGTCGTCATTATAAATATATACAAACATTATTTTATTATCTTTGTGTTTATTTTTTTTTTTTGCAAAATTATCAAGTTATTATAAATTTATTTATTTTCAAAGCGTTTTCGATATCTTAAGAAGACTACGTTTTTAGTACAGTCAATCTGTCAGTTTTTTTTGGAAAAGAATGCGCGAGGCTAATTTATTGATAAATCGTTTTCGGAAATTTCGAAAAGGTTTTTGAATCGATTTTTTTGCGTAAATGGTTGGTCGGACAAAAATTCTTTCTTAATAAGAATAGAGGACAATATTCTCTTCAAATTATCCCATATACTTGCTGGGCTGCTGCCTAATGTGCAAAAAGCAGAAGGCCCCAAAGTTTTCAAAGTCTTATAATATTTTTCGACTCGAACATTTTTTTTAGCGTTTTGATGCAAATATAAAAGTTATAGAGATTGAAAAAGCCCACAAAATGTATACTAACTTTTTTCTTGTGCGATGCACCGTTGAGAAGTCGTAGCGATTTCGATTTAGAACACTTCGAATCCAACGTCGTTCGAGCGGTCTATTGTTATTGTCTTTTCCTTATTTGGCAACACGTTCTACGCAGTAGAAGCCGTTTCTAAAGTCTGCCTTAATTCTTCTGACGGGCAGTAGAGAAACGATTGTTGCTACGGTAGAACGTAACTTTTCTGGTTCTTCAAAGATGAGATAAACCGATGTTCCCTCAGCAAAGCGTTGATACCACAGGATATAGGTCATCTTCGTGGCATTGTACAGTGGTGCCACTATACAAGGACACACTACCTCAACTTCGCTTCAAGAAATTCACACAATCCGCCATCAAGCAAATTGAATTTCTCTTCTTTGCCCCTTCGCCCAATGCAGCTAATCTCCATAGCCGAAGAGTATATTTTCAAGTGCAGGTTTTGTTGGGCAATGACTTGGATCCCTCGGATTTGGGGTTAGAAGAGGACAGCGCGAAGATTTGAACCAGAAACGAACACAAGGGAACCAGCGCGAGAAAACGTCATGAACAGATAAAATATTTACCTCAAAAAACGCAAAAATCTCTATTGTGTGATTACAGAAAGTATTGTGGAAAAGCGTTGTATCACCCAAATAATAAGAGTGTATGATCATTACCTTCACAGATAAAGTATTTACCTCAAAAATGCAAAAAACTCTATTGTGTATTTACAGAAAGTATTGTGGAAAAGAGTTGTATCACCCAAATAATAAGAGTGTATGATCATTTACCTTCACAGCTAAAGTATTTACCTCAAAAAGGCAAAAAACTCTATTGTGTGTTTACAGAAAGTATTGTGGAAAAGAGTTGTATCACCCAAATAATAAGAGTGTATGATCACTTACATTCACAGATAAAGTATTTACCTCAAAAAGGCAAAAAACTCTATTGTGTGTTTACAGACAGTATTGTGGAAAAGAGTTGTATCACCCAAATAATAAGAGTGTATGATCATTTACATTCACAGATAAAGTATTTACCTCAAAACGGCAAAAAACTCTATTGTGTGTTTACAGAAAGTATTGTGGAAAGGAGTTGTATAACCCAAATAATAAGAGTGTATGATCATTTACCTTCACAGATAAAGTATTTACCTCAAAAAGGCAAAAAACTCTATTGTGTGTTTACAGAAAGTATTGTGGAAAAGAGTTGTATCACCCAAATAATAAGAGTGTATGATCATTTACATTCACAGATAAAGTATTACCTCAAAAAGACAAAAAACTCTATTGTGTGTTTACAGAAAGTATTGTGGAAAGGAGTTGTATCACCCAAATAATAAGAATGTATGATCATTTACCTTCGCAGATACAGTATTTACCTCAAAAAGGCAAAAAACTCTATTGTGTGTTTACAGAAAGTATTGTGTAAAATATTTGTATCACCCAAATAATAAGAGTATATGATCATTTACCTTCACAGATAAAGTATTTACCTCAAAAAGGCAAACTCTATTGGGTGTTTACAGAAAGTATTGTGTAAAACAGTTGTATCACCCAAATAATAAGAGTGTATGATCATTTATCTTCACAGATAAAATATTTACCTCAAAAAAGGCAAAAGACTGTATTGTTTGAGATACTCATGAAAGAAGCTTTCTAGAGCATATATGAGTATTTTAATTATAGATTTTGAAGCATATGAATGTGAATCTTTTTATTATACAGTATGTCCCCGGATCGACTTTAAGGGAGGAAAAAGTTTTTTATTTTTGATTTCTCAGAAAATTTCACCCTTGATGATTTACTCTGCTTGTTTTCAAACTCCCAAAACACAAATTACTTTTATTTAACTCGAACGATTCTCGACGTAATATCATTTTTCTTCAAAATTTGGACTTTGAGTTTTTATTCGTAATTTTTAGAAGTAACTCTAATAGGCGGATTTAATGGAAAAATTCAACTGACAGCAGTTGACAAATCTAATAAGTTAGTATAACTGCAAATTAAATCTTCGCTAATTTGAACAGTATTTATGCTATAATGCTGACTTTAGAACAAAGAATTTATCTAATTCAATGTTACGGAACTGGGGAAGAGTGCTACCGAGTTGTTATTGAAAATTCAACCAAAAATACGCAGAAGTTACCATTTCAAATTCCGGAGCAAAAAAACATGGTAACCAAATTCCTTAAAACAGGTTCGGTTTTACACATTAAGAAGTCAAAGAAATTGTTCGATGAAGACGATTCTGCTTCAGTTCTCGACGTTCATTCCGCAAGAGAGGCTCCAAGCTTGTCTTTAAGAAGGAGGACAATAATAACAGGGATAAGTAAATTTCATTTACAAGGAATATTTAAGGAAAACATAATTTTACCATTTAAACCGCAATTTAGGCAAACTTTAGAAAATGGTGATGAAGCCAAACGTATGGATTTTTGTTTAGAAATGCTCTACAGAGTTCTGGAAGATTCAAATTTTCATAAACGAATTTATGATCTCCGGTGAATCAACCTTTTCCACTAACGGAGTCGTTTCGTCTCACCATTGCTGGTACTGAAGTGAGACGAATCCAAACTTTAGAATTACTTGTCGCAGACAATATTTAAAAAAAGTTAATGTGTGGTGTGCGGTTTCGTACCATGGCATTATTGGCCCAATTTTTTTTGATCAAAATTTAAACCGTAATTCATATTTGGAAATGCTTCAAAATTTTTTAACTAATGAACTGGATGAATTGCCGTTAAACTACCGAATGGAAATGTTTTACCAACACGATGGGTGCCTTGCTGTCGCCAGTGGCTCAATACAGAGTTCCATGATAACTGGATAGGAAGAGATGGTTCCATTTTATGGCCACCGAGAAGTCCTGATCTTACAATAATGGACTTTTATTTGGGGGCCCGTTAAAAACAAATTGTGCACAGTGAGCCACTAGACAATGATGAAGAGCAATTAAAAAATAGGATACAAAATGCAGTCCAAGGGCCTATTCCATAAAAATACTTTGCAACTTTTCACTTTGCACTTTACACTTTTCAGTAGATTTCTGTTACATAAAATGTATTTTGGAAAAGTTGCAAAGTAAAATTTGAAAAGTGCAAAGTGCAAAGTAAAAGCGTAAAAATCAAAGGTGCTGTTTCATAAAACAAAATAAATGTAAACTAATGTCACAATTGCTTTGCACTTTGCAATATAAACTGTAAAGTCATTTTTCTATTTGCAATGAGCAAACGAACGGTCGCCAATCAAAAAAAGCTTGCCGTATTGACACTAATCGAAGAAAAAAAAGGAATATTGTTTGGAAATTTCAAAAACGTTAATGCAAAGGAAAAACAAGCAGCTTGGCAATCTGTACTGGACAAGGCTAAAGCACTGGAATTGGCTACGGCGGATAGAAGTTGGACGTTTGCTCGTGATTGCCTTTTTGGGGTATGGAAGAGCCGTACATTATCTAGTGAGTAATATATTTTCTAAATGTAAACAAATATTAAACTAAGCACTTAATTTAGAGAGAGACAATGCGAGAAAAACGGGTACGGAAGGGGGAAAGGATAAAAAGTTAGACGAGATAGATTTGGCCATATTAAAAATTTTGGATGCAGAAAGTGCTGCTGTTACAGGACTGGAAATGCCAGAATCTGACGTCGGCACTGGCGACGGACTACTATTTCTCCCATTAGATGAGAGAGATGTTGTGGAACAAGAACCACGTGCTTTGAGCGAAATCACGGCGCCTACATCAAAAAAAAGAAAGAAGGAAAATTCCCAGTCTCAATACCAGACTCTAAAAGAAGAGTTGCTACGAATTGAAATATATAGAAGAAGACTACATGCGCTCAAATTAGAAAGAGAACTGGGCATTGACGTGTCAGAGTACACAAATCCTCTCTTTCAATAGTTTTGTTTTTGTGTTTTAAAAATTTATAAGTTGTACAATTAAAAAAATAATTTTGTTTAATGTTTAAACATGAAATAAGGACAATAACTACGAACGAAAAAATGCACAATTATCGAAAAAAATTTAAAAGTCTTTCTATTCGTTGAATACCATTAGGATCCTCTTCATGTTCATCTTCCATATTAGGATCATCATCCATGTCTTCGTGAAGTTCATCTCCAACTATGACATCCTCGTTTTCGCAAGCGATATTGTGCAGGGTTGCACAACAAATTACCACAAGAGCAGCATGTGTTGGAGATAATCTTAGATAATTTAGGCAAGGAAATCGTTCTTTCAAAATACCGAAGCTGTTTTCTATTAGCCGCCTTGTTCGCTTGTGAGCCCGATTGAAACGTTGCTCAACAGGATCATTCGGATTCCTGTTTATTGGAGGAATAAGCCATTCTTTCAGTCCATAAGCGCTGTCACCTAAAACAACAGCTCCAGGAAATGGTCTCCAACCCCCATCGAAGCGATGGGAAATCCGTGAATTTCTCAAGACCCGCGCGTCGTGAACGCTTCCTGGCCAGTTTGCATTCACTGCGTAAAATTTGAAATTGGGCCCGCAAATCATCATTGCATTTAAAGAATGATTACCATGTCGGTCAACATACTGTTCCTCATTTACTCTTGGTGCATCTATATTTATGATGGTCCCATCCACACATCCACACACTGAAGGAAATCCTCCTTTTCTAAAAAATTCCTGAGATATTTCTGGATTCTCAGGCCAACATACAACGCGTCTAAAAAGCCTGTTGATTATTGCCCTTGCCACACGTTGAATGACTCTACATACGGAGGCCTTCGTTATCCCGTGCATGGCTGCTATACCATGATACTGGCCACCATTACCGAACCAATGCAATGCAACTAGGAGCTGCTACTGAGGCGTCAATGCATGGTTTCTTCGAGTTGGTCGAGCAAGATCAGGGGCCTATTCCATAAAACTACTTTGCAACTTTTCAGTTTGCACTTTGCACTTGTTAAATTTTGAAAAGTGCAAAGTCTTTGTGTTTCATAAAGTACGTTAGTTGACTTTGCAGATTTCGAACTTTTCAGTCGCATTTTGCAAAGTTTGGATAAATGTCATGGTGACGTTTTTGCTCTATCAGTGGTTCACGACTTGGTCTTGTACAAATGTTTTGTAACAATTTGATTTTCTCTAGCGACGAGAGTGATGATGAAGTACCTCGTAGAAATTTTAAAGAACGGATTAACTTTAATATCATGAATAATTTTGTGTTTAAAGAGTACTTTCGACTTTTCCCACCCGAGGTAGAAATGATATTGTTAGCCATAGGGATTGATCTTGCTCGACCAACTCAGGCCAGTATCATGGTATAGCAGCCATGCACGGGATAACGAAGGCCTCCGTATGTAGAGTCATTCAACGTGTGGCAAGGGCAATAATCAACAGGCTTTTTAGACGCGTTGTATGTTGGCCTGAGAATCCAGAAATATCTCAGGAATTTTTTAGAAAAGGAGGCTTTCCTTCAGTGTGTCAATGTGTGGATGGGACCATCATAAATATAGATGCACCAAGAGTAAATGAGGAACAGTATGTTGACCGACATGGTAATCATTCTTTAAATGCAATGATGATTTGCGGGCCCAATTTCAAATTTTACGCAATGAATGCAAACTGGCCAGGAAGCGTTCACGACGCGCGGGTCTTGAGAAATTCACGGAGCTGTTGTTTTAGGTGACAGCGCTTATGGACTGAAAGAATGGCTTATTCCTCCAATAAACAGGAATCCGAATGATCCTGTTGAGCAACGTTTCAATCGGGCTCACAAGCGAACAAGGCGGCTAATAGAAAACAGCTTCGGTATTTTGAAAGAACGATTTCCTTGCCTAAATTATCTAAGATTATCTCCAACACATGCTGCTCTTGTGGTAATTTGTTGTGCAACCCTGCACAATATCGCTTGCGAAAACGAGGATGTTATAGTTGGAGATGAACTTCACGAAGACATGGATGATGATCCTAACATGGAAGATGAACATGAAGAGGATCCTAATGGTATTCAACGAATGGAAAGACTTTTAAATTTTTTTCGATAATTGTGCATTTTTTCGTTCGTAGTTATTGTCCTTATTTCATGTTTAAACATTAAACAAAATTATTTTTTTAATTGTACAACTTATAAATTTTTAAAATACAAAAACAAAACTATTGAAAGAGAGGATTTGTGTACTCTGACACGTCAATGCCCAGTTCTCTTTCTAATTTGAGCGCATGTAGTCTTCTTCTATATATTTCAATTCGTAGCAACTCTTCTTTTAGAGTCTGGTATTGAGACTGGGAATTTTCCTTCTTTCTTTTTTTTTGATGTAGGCGCCGTGATTTCGCTCGAAGCACGTGATTCTTGTTCCACAACATCTCTCTCATCTAATGGGAGAAATAGTAGTCCGTCCCCAGTGCCGACGTCAGATTCTGGCATTTCCAGTCCTGTAACAGCAGCACTTTCTGCATCCAAAATTTTTAATATGGCCAAATCTATCTCGTCTAACTTTTTATCCTTTCCCTCTTCCGTACCCGTTTTTCTCGCATTGTCTCTCTCTAAATTAAGTGCTTAGTTTAATATTTGTTTACATTTAGAAAATATATTACTCACTAGATAATGTACGGCTCTTCCATACCCCAAAAAGGCAATCACGAGCAAACGTCCAACTTCTATCCGCCGTAGCCAATTCCAGTGCTTTAGCCTTGTCCAGTACAGATTGCCAAGCTGCTTGTTTTTCCTTAGCATTAACGTTTTTGAAATTTCCAAACAATATTCCTTTTTTTTTCTTCGATCATTGCCAATAAGGCAAGCTTTTTTTGATTGGCGACCGTTCGTTTGCTCATTGCAAATAGAAAAATGACTTTACAGTTTATATTGCGTTATTTTGTTTTATGAAACAGAACCTTTGATTTTTACGCTTTTACTTTGCACTTTGCACTTTTCAAATTTTACTTTGCAACTTTTCCAAAATACATTTTATGTAACAGAAATCTACTGAAAAGTGTAAAGTGCAAAGTGAAAAGTTGCAAAGTATTTTTATGGAATAGGCCCCAGCCCCTATGGCTAACAATATCATTTCTACCCCGGGTGGGAAAAGTCGAAAGTACTCTAAACACAAAATTATTCATGATATTAAAGTTAATCCGTTCTTTAAAATTTCTACGAGGTACTTCATCATCACTCTCGTCGCTAGAGAAAATCAAATTGCTACAAAACATTTGTACAAGACCAAGTCGTGAACCACTGATAGAGCAAAAACGTCACGATGACATTTATCCAAACTTTGCAAAATGCGACTGAAAAGTTCGAAATCTGCAAAGTCAACTAACGTACTTTATGAAACACAAAGACTTTGCACTTTTCAAAATTTAACAAGTGCAAAGTGCAAACTGAAAAGTTGCAAAGTAGTTTTATGGAATAGGCCCCAGTCCTTATCATTCTTAGAAATAAGACGAAGTTTCAATGAATTTAGAGCTCGCATTGAAATCTGTGCAGCAAAATGAGGAGCATTGTTTGAATCGAAAATTAATAGTTTAGTTTTTTGAGAATTTTATTTTATTTTAGCATTATTTGTTAAATTTATTAAATAAAACTTCAGTCCAATTTGTATATTTTCTAGCAAGAAAATGATATTATCTCGAGAACCGTTCGAGTAAAAAGTAATTTGTGTTTTGGGTGTTTGAAAACAGGCAGAGTAAATCTTCAAGAGTGAAATTTTCTGAGAAATCAAAAATAATTTTTTTCCCCTCTTTTAAAGACATACTGTATATTATATAAGTATGTACTTTTTGACAAATTCAACATTTATGTATTACTGAATAAATAGCTTTTGTTATTATTATTATTATTATTATTAACAAATAAAATATCCTGGAAAAAGTGGCTTTTTTTCCAAAAAAGCCACTTTTTCCTGACAGATTGACTAGTATTTCTCTTGTTATAATTTAGTCGATAGGCATATTGGTCTTAGACTGACTTGTATATTCTCAATTTAGTGTATATTTGCATAAAATTTGCCTGAGAGACCCACACATAACAGGCATCTTATTTATTTGTGTTTTTATTACTTTGATTGGAAAATAGAAAGTGTAATGCAATATATTCACTACACGTGATTTGAGATGAACTATGCAGTCATTTTGAAGTGTGCCTCATACAACGTGTACACATATAGTACATATTATTCAAACATGGAATGTTTCTATAAAACGGTATAAGAAGATTCATGATATAATAAATCCCTGTTTTATTAATAAGATATTAAAAATGTCTGTTTCTTGTATAATAACCATGTAATATTTGTCATGGTCTTTAGTAAATTTAACAAATATCTACGGTTCTGTGAGCACAATATTTACTTCAAGTTTAATATCATAATCATTAATGAAGAAATATATACCTTCCCAATAATTACTCAATATTTCCTACATTTGGATTAGTTTCGGATATGAAATACGAAATAATATAAACTAGCATAAAAAACTTAAATAACGGATAGTTTGAAGTATCGAAAAATGATTAACTTTTAAAACGACCAGCCGTGTAATTATACTTGAACTTCAATTGTAAATAGAAATATAGGTTATGAAATTAGAAATGCGATTGTTGGCAAATGTTTGCATTTGTCAATTTTCGACGGCGTTTTCGTAGAACGCCCTGGCGCTTAAATCTATACGTACTATAATGTCTTTTAAAAGTAATCATCTCGAATGTTTTGCAAATGGACAACAAAAAGACATAATTAACGTATGTAGACACAAATGCTTGTTAATAAAGATTGTATTTAAAATATTTAGAAAAGGTTATTAATTGTGCAATGATTTCTCTAACGAAACGACAATTTTGCCTTGTCATACTATTTTTTTTCTGCAAGTAAATGCAATTTGTTATGCCACGAAATTGAAAGGAATGTTACAAATTGATATAAAACTATCACTTGTTAAATTTTGAGTGAATTAAAATTCGGAAATTCAATAATCATTTGAATATATTAAAAATTTATATTATAAGAAATTGACAAGACAAAGTAAGGTCAAATCATAATTTGTAGATTAGTTTTCAAATATTATATACGACTAATGTCAATAATGATATTAGTAACTATAGACATTTTTAAAAGAGAAATTATTATTTTAAAATATACTAAATAAGTAGGTAAAAACTATTAAAAATACCTTGGAGGCAGTTTATTTATAAACAGATGAGAGAGTTAATTTACACTCCTGTGAAATAAAATTGACATTATGGTACTGTCAAAAGTGATAAAAAGCCATAAATAGTCTTTTATAAACGTAAATATAAAATAAGGGAAGAATACCGATACCTTAAAAACAAGGAAAGAAAGATACACTTTTATAAAACAATTATTTTATTAAGAAGAGGTAATAAAATGATAGGCATACTCATTTTGCATGTAGTAGTTATTTTGGTACAGCATTTGTAGCCCTACAATCTAGAAGGATAAAAATCAAGTTTATCTGTTTTATTTTTATTTTGTTATTGGTACGAGTAGTCTAGTTTTCGGTTAAGTTTAGTTTCCTCAAACACTTTGTGACGCCTTAGAATAGGGATTTCAAGGTTGATGTGCACAAGCTCTAAATTCTTTATTGCCTCAGGTTTCAGAGATGATAATGCTATTTGAAGAATAGGTCCAAAATATCATGCCATTCAACAACTGCTTTTTTATAAATTTTTATAAATAAATAAAGTGCCAATAAAGTTATTTTTCAGTTGCTGCAAAGTTTGCTAAGTTGATAAGTCAGATGTTATTAGTGACAATCTAAGAAGAATATGGCTGAAAATTCGATATTCGTTGTTTTCAAATAAGGATGAAACACATTTTTTATGTAGTCAACGAACATTTCTGACTTCATTCATCCATTATAAGATGTAGCCATTCCCCAGTCTTCAGGAACTTTTTCAATAATGGCTTTTCATAATCGCTTGGTTGGATATATAATTAAGGGGGGAGTGACACTTCCCGCCGCTGAAAATCTAATCATAAGAGTCAAGTTCTGCTAAGCATTATGATCCACTTCATAAATGTTCTTGAATCCTTTTGGCGCAATAACCTTACCTTGCTTTGGACAAAATAAAAAACTGTCTCATCTCCATTGAAAACTCTAGTGTTATCATCTAGGATGGCAAATAGTTTCTTTAGCGAAGATCGAGGGGAAACCGCTGACTCAGGAGTGTACACCATAATCTCACCATATGTAAATAATCCCACATAATCCAATACAACCCCATACAATTCCAAATAATTCGAAATAATCCTATGTAATCTCACATATCCCATATAATCCCGATTATCCCAAATAATCCCTAATTATTTCTTTATATGTTCCACGAGTTCTGAGGATTTTTTGCACGTATTAAAGGTAAATTAAGGTTGAATATACATAACACAAGCCTTACGTTAAAGAATTGTTTTATTTATACACTACCTAAGGAAAACATATAAACACAGCAAAAGTAAAATTCATATAAACTTAAATATTCGTGAAAAATAAAAAAAAACGAATTAAACAATAACAATTAGTCTTTAACACAAGATTTAATCTCAGATTTAATGTTATCATATTTCTTAGAAATCTCGGAGATGCGATTTTATCTTAATGAAAAGGTTCCATTTCGGTGGCAAATTTAACAGGGCCGTAAAAAATATACCTTCGATCAACCGTAGCAACGTCTTGTTTAATTTTTGGCCAGGTAAACATTTTATTTTGCTTCATTCCACGTTTAAAAAATTAATTTTAAAAATTGTATCATTGATAATTTCAATAATTTGGCCTATATACCACCATTCATCATAAAAAACAGCGTGAAATTTATTACACTCAATTACACTTAATAATGACCTCTCCGTGTGGGTCTGTGATGGGTTTTTTTTTCTCTGCCCCGCCATCCCTGTATCGCCATCGGAAGCAAAGCCTAGGACACAATTCCTAGCTTTTTGGCATTTACTCTAATTTCCAGCCATCGCTGCACAACATCATTAGCAGTAAACCTATTGTCAGTACTATAAATTGCAAGGCAGTAAGCTGGTGCCACTGGTGATAAAGGTTGCGCCATAATATGGAGTATGATTAACATATAAGAAAATTCTTTGGATAATCAGGGTTCTACTGTTCATTTACCGTACTGTAGATTAGCTAAGGTCACGGCCGACAACTTCGTTTATGTAAAGTTCCAGTGCACAAATTTGTTGCAAGGGGTTTATCTTGCATTGTAGATTGTTGTAGAACATTTTTTTTTGAAATGGCTGGAAATTATGGTAATTAATTTTCAATGACCTTGTATAAGTTTGAAATTTTCTGGATTTTTCGAAAATATTCCAAAATACTATTCGTATTTCTCCTTGGGAATTAATGTTGGCACTATCTCGGCCATAAATTTCTCCATCTCCAAGATGTCATCATCTGTGATTTGAGCAAGTAATGGTGCGTTAGTAAATCAATTGATCCTTAAAAGATTTTTTATGCAGACAGACACGGAAATATTTAGCTTCTTTTCAATTTCGGTGAAGCACTCAGCCCCTGTTTGTGAAACTTCCATCTAAAGAAAAACAACGGGCGGTTACAAATTACAATTACTCTCTTGGTAAAAGACTCGGTAATAGATTTCAAGTGAGAATCATACCTTGATTTCAGCTATAAAAATTATCCTCAAGATTATCTGTGCAATAATTCAGTGGCAGCAAAAATAAACAGCATAACATCCTAGAATATCACACATTAAAGGTGCCCGCACACTCAGGCGAGGCGAAGCGAAGTGAAGAGAAGCGCATTTATTACGCCCATAGAAATGTACGTAAGCTTTGCTTCGGCACGCGACGCCCCAATGTGCGGGCACCCATTTGGTTACGCGTATTTTTATCAGGCGTAATAAATGCGCTTCTCTTCGCTTCGGCTCGCCTCGCCTCAGTGTGCGGGCACCTTGACTTGTATAAATAAAATGCCGAGTGGAACGCGCATGCGTTCAAATCTCGGTTCAAACCAGTTCAAACTAGTGTACGATCAGCAATTTCCCGCAAAATATCGTATGATCAAGTAATGAGTCGTAAGTTGAGTTGCGCCATAATATGGAGTATGATTGAGTTCGTGTAAGTTAAAAATTACCAAAGGCACTTTTTGTTAAAATTCAATTTGATCTTTACTACTGTGACTGAACTATGGACATGACGTTTAATTTGAAGGGATGATTCGATTACATAAAGTATTGTTGATTATACAGGGCAATAGATACAAAAATATTCTTTCTGATGACCGTGGAATCCCTCATAATTCTACCAAGTAATCCCGCATAATCTCACATAATTCCAAATAATCCCATGTAATCCGATATAATACCAAATAATTCCTGGAATTCCTATGAGGTGTACACCTCAATGAAGATATTTTTTGAATTTGATGATACCATATTCTTAGGCTTCTCGTATTAGTAAAAATTCTGAAACGCGCATTGACCAAATGTTTACAAAGATTTAGGTATCGGAATATATATCATAGATCGTACAGCCACATATTTCCGAGTATTGTGCGCATATAATTGCCTTTTCTCCATAAAGTTCAATATCTGAAAACAAAAGATACATAAAAATTAGAAAAGTGAATGAAACAAATATTTGCACTTTTATTAATGAACTGAAAAACGAAACCTGGAGCGTTTCTGATAACAGTATTCCACAGGCATAGTTTACTGCACTCCACGGCAAAGTTATCAGGTGTTCTCATAGATCTTTTCCAGAGGAAATGGTTCCTTCAAATTTTAACAGTAATATGAACACAAACTGGTATACAGATGAACTTAGCGTATTGAAGCCCGATGTGAAATTAGAATATTACAAGCAAGAATGAATTACAGAGACACACGAGAACGTCTTGACAGCAAATGAACTGAACACCCACCTTAGTAGTGTGGGTGAAAATGTGACCACTACAATACCGGGTCCTGTTAACAGTCCTTCTGGGCTATTGAAGAATCGTGCCAATGTGATGACTAATTCAATATTCATGGCGCCAGCATCGACGGAAGAGGTTGTTGGTGCGGTTCGGGACAAATAAATCAACAAAAGACATCTATGGTCTCGATGCAAAGGTTCTAGTGCTTGTCATTCTTATAATAGCAGAACCGGTTATGAATGTTTTCAATAATTGTCTTGTCCACAGTGTCTTCCCAAGAGAATTGAAACATGCTAAGGTAGTACCGATACACAAGGCTGGAAGTATCGATGACGCCCAGAACTATAGGTGCCCTTGTGAGTGAAGGTCTAAAATTGTTGGGACTGTATTTGTCTGGTAATCTTTCGTGGAATGGATTATCTGGTTTTCTTGCAATACCAACTAGCAACATCTATTTTTGACATAATCCTGTGGGGTGGTTGTTGGGCAGCAAGGAGAATATTTCTCTGATAGCTGGCATCACAAGATACAAACGTTGCAGAGACTATTTAAAAAATTTTAAAATACTTACCTACAGTGATTTACATCCTCGCCTGCCTCACACTAATCCAAAATCAAACAAATACAAAACCCACAGTGATGTCCACAACTACAACACAAGGGGACGAAATAATATAGCGTATCCTTATCATTGACTGACGAGAATACAGATGGCGACAAATCATCAGGCTTTGATTCTGTTCAAGAAGATGCCCGATACTATAGGACGCCTGGATTCAAAACGATTTAAAGACACAATAAAAAGGATACTTCTTGAAAATGTAGTATATGACAATACAATTCATGAACTTGAATTTGGAAAGATACTGCTAGTTTTAATATGTTTTTAATCCTTTTTATTTTACACATATATAGACAGGTTTTTATTTTAATATGTTTTTGGTGCGCGTGTTTTGTTGTTGTTCCTTTTACTTTTACACATATATAGACACGTCTATATTTTGATATAGTTTTACTTGTGCATATTGTGTTGTTTTACTTTGTATATATTTCATGACTATTTTTATTAGTAAATTTGTTGGAAAATTTTTTTTCGACTAACCACATTGGAGCGGTGATATTCGAAATATTAGTGAACACTCTTTTTGCAACTAAGTGTACGATCTGTGAGTAATGGACGTTTCTTTTAAAAAAGTTGCCACCATTCATCCTCTGCTATATTGTTCTTAAATGGATTTGTTCGATTAATGCAATGGAAAGATTTACTGAAAGCCTTCCGTCTTGGAAACCCCATCTTCTGACTATCAAAAATCCAATCGACAATTTGATTCTCTTTGTCCTTTGTGGAATTTGTCTTGCGCCGATGTTCAACTTTTGTTTCATGTTAGGACCAGGCGTAAAATGAAGAGTTGATCCAGGAATTTCGTATTTAACTTTTTTCTAGGAATGCCACCCCTAAGGTCGTCCATTGCCCTTTGCAATAAATCCTCGAAATATTTTTTTATGGTACGGTCTTAATTTCTGTATTTTCCGGATTCATAGAAAAAGCTTATATTAATTACCTATGCAAATCTTTTATTTAATAAAATTAATCGTAAATTTATAGAAATATTAGCATAATATTTACATTTAAGATATACGACAAATCTATAAATAATGAAACAAATTTTTGCTGTATAATGTCTTATGGAAATATATAAATTTGTTGCTTAGCCTAGTTATGCAATTGGAATTTTTAAGATAGCATACATATAAAATTCATCTTAAGCAAGTCATGTTGTAAATAAACTCAAATATTTATCACTTAACTAATGAGTTGTACAAACCAAAAGCTGTTTGCATTTTAAATCCTTTTATTTTTACGTAATAAAAAACAATGTATTTCGACACATTGGTTGGGAAAATCTCAAATCCTCTCAAAGGTCCTGAAATATATTCTTCACATTGAATCGGTGGGATCTTACAGGAAACCCGGCAAAGATTTGTGCCATCGAACAATGCATATATATTGTTCATCAAGGTTCTATTTAAATTGTTATTTATATTGTTACCAATCAATTTGGTATCCTATTTACTAAGCATTATTTGAGTAGAGATGGGTTTTCTTGGTGACTACTGCACCATTACACAACATTTCAAACACGTTAATATGAATAAGGAACCAGAATCTTCGATGGTTACCCAACACCCTGTCCGTACATAAAATTTATTAACGAAAGCTATCTCTGCGTAGATAAAATACACGTTCTTGCAAATAGAGCCAGGCATGTAGGTATCTTGGTCTATAATTGTTCGATAAACCGGTTTCGCACTTGAGCAATAAAATTGTACAAGTGCCGATTAAGTTATATATTTATAATTAATATTGCGGTATGCGTTACACCTGTGCGTTGATGTTTTAGTTGTCAACGTGTATTGATAATAAATTTAATAACCTAATTAACAGCAATCTATTAACATAATAGTTAATCGCAGTGAATAATTATTTCGAGTAGTAATAAACGCCACTTAGTCTATTAATTACAGCAGTATATTTATAATGACAGCAGCGTGTGCCTTAATTTGATTTATTCGAGAAATGTGAAAGATCTCTTTTATATTTTCTTGATAAAATATGATCTCTAGTTCCTATATAACTGTTAGCTCTTATCTTTATAATTACAGTTAATATTGGAAATACGAGTGCGTATTTTTATGTTATCTACCTAGCCATGAAAAAAAGCACATAAGAGAACAAAAAAAATATTTTTCTTCATAACTCCCTTCAACACTAATACACATATTCCATCTTTTTTCCAGTTGCCCCATACCCTCAGAAAAAAATCGCTTCGGTAACCCCGCAAAATATTCTTCAACAGCTTCTTTGAGTTCTCCATCAGAAGCAATACGCTTTCCTCTGAGATGCTTTTTTAAATTTTGGACGGAGCTAGGTCGGGGCTATAAGGTGGATGCCTTAACTCTATAAACCCACAGTCATTGATTATCTGCTGAACTTTGTTTGCCTTATGAACCCGACAATTGTCGTGCAGCAACAAGTTTTTTTTTGTGGATAAGAATGCGGGCGTTTTTCCTCCAGAGCAGTTTTTAAATTTTTAATTGTGTTTCCGTAGGCCTCTCCAATCTGGGTATCCACCGTGAAGACACCTTTTTTATGCCCAAATCGTCATGCAAAATTTTGAGAACTCTTGTTTCGGATATACAGACTTCATTGGCAATGAGAGAGATCTTTACACGCCGATCTTGCAGTACCTAATTTTCGACTTTTCGCACAATGTTTTCAGTTCGAGCGTCAACGGGTCGTCCGGACTTTGGGTCATGATTGATTGACTCTCGGCCCCATCGAAAGAGTTTAGACCAATATTTTACTTGGAAATAAGATGGTGTATCTTTCCCATATACAGCAACCATTCCTTCATGAATTGCTTTTGGACCATAGCCTTCCTTTATTACGCTACGATGTTCAACTTTAGTTTCACTCATTTTATCGAGAAATGGACCGTCTCAAATCTCCATACACAGCATAAACTAAACACAACTTAGCACATATACTTCTAACAGTGACAGCAATTTTTCAATAATTTGTTTGACATCGTCACTCTTTTGTTTCATGGCTAGGTAGATAACATAAATATACACCTTCGTATGTTAAATAATTTCGCATCTGTTTGGATATAATGTACCTTTACTTATGAGGGAAATGTTTATAATAGCTACCTAATTATGATGAAAACAAGTGACGATCGAATATTTGCTGTCAAATTACACTAGACCAGAAAATATTTGCAAACATTTTTAAAAGAAGTCCATGCTGCCACCTCTTCAAGGTACCTCCTTTTTCTAATACTTTGAGAAACTGTTTAATCAACCCTAATTTAATGTGTAGAGGGGGTAGAAAAACCAAATTAAAATCCACCAACGGCTCAAATTTTGTATTAAATTCTCCAGTAACAATGCTGGTCCGTGGCTGCCATTCTTTTATTTGGTAATGATGCTGAACTCCTCGGTTATCCCACAGACACAAAAAACAACAATATTTAGTAAACCCTCCTTGCAGTCCAAGTAATAAGGAAATAACCTTAAGGTTACCACAGATTTGCCAAAGATGATTTGAATATTGAATGAGATTTAATATAGTTGACATACTGCCATAAGTTTCTTTTGTGTTTGTAGAATGGGCCATTGGAATTATTGATTTCGATTTACCATTATAAAGTAAAACGGCTTTGAGACTTGTTTTCGACGAGTCGATAAACAATCACCATTCTGCAGGAATATATTCAATAATCATTTCATACAAAAGTTGATTTACAGCAGTACAGTAACAGAAATTTCTTTCGACTTTGGAAAATGAACTGCATTTTGCGTGAAGATTCTTCGATAGAGAGATTCTTGTAGTGAAATGTATAACATTCCATGCTTTTAATCGAGATCCAAAAATATGTGATTTTTCTTTGGTTAAACCCAAATCCCATACCAAATCATTCAGTTCTAGTTAAGTAATGAGATGTGGTTCGTCAGAAGGAACATACATCAGAACACTTGAAAATGACACATTTAAAACATTGTTTATATCTTATTCGTCCGTGGAATTTGCAGAAGAATTTGAATGCATTGGAGTTGGAAGCTCACAATCAGTTTTTTTCAATGACTTGCTTACAAATGGTATGTCTAGATACATTGCTTTTAGTTTATATCTTTTTGAAAACCCTTCTATTTTGACAAGATAAAAGTAACAGAGTAGGACGTGACCTGCTGGTTGACGCCAAATTATTGACCTCTCTGACAGGACGCCAGAAAAATTCTTTGTTCCATTGAGTTAATTTGACATAACACGAAATACAGCATATATTTGGTACCCATATTTCGTCTTGATCTTTAATTTTGAAGCCGAAATATTGTTCATAGCATCTTTGAATTAAATCACTTAAAGGCTTCTTTAGCGATGTTGTAACATATAATCCACAAACATAACAAAAATGATCTGGAGAAGTTTTATAGCCTCTTGCACGGTTTTCCATTCTTGCAAATCACACGCAACACAATTGCTTCAAACCTTTTTAACTAAGTGACAATTCAGTGGCATTTTGGTTATCTCTTGCCAGGCCGCATCAACAACTAAACAATAAATGAATCACTACGCCGGCTGCAACCTTCATATATGCACGTATCGATTCCAGAAGTTTCCATTTTATATTCCGTGATTACTAATATTATTATAATTCTCTACTTTTCCCTGGAATGCGTGACGTTGTACCCTTTGTAGTTGCCGCTGCCCTACACTGTATAGGTGCCAACATGCTCGAGTTTGTTACAGTACTCTTAATTTTAAATTTTACGTTAAAACAGATATAAAATTTATTTTGAGTATGTGACGTGACACCCTATGTTAGAATACAGTTTTTATGTTTAAAATAATGCTAATAATACTAAAATTTCACATGTCAGTTATAAAAATCATGACGGCTAGTGTTATTGTGAAATTTACTGTACAAATTTCGTTTCAAAGGATTTTGTTGTTTTTATGTGACCTTAATTTAAAAAAAAAGTGAGTAAAATCCAATTAAAACTTACAAGCGTAATCAAATTCTTGGCGAGGGAAGGCATTCCACACAAGAATACAAAAATACTTAATAAAAACTTATGTTGAGAACGCCCAGTTTATGGTAGCAATCACAGAAATAAATTGAATATGGAAATATCTTATACGAGAACTAACTCTGGTAGTTATATAAGCACCATTTTGCCCTGCGTTAAGCACCAAAGAGCAATAGCGTTGAAAAAAAATTGAGGAATTTTCAAGTATTGAATAAGCATTTCTATTCTTCAAGAAATTTCCTTGTTATTATAAAGCAATTATTTTAAAAGTAACGTGTATATTTTTATTTAAATTTATAGCTTGAATATTTCAAACTTTACTTATATTTCAAAAAATTGTGTAAACATTAAGGGTTTCAGTTTGATAAATAAAACTCTGACGTGATAGTGTGGGTCAGCCTGTATATATTGTTTTTAGTTAAACAGATGCGCAATTTGAATCTTTGCGTTTTGATCGTATATAAATAACATTCTTTCACACATGCTTTCGACAGAATCTTTGGCCGATATCCTATTATTATTACCTGCAATAATTACTTTGTTACGTTTCTTCAAGCTGCTCATGTAAGTGGATGAAATCAGGAACTTTGATCGTTTTAAATTTGTTCATCTCCAAGCAGTAAATGGCAAGCGGAAAGAAGTTACCTTAGAAACAACTAATGGCCAGTTTTTCTTGACTTCCTTATTTTGTAAACCGCCGTTTGCTATTTTCATAGCGTCTGTTGGGTTCTGTAATGAAATGAATTTTTATTAATTGGAGCGTAAAAATAGCTTCCACTGACATAATTCTGTATCAATTTAAAATAAATAACACTTCTAGGATAAACTTTGACATTTACTTTTTCTTTTCAGGATTGACGTTTTTGTGACGGAAACGGGATCCTCTTAATTCCAGTGGGGTAAGTTTATTAATAGAAATAATCGAAAGTTTTCGTTATCCTTATATAACTAAAATATATTATGTTTTCTTCGTTTCTCGTAAATTTTCAAACTGACAAGTCTTATAAAATACTTTTCAAAACAAGAGCAATAGGATAATTTTTAGTTGTTTTGTCTATTTACCACATTTCTATTCGTCACTGTCTTACAATGAGATTAGTGTTAGATGCAAACCTGAATTTTATTATATAATTAATATTGTAATGCATTACAGCTAAATTAGTATAGCTTATATAGAGAATACGTGTGTTCTCATCTCTGAAGCAAACCACACTTTAAAGCTTATAAATTGGCGGGTATAGGATTTAATTATACCTTTGTTAATCAGCGTGCCGCCAATAAAAATTAATTCGTAAACTCATGTAGTAGCTTCGAAAATTTCGTTTAAAAATTTAATAAACATTTGTTCATTTTAATATTACTGCAAGCAAAGAAAGGCATTTAGTATATCAGATCCAAAATAATGTATTTGAAGAATTTTAAAAATCTTAAACTGATTCAAATAAACTCTACACTACACACGCAATAGTACAGCAAGTTTGGCGCAGTTGTCGTTATTTGAAGCACAAATTAGGAATGAAGAACTTACCCAGATGCAACAGCCGATATTTATTCGCCTCTGTCAGCTGCATATCTCTGTTGTTGCCAAAACAAATCCTGATTCACATCTGCGCAGCACGTGACCTAGCATGTGCTACATGGGCGTTGACACTCGTAACAATTATTAGACTGGTTAATAATAATTATAACAATAATATCTTTACTACTGCGAAAATCTAGAAATCGTGCATTGAGAGATTTCATATTGAAAAGATAATTAAATTTGTTCATCTCCAAGCAGTAAATGGCAAGCGGAAAGAAGTTACCTTAGAAACAACTAATGGCCAGTTTTTCTTGACTTCCTTATTTTGTAAACCGCCGTTTGCTATTTTCATAGCGTCTGTTGGGTTCTGTAATGAAATGAATTTTTATTAATTGGAGCGTAAAAATAGCTTCCACTGACATAATTCTGTATCAATTTAAAATAAATAACACTTCTAGGATAAACTTTGACATTTACTTTTTCTTTTCAGGATTGACGTTTTTGTGACGGAAACGGGATCCTCTTAATTCCAGTGGGGTAAGTTTATTAATAGAAATAATCGAAAGTTTTCGTTATCCTTATATAACTAAAATATATTATGTTTTCTTCGTTTCTCGTAAATTTTCAAACTGACAAGTCTTATAAAATACTTTTCAAAACAAGAGCAATAGGATAATTTTTAGTTGTTTTGTCTATTTACCACATTTCTATTCGTCACTGTCTTACAATGAGATTAGTGTTAGATGCAAACCTGAATTTTATTATATAATTAATATTGTAATGCATTACAGCTAAATTAGTATAGCTTATATAGAGAATACGTGTGTTCTCATCTCTGAAGCAAACCACACTTTAAAGCTTATAAATTGGCGGGTATAGGATTTAATTATACCTTTGTTAATCAGCGTGCCGCCAATAAAAATTAATTCGTAAACTCATGTAGTAGCTTCGAAAATTTCGTTTAAAAATTTAATAAACATTTGTTCATTTTAATATTACTGCAAGCAAAGAAAGGCATTTAGTATATCAGATCCAAAATAATGTATTTGAAGAATTTTAAAAATCTTAAACTGATTCAAATAAACTCTACACTACACACGCAATAGTACAGCAAGTTTGGCGCAGTTGTCGTTATTTGAAGCACAAATTAGGAATGAAGAACTTACCCAGATGCAACAGCCGATATTTATTCGCCTCTGTCAGCTGCATATCTCTGTTGTTGCCAAAACAAATCCTGATTCACATCTGCGCAGCACGTGACCTAGCATGTGCTACATGGGCGTTGACACTCGTAACAATTATTAGACTGGTTAATAATAATTATAACAATAATATCTTTACTACTGCGAAAATCTAGAAATCGTGCATTGAGAGATTTCATATTGAAAAGATAAAACGCTTGAACATCTAGAAAAAAATATTGTTGCACATTTATTTAAACAAACTCGATTTCTATTACACCACTCGTTAATCAGTGTAAGATTTCTTTGTAGCAGTAAGCAATCTGAAGCAGAAGGTAATATATAATTTTTTTTTAAGTCATTCGCGTATGCGAGAACTTTACAATCAAGAAGCGTCATGAGATCATTGATGTATACATTAAATAGTAATGGGCCCAAGTTAGATCCTTGCGGAACGCCGCTGGTAGCAATGAAAGTGTTGGACACATATCCATTGTAGGTTATATAGTACGAGCGATTCAGTAGATAATAGTTTCTAACGCTTTAGTAAAATCAGTATAGATGACGTCCGCTTCCTGACGAGAATCCAGAGCCTCACTTATATTTGTAAAAGAAAGCAAAAACAAACTTGAACGTGAACATTTTCCAATTCCAAGCAAATGTTATTTGAAAGCGCCCGAGTTTTTTAGGCATAAAGCCGAAGAATTGTCGATTTATCAAACGTATATTCAAGCCAAAAAAAGCTATTTATTTGTGTAAGGATTTAGCAATGCGAGATATTAAACAAATTCAAATTGTTGTACTTTACGTCAGACAAAGTAAAGCAAGACAATTTTTCTACTAAATTTCTTTCAAGGGACCAAAAAGTAGCGTCCATAAAAAAATCTCATAGAACTTCGATCGTGTACAAAATTCGTACAATGTAGGGTGAACTAAAAGAGTATGTGAAAAAGATTTTCTGAATATAATTTTACTGAAATACCGGGATGAAATAATGATAAATATAATTGAAGAAGTTTATATTGGCATCACAAAGTCATTGAACGACTACAGATTACAAAATATGAAAAATTTTACTCGTGGAACCGTGAATCGTATTTGTATTACCTCCACGCGATCAGAAAATATATTGCTGTTGTAAGGCAACAATTAACTTCATTTATGGGCAATACATTAAGTGTTCATACATCATCTTATCATCCATCTGATAAATGCGTATCAAATTGGAAAATCTAAAATCATTAGTACGAAGAAAGACAAGATCGGCAGTTCAAAAGTAAAACACCAGATAAAAAATATTTTGGATTAGGAAGTAGGAAGTAGGAGACGATTCAAATAATTAACTGATAAGTGCCCAAATGGTACTAGAAGAAATCAAAAATATAATTCAAGATATACAGAAAAATAAAATAAGGTCTCCACCAAAAAATAAGGAAATTATATTAGTTCCGCCGATTGCAGAACGATAGCGTATTTTGTTTACTTAGGAGGAAAGCCTAACATTTCCTGACGATGTGAAGATTCCGTAGCTAATCATGAAACTAAACTTGGAGATACTGTATGTACTTATTGCGCGTGCGCTAACTATCATGCACTTGCACAATTCGTCCTACAAATTAAATTAAACTTTTTATTTAAATTATATATCTACGCAATTGTTATCTGTAAATCCCAAACACAAGTAATTATTGGTTGTTTACAAAACCATTATGACCGTTCGTGCTGTCATAAAAAATTTGCAATTATATATTTCAATGGAGTGAGTACTTCATTATTGTTATGGAGTGCTAATTTCTTTTATGCCTTATGTTAATATTTTCATGCCACAAACATAACGGTGAATCTCAATAGGAAGCTTGCTTGCAGTCGTCTATTCTAGGTGAATAAGTTATTAATTATTAATTGCTAATTTTCCACTTAAAAAACGAAGTACGCTGCAAACTAATATGACTTGCAAATGTGCACAACGAATACTTTGTGTTAAATATAGATTATAATAATGAAAATAAATTGATATTAGTGGTAAATTTAATAGCTAGTTTTAATGCTGATCATGTTACCGAAATTAAAACCGCATTCGTAATGCTGCCAAAAGAATTTAGCAAAAATACTTATTGGCAATATCATCTTAAATTACTCATACAAAACTTAGATTATTCGCATTTTTTCTACAGTTTAAAACACTTTTCCATATATGTTTTTCAAAAGAGATATGTGCTGTATTAGTGAATGACTTCACTGACAAAACACTTTTATGATAATTATAATAGAACTAAAATATTTTGCGGTTTGTATTATTTGCCGATTTGAAAATGATATTTTAAGATACATTGCATAATTACACAATTCGAAGATCATAAATGAACAATAATATTTACAGTATGACATGCTAGAAGTGACAACTATAAGAAGAATGTGAATAAATTTGACGTGAGAATAATCAACTTTGCATTTAGGATTAAAGAGTTCTTGCAATTACTTGAACCAACAAATAAACGTAATAAGTACCATACATTATTTCACCAATGTGTCAAGTGCAGGGTTTTAATTTTTTTATACGTACTATACCGAAATATTTTCATGATGAACATTTTTGACGCATTTTTTTGCAGATATCAGTGCTCTCAAGCTTCATTATAGTGCAAAAATCGGTTTTTGCAAATATCTTTGGCGATACCGACTAACGGGGGGGGGGGTGTTACCAAATCGGCGTATGCCACAAAATAATCAATTCTCACCAAAAAACATAGCAAAAATTAAGGGAATTTAAAAAAAATTACACTACATGAACGAAATGACCAATAGTTTACTGTGCTTAGAAAGAATTTTTTATTATACCTGAATCGTAATCTTGCGCATAATTTGCAGTATCTTGAATACATTTGCGTGCGAAATCGGGCCTTCAAAATACCGTGGTGTTTTAAAGTCGCCTAGGTGACAAAAAATTTACCTACTACAGTAACAAACAGGTAGTGTTATTTTCTTTTCTTTTCAAATAAACATTAATGGTACAATTATTATTGTTGAAAATTCGAAGAGCAAAATTCATATTTTTTGGCATACCTCCATATACAATTGCAAAAAATTTTTTATTTGATTAATTCATTTTGGGTTCTAGACCATGCAGAACTTTTTACGAAAAATAACTTTTTTTCTCAAAATTAATAATAAAAAAGTTTTCCATATGATTCCAAATTAAGTAGACACAATGTATATTGTTCCCGTAACTATTATATGCAGTACGTAATTACTAAATAACAATAACAAATCCTAGACGAACAAGTGTTTACAAACAGCAACTTTGAGGCGCCTAGAAAATTAATTTTTACTATTCACAGAATATAATTAATTTTACCAAACTACTCTCTAGAGGTAATAAAAATGTGTAAACAAAATTCTATTAACATCTGAATAATGTTTCTTTTTTTTTATTATCATAACTAGTTGCTAATTATTTAATTCAAATAACATTATTGAACACTGTTAAAACGCTTAAAGTTGTCTGTGCTAAAAAAACAAATAAAGAAATAGTTCAGAAAAATATCGGATTTTGTTATTCTTAATATTTCAGTTTAATGTAAATTTGCAACAGCTGATTGTGATATCATACTACTGTTTGTTACACTGCTTTTTTGTGGTTCGAAACCTATTTCGGTCACATTAATTGAGGTTTATGATTAGTTGTCTTTATCAGTTATGGTCAGTATTTTTTTTTAAAGATAATCATTAGTTTGTTAACAAATTGAAAGAAGCTATCCAGAATATTGTAATTATTGCGAAATATTACCGTATATTACTCACACATACGTCAAGCAAATATCGATAGGTACCGACGCAACACTTCCGAAACATTTAAATTTCCTTTTATTAATGATAATTTACAAAACTTGAGTGAACCTGCTAAATTTGTTAGCTTTATTTGTTGAAACAAATTGAAAATTGAAAAGTAAACTACTTCTTAATTATGTTATATTATAATCATTCATCAAATATTGTTTGTCCATAATCTTAATTATTTAGAATATAAATTAAAGAAAACATCACATGAAGTGAAAATGATATTGATATATAATGTGTAATTTATTCGATTTCTTTTCCTCAACTAGCTTTCCGCTATTACCAATGGATGGCATATGAACTGAACAAGTTTGTAATTGTATTTGTTCCGTAACCGGAGCTAAGTCAGTACTAGCGCTTTTCAGTTAATTTGTACTTTGTATATGCTGACTTAGGGTAAAAAATTTGTTGGGCAATTTTGTCACGACCACCTTATAACCTTAGAAGTAAAAACACTCCAATATTATTAGGTTATCATCATGCAAATATGAATTTAGTCCATCAAATCTGTAAAGATACTTGTTTGTTAGTGGTCGAGTGCCTATATGACACAACCCGTTCACAAGACGAGATCATATTATACGCGCATTCGACCTCTAGTACTACCAGTTCAATAGAGTTGTGAATTCACAGAACACTATTTCAATAAAGTCCTTTTTAACAGAAATACAATACAACACAGTAAGAAAATAAAAGCACAATTCTAATTAAACATTAATTCTTAGTAAATTATTATATAAATTTATTAAGAACGGAATTCTAATGAAAATAAAAAATATACTCTAAACAATACTAAAAAGTAGAATGTTATTTCAGAGGTTCAAAAATGCCTCTTTCAGATTGTCAGAGCCTATCATAAAAGTTTTCTCGCACATTACGAATTACATCGACTGTTACGGATTTAAAAGCCTCTATGATTAGCCTTCCCAAAATATCTAAGTTTTCTAGCCTGCCAACTTGTGCACTGTATATTTTATTTTTGATGTATTCCCACAAAAAGAAATCATTTGGCGATAGATCAGGAGATCGCGGAGGGCAACGCATGTTTCCTGTTCCACTAATGAGACGATCAGGAAAAGTATTCATTAAAAAATGCTTTACTCTGACCGCATTTTGTGCAGGACAACCGTCCTGTTGGAACCAAATAATATCCCGATCTATTCTGGTATTATCAATAGCGGGAAGTATTTGATTCTGTATAGCATATCGAGATATTTGTCCGCATTTAACGTACCATCAATAAAAAATGGACCAAGCAAATGGTCACTCAAAATACCTGCCCAGACATTCACTTTCTGGGGATATTTGGTGTGTTTAACGAAATATCTGTGCTGATTTTCCCGAGCCCAATATCGAACAAGAGATGGATTGTGCTTTGCATTTAATGGAAATGACGATTCATCTGTGAATACAATATTTGCGATGAAATTCTCGTTTTCATTTGTCTTTACCTTTACGGTTTCACAAAACTCTATTCTTCTAAAATTGTCATCGAGAAATATTTCTTGCGTTTTCGAGTATTTGAAACATTTTAATTTATTTCGCTTCCATATGTTCGCGACGGTTTTATTACTCACACCCATTTCCTCAGCAACACTTCTGGTAGATAGCGTATCCTCTACTTCGAGAGCGCTACAAATCATTATATTCTGCTCTTCTCGTTCCTCACTTTTTAGTGGATTTACCTCTCTAGGATTACACTTTGGTTATTTAAACAAAGACATTTTTCAAAGCTATTCAAAATATGTAATATGCTTTGCTCACAGGGTACCGGTCTGTCTGGAAATATTTGCGGAAATAAATTTATGCAATCCTTTGTAGAATGACCACTATAGTACCATTTAATAATTTGCAGTTTTTCCTCTGGTGTGTAACGAGGCATTGTTACTATTGACCCCTCCTCTCACAAACACAGAACGACGCTGTTCGACACGATCTCCAGATACAATTTTAGTTGTTAAAGGGAATCTTGGAAAATGCTTTCTGTCAGTTACATCTGTCAGTGACTTCTGTCAGAGTTGTCTAGTGACATTTTTTTCGATAAATGCGCGTCATCCAGAGATGCGCAAAAGCATACCTTGTACCATGACTACGGCCACGATTGGGCGTTGTTGCCGGTGTGCCTAGTATACATATATCCTATCTCCAATATGTTTTTACACATGCGGTATAGCTATTTACGAACCAAGTGCGGGAAAGCTATGTTTCCACATGAGCGCATTTTAAAAGCACGAGCGACTGAAAGAAGCGAGCGCTTTTAATTGCGCGAATGTGTGGAAGGTGTTCTTAATCAAGTGATTTGTACAATATTTTTTGTACGATCATTAAATTCCGAATATTACTGATTAACGTGATCAGTGTCGTACCTAACCTCAAATAGATTATCAATTTAATTCAAGCATTTCATGTGGAGTCCTCACAACAAAAAGATTGCCAATCTACACGAGCCGAGCGCATTTAGAACGGAGTTTAACTTCAATGCATAGGCATCATATTCATGCATAAATTGATTACTCAAAGACACATGTAAGACGCGTTACAAACGCACACAATAACCCGCATGTTAAACTACTACCAAATACAATAAAGACCAAACAATCTGTAGGCGCCAATACCAAGCATGAAATGTATAAAAAAAATTACGATATACAATTTCGTACGTATATATAAATTCCTCTTGAAATGCTTGGTTGGAATAAAACATTCATGTATCGAATTATAGTGGTATAAAAATTAGAAAAGTTGTTTTATTTATTTGTAAGAGGGAATATCACAAAATAACGGCTTCCAGTATTAATTTTTATATATGTATACAGGGTTAGTTTTTTCCGACGTTTAGTACCAGGATTTCGGAAACTACAACAGATGGAGATTTGGAAAAATGGGAAAATAATTGCAGTTTTATTTTTATTTAATTAGAGTTTTGTTTGTTGGAAGAAGTGGCTTACTAGATGTTTTGCAAATTTTTTTTTTGTTATTCGTTCGATTTAGAAGAAATGTGTAAAGGAAAATGTTGTAGGAAATTATATGGTAAATAATACACTTCAACCTATTTCTTTATTCTAGCTTTATTTTTTGAGGTATGACACAAATTTGTGTATTTTCTAAAGCAAACCATAATAGAAGATGTTTTCTGAACGATTCACTTGATATAGTGATTTTGATAAATAAATAAATTATGGCCATTTTCTTATTTTAAGGAATAGATTAAACGGTATTATTTACCATATAATTACCTAAAACTTTTTCCTTTACATTTCTTCTAAATCGAACGAAATAACAAAAAAAAACATTTTGCAAAATGTCTAACTAGAGTATGCACTCCCCCCCCCCCAAAAAACATAATTAGAGCTATTTGAACTGCAATTCCTTTCCTATTTAATCGAATCTGTATCTGTTGTAGTTTTCGAGAACAACATACTCAACATAGGAAAAAACTCAGCCTGTATATGTATGTATATATAATTTCTAAATAACTCCAGTGGTAATTAAATTTGGCCAACAAAATATTTATTCAAAAATAATATATACTGTATTTAACATAAAAAGTATGAAGTCCAAATTATAAAATTATATAAAAAATGTTCGACGTTCCAAGAAAAGAAAAATGGATTCATATTTAAATATATACATGTATAGATAAATAGATATCTAAATTTCTTCAATATATTTTCACGCTGTTTTACATGGGAACGCAGATAATCTTCAGTAGTAAGTCCAAGCTCCATCATTTTCAATGACTTCTTAAAGTCTAGAGGGTATCGAGGCAATAAGTTTGTTGTAGTATTGCACAGAAATATCCCCCCCCCCCCCGTACAATTCTTTCGACATATCTTTCTTCATGATCCCCCAAAAATTTAAGTCGGGACTCTTTGAGGGCCATGCTAAAACGTCAACATTTGATGTTTGAAACCACTGTTGAACTAATCGCGATTTGTGAGCGGGACAATTATCCTGTTGGAACACAAAATTATAACAACATATTTTCTATTTTCCATATGGGTCCCGTTCCAACACTCGATATCCATCCCCATACATTGACCGTAAATCTACCACTACGGCTTTTGTTCCAATATATTATTTAAATGATAACGAGTGTTTTGTTGTACTCAAGTTAGAACACCCTTTCTATAAAAAAAATTGAATTGCACGTCCGTATATTCGTGTGATACCTATACTATAATTTTTGAAATTAGCATATTTACTATTAAAAACATGTGAATTTGTGAAAGTATCTTGAAAATTTATTTTAGTTTATTTATTTTCTTTTTATTTTCCTTATTCGTTAAGATAAAATAAAATTCCTTAAACACAGTTCGAATTAGAAGTATTTACCTATTCCTTATTAGGTAATTATTTATCAGTTGAGGAAATGTTATTTTTGCGAAAAATAATTACTAGATTTTGTAAGAAATCGAAAATTTCCCCGCGCGTTTTATAGTTTTCATTTAGAAAAATTCCCATTTCCTCGATAAGTCAACGTTATTGTATACTTTTACGTGGCGCACCTAATATTACTAATATGTGGTATAAAATAAGCGAATGTTTAGTTTGTCATTTTAAAAATATTTTAAATAGTTACTTAGTTAACATGTCCTTTAAACCAAATTACCAGAATTAGAAATATGATATCCGTAATGGTACTGTTACCTAATGAGGAAGACTATTCTAAAAAACTAACCTTTATGAACAAGAAACAAATCATTTCTATATACTGGTTAAATGTATTTGTGCTTGCGGGATTTTCCGTTATATAAAAATGTATTTAAGTGAAGGTTTCCGGATTTTATGTGTAAATCAAAGAATAATATAGGTTTGCGCTTAAAAATTTCCTTATAAAAAGTAAACCTCAAGAATTATTTGCTTTTATTCTAAAATTTTACGCTTTTTAATTATTTTTATGTGGGATAGGCTACCGGAAATAGTGCGGTAAAATTTTATTATTAGTCTATCAATTTACGCCCGGATTCTCCTGCAGGTCAAGTTTAATTCAAAAAATTCTTGATTTGTGCGGTTAAACTTGTGCCGTTTCAAGTCTAGTGAGGAATAGGGCCAATTCTCCTTGCAAATATTCAAAATTAATGTTGGAAGTAAATTAAATTTCTTAGAAGTCTATAGTTTTACTGTTATATTACTTTATAATGTTAAAATTACATTTTCTTTGAAACAATTGTTTTCTATGAGTTATTTATTACAAGAAAACATTTATTAGAAAAAAAATCGTCTTAACAATACATCAAGCTGCTTCTTCAACTAATATGTATCAATTCAGTACAAGGAAGAGCTCTTATACAAGAATTATTTAAAGAAAGGCAACAAAACATTCAAAAAGTTAAGTAAGTTTTCTTTCTTAAATAAACAAAAACACTAATAAAAGCATCTTTACCACACTAGAGCACTTCAAGCTAGTTACGTATTTTGACAACTGTGTTGTCGTCATCAGTAGCACTAATTAAAAATCGCGGTAGTACGCAAGGCATTGATGGCTTTTACAGAATAATGTTCCTTCCCTATCTTATCTGCTTTTACGTATTACGTCTTTTAGCGTAAGATTAAACAAAGTTTTCGGCAACTTAATCTCATGGTATTAGTCATTTGTGTATTTTAAATTCTCTGCTTTTATTATTCTTAATTCTAACTGCCGTAGGTACCTATTTGTATTTTCTATTGGCATTTTTATTAATTTTTTCAGTTTGGAAGAAATCTGCAGTAATTTCAAAGCTTATACTCTTGTTTATATTGTCATAGCACATTAATATCGACAAATAACAGAGATATTTCGTTCAAAACATCCGTTCAATAAATGCTTCATCATAATGATTACTCTCTCAACTGTTTTTCTGTTTGTGGTGCGAATCGTGGTTTTATCAATATAGTCAGCACCTTCAGTACTAAGCAACAGGCCAATATTCCAACATCATCGAGTTTAGAAATAGGAGAATATATATTATTGAAAAAATGAATTAGTTTTCTTGGCAGTAGCGGCAGTATGATTAGTAAATAATAATAAAATAACAAATTGGCTGTCATCTAAAAAAATACAATGGCAAACATAGAAAGAATGTAAATGTAAACAATAAACAATAGGACAGCCGGTATTACTTATGCAGTTCCACCAAAAGCTTTAGGTGTACATCTTTTGTTTTTGTATTCATCGTCTTTCATCTTTTTGTTTATGTATTCATCTCAGGTGAGCCCGAAAAATTATGGTTAATAACAACTCCATGTTTGTTTAATTTGTTTAATATAATTGCATCTATAATATATAAGGTTAAAATACATTAGGTTGTTGTGACCTCCCGTCCTCTTGTCGCATTCCTACAACTTTGTCTCACTGCTGACTACCCCGACTGACTAATCAACCGAAATGAGTACACAAACGACGAAATATCAAGATAGATAAGGAAGACATAAACAAAAGACGAATTAACACAGAAAATAACTGCCTGCTTCTGCTTATTGTTATTGGTAAACTGTTTACAAATAACAAGAAGCAGAAGCAGACAGTTATCGCAGGCATGAAGATAGCAAGTGTGATTTTGCCGAAACGTCGTCCAGAAACCAAGCATCAGTCAAAGACCAGGCATTGGAAACGCGAAAGAAAACCCGGAACCCAGTGACAGCACATAATGCCAGTCAGTATTAAAATGAAACTAAATTGTTAAACTCGATATTACATTTATTCAATGTCATCCTCAAGAGCTAAAGTAGAGTTTGTCACTGGACAGTAACAGTCGTAATAGTAAAGAAAACGGTGACACATTACTATCACATTACTATTAAATACATAAAAAGAAAATTTACTAATTTCATCTTTTCTTCCAACATATTTAACCTTACGAAACACTATTAAAATACATACTTAATTAAATCTACAATAAAACAACGTTCGAAAAGGAATTCCTTTTTGATCATTGGAAGAAAAAGTTCTACTTTTTGCTCATGAGTAGGGTGCGGACACGAACGGTTGATGACTTATCGCCCATGGGCGCACTATTGAAATGTTGTATTTTAAAGAGGTTTTAATTTTATTTATATAATTGGATAACAAGTGGCTGGTGATCTATAAAATACAAAATACCTTATTATTTGTTCATTTTATCTTCTGTAGGACTTGTTCTCTTTGAATTAAGTACATACTTGTAGATAGAAAACGCCATTTCTACATCGGAACTGGTTATAGGTGCGTACTGGAAATATTCTTTTATTTCACCGTTTTTAGCATACACAATTGCCGCAATGTTATTAAATCTGGATTTCTATTAAAAACTGCGTCTAACTTTTGCCGAAGGCCACATTCGAAGTCACTTGGAATACTTTTGAAATTATTAATAGCCTCATCTAATGTGGTTAATCCATCTTTTAATTTGAGATTTCGATTTTCAAAATATGTAATTGGTTTAGGCAAATTTCCAAAGTGTTCCTGAAGGAATAACAACTGATTTTTTAAATTTTGGATTTGTGTTCCTTGCACTAGAAATATTTCGGAATCACTGACAATTCATTTTCATATCATAAAAAGTAACATAAACAACGTTATAGATCTAAATAAATGATAACTAAAAATGTACGTGTATGTTATTGAAACTAAACGAAATCCAGTCTAGATAATTGGGAGAAGTCGATTCAATAAACCGGTATTAAACAGACTATTACAAAAATTACGAAGTACGTAATTAAGAGTCAAAACAATCAAAAAACGAAACTAACGTAAGTATTAATGAAAAGGTAAATATAATAAATTTTAGAAACCCCTCGCGCTCCTATCTACGCCGATGTAAAAAGGATTTTACTCATAAATTCCATATTTTATGGGCATTTTTTGCTCTCATTCTCGGGCGTAAACAGATGTTGCAGTTCACCATATGAATTAGTGCTGTTCAGTAAGCGTGTGTTGTTTACATTATTTCTTTACTCCGTTGTAACTTCGTCATAGTTTAAACCGGTCATGTCCGTGCCCTACTCATGAGGATGACATTGAATAAATGTTAAATATCGAGTTTAACAATTGAGTTTCATTTTAATATAGACCGTAATTCTCTTTTTATATATACCTATATACAGTCGAAAGCAAAAAAAAAGTAGTCAAAAATACAGGTTTATGTCATAGACTTTCTCAAAATGATTAGTGGAACAGCGGCTTCACAGTTACTTGTAAATGTTTGGTTATCTATCAAAATTGACAACCTTACACTTGATATTAAGCTATTATAAAGATGCTTTTCATAAATGAACTCAATGTTATTGCAGAATTGAATAACAGTTTCAAAATACGTGAAATTGCGGAAAGAAATAATATAAATAAAAGCACAGCTTTTTAAAATTATTAAAAAAACATAAAGATCACCACAGAATTTAAAGAATTTGTGGTTCTGGCCGCAAAAGACTTTCAACAGCTGAGCAAGACCGCCACCTCACAATTGTTAATTTGCTGTACCATAAAACTGCCGAAAAACTTAATTTGAATGCGACTTACAACGAAACTCGTGTACGCTATGCACTTGAACATCTGGTAAATAACAGACACATCTGGGAAACTGTAATTTTTACAGAAGAAAAATTATTTCAAAGCAAGAAAAATGGACCGATTCATGTATACCTACCAAGAGTTACCCGATTTGACGAAAACTTTATTAGTAATGTGTATCCAGAAAATTTCAAAGTACATTTTTGGGGTTGGATTTAAATTCAAGGGACTGATATGTTATTGGAAATAGAAGGAAACTTAAATTCAGAGTCTTATATCAACATTCTAAGTAATGTGATGTTGCTTTCTGTGGAGCTATTTTTTCCAAATAGCAATTTTATAATTCAACAAGATAACTGCCCCATCCATACATCGAACAGAGTGAAAACCTGGGTCAGAGAAAATAATATCAATGTGTTGGATTTTCCGCCAAGAAGTCCTGATTTAGATATTATCGAAAATGTGTGGGGGTTGATGATTAAAGAAATAAAGAAATTAAATCGAAGACATCAAAATAGAGAAGAATTGGTAGAAACAGTTCACACAGCATGGGATAATGTAAATCAAAATAATTGTACCAACCTTTATAACTCTATTCCAAATATGTAGATTGCAAGAAGTTTTCAACAAAACCGGCTCTATAACCAATATTAATGCATATATTTCTGCATATTTTTTAATAAGTATTTTGATTCGTATTAATCAGATGAGAAGATGTTTTGATAATTATTTGATGTTCCATAGAATAAATGACTTGACACTAATGACAAGTAAATAAAGCCAAGTTTACAAAGTCGAAGATCTCTTGTCTCCTTTTTTTTTGCTTTCGACTGTATATTAAAATAATTCTTAAGAAAATAATCTTTATGCGAGGCTGTTGGTGTATAACAAATAATCAATTTAACCCAGATATGCCTGAATTTATGCTTTTTAGATTTTGTCAATGAAATTAAGAGATTAGATTCATTATACAACAATAAACATGAGAAAAATTGGAAAAAAAATAGTTAAAGAGCTTTGCTGTAAACGTATGTCCTTTTAAAAGGACAGTAGGCATTAAAGTAGCCATAGGTAAATAAATTTATAAGACCGTTTTATAAAAAAAAAATTTAATAACATGAACTATAATATGTAAAGTAGCAACACATTTTACACTTAAACGAAATTACACCAAATTTTTTTAATGAGAAAAAAATATTAGTCATATTTTCCATGATAACTTGGAAAGCATTCAACATGTAAAGCCACTTGACATTTGGCACATTTTTTCTGCACTTTTTTGTGGCAAATTCGGCATCTTGTCTGCTTCTCCTGGGATACTATGTAGTGATTGATGTTCCATACTGTTGGGTCTTCCTCTTTTTCTAGAGCTACCTTGGTGGCTTTCTAACATTCCTTCTGCTACACATCTTTTAAAGGCTAGGTGGTCTAATTTCCCTCCCAAATAACGATATAATTGCCAAGCATTCTGTTCTGCAACGTCAAGGCAATATGCGACAATCGGGAAATACCATTTCTTGCCACGGATACCAGTTCGATACAAACTAACATTCTGATCGCAACGATCTACCCCTCCCATGTACAAGTTGTATTTAGAAATGACATTTGGTTGTTCCACTTGAACTCGTTTTTTTTCTTTTTGAGAATACCTGGCGACTTGATGTACAGGTTCAACCGAGTGGCAATTGGAAGCAACATTGACACAACTATTGTCATTCCACTTTACAATTACTACGGACGTCTCATCAGTTGTTCGATAGTCCATGAATCCTCTTTGCTTCTTCTTAGCGTCTGACTTAGAAATAAGTGGGCATTTGGACATTCGGTTTTCCCGGATAGTGCCAGTTGCTTTTATTCCTCTCCTTTTTAACTCGTGCAGCAGAGGTACCGTAGTGAAAAAATTATCGAAAAAGACTTGATAGGGAATATCTCCAATACTTTGTAAAATGTCGCAATGTTGTAAGATAACAGAAGGACCTAAACCAAACAACTTATACTTAGGTTCAATAACTGAGTTCTTTCCTTGATAAGGCTCCATCCACATACAGTATCCTTGACTTGTCGCTCCCATCCAGATTTTAAAACCGTAGCGAATAGGCTTACCTTTTATGAATTGCTTCAGACCGTGTCGACCAAAATATGGAATCATTGATTCGTCAACACTTTGTGTCTCAAAGTGTGGAGCGTACATTTGAAATTTTTTGTTAAGTTTAGAAAAAAGTGGCCGTACTTTGGCAAATCGGTCATTATTATCTAATTCATCATTGTCTACACAGTGCAAGTTTTGCATTATATATTCAAATCTATCTCTAGATAATGCCCCTGCTACTAGATCGTTGTGGCTGTCTTTTCGTTGTTCCCAGTACATTCGGCGACGAGGCATGGATACATAGCCACTTAAAAGCAAAATTCCAAAAAATGAATACATTTCATCTATGGTGATATTTCCCGAATAATTTTTTTTCTGGGCATATTCGTTACTAAAACGTTAAAACGTACAAATATTTGGATGATCTCGGCGTCAAAAAATAAATAAAAAATCTGCTTTGGTGTTAGTAAGGGTTTGCAACCATACTTCAAAGGCCACTCTATATTTTCTACATCGAGATCTTTGTTTTTCCAGTTAAAAGTTTTTTTGGATGCCTGATAATAATGAAGAGGAATATCGTCTTCTGTATCCCACTCACTTGCAACAACGTGGCCGTTCTCATTGTTTTCGTCCGGATTGTCATTCACATTATTATTAGAATAATCTAAATCCTCTTGAAAATTATCAGTTGGATTAAAAATTTCAACTTCTGCCGTGAGTTGCGAAGCGGGCAAATTGTTTACAGTCATAGAGTCTTCATCTCCCGAATCCTCATCCGTTAGGTCACCAGTTGCATTAGTCGGAGGCATTAATGCTATATTGATTTCACCATCCACGCTGACATGATTAAAAACATTATCGTCATCTTCCAAATAATGAAGAAGTTCATTTAACGTCAACCCACTAGAAAAATGAAAAAAAGTTGTAGATATGCCTACTGTCCTTTTAAAAGGACACCAAGATTTAACAAGTTTTTGTGCTAACAACAGGCAATTCATTTTTATTGTAAAGATATAGTCGTATTACTGAATCTTATTTGAAGCGATTTCAAGGAAAATTCATGACAATTTCCTTATATTACTTACCTAGTAAGCCTCAAATCAATAGGATGCGCCATTGTCTCCACAATCACACTTTTTTAAGGGCTTCCAAACTGTTAATTGTGGATAAACACTACCACTATTGCCGCCAAACGAAACTTTTACGTTTCTGTGACATAAACCTGTACTGACCTCTATGTTTCAGTACTTAAAATGACGCTTTGGGTAGATAAAACAGGAACTGACAAACCGTCCTTTTAAAAGGACAGTAGGCATATCTCGGTTTAATAAAATCAAAATTATTAAATGTGTTAATTATAATAAAAGCCATAATAATATACAAAATGTTAGTATAACCTATGTACAGAAAACGAAAATGGTAGATATACACATTTTCAACGTACACATAGTTCAGATTTAATATTTATGTCTCTCGGTGTTACATATATTTTTTATCTTATGTAGTATAATAACATTCGTGTACATAATTGATTATAAATCATGAATGAATTTTACTCGATTACCTACTACTACTAGTCTTCATCTATGTTTTAACATTTACCATCAAAATACCGACTACATTAACATACATTTCCATTAATTAAAAGCGTGATAGTGTGGAAACGTAAAAAAAAAAACGAGAAATAAGTAAGGCAGATTGGAAGCTTTGGATTATTGTTTTTGTAGTCGTTCGTTTTTATATTAGGATAGACCAGTTTTCAAACGCAGAAAACAGATGTTGAGATTTCATTGTTTGAACAAGTGTTAATGATTAAGAACGATAGACAATAAATATGCAAACATAACGAGCAATATGCAAGGTGTAAACCTGCTCGCTGCCTTTCTCTTTCATTGCATTAATTTATTTGGAGTGTCTCAATCCCGATCTATGAATGAGCCTAAACGGACGTTTGTATCAATGGGCAAGCTAACAATGTGGGAGCGAAATCGTCGCCTACTATCCTTTACATTTCCTGTATCAGTGCATATGTGCATGTGCAAAGCACGGGTGACGCATTGTTTTCAGTTTCTTTTTCTTTCTTTCGATATTCAGTCTACAAACTCGATGTATCTACAAACGTCCGGATGTGATACAACGCTGTGCGAAAATAAAAAAAAAATTAAAGAATTGCACTTGGTTTTAGTATTTACATGTTCGACCTTTCGCCTAATAAAATAAAATATGCAGCACACATCAGTTATAACGTCGATTGATTATAAGGAACCGCCGGTAATTCAAATTTAAAATTCTGCCAAACATGTCTCACATCGGCAACGTTAAGATCTATTATTTATACAGAAATCTGATAATCTAGACTGTCGGCATAATTTATTTCAATCCCTTCGTTTACGATGAATTTTATTATAGGACAAAACATTAACACAAGTTAACAAACTAAACGCATTAGATTTAAATAACGTATTATTTCGCTTATTTGCATCGTACGTGAGAAACTGAGAGAACCACCTCCACAATAACTGCTTGAAGTTAATTTAATATCGATATCATTATCAGGTGTTGCAACCACCCTTGTTATTGACTAGATGTTTTGGTCCAATAAAAAGGATGCAACTTTAATATGTCAATGAACTTGCTCAATAATTAAAGCAAAAATCGAAAACGTTGCCCCTGTAACTCGTTTGTCGGTGCAAAAGGCCATGGGTCGTCTATAAGCGCCACATGCTTTTCAAATAAACAAAAACATGAAAACTAGGGATAGGACTTATAGCAATAGCAATCAAAACACACAAGATCTAGTTTATTGTATAATTAATAATAATATAATATATTACAATTCTTTGCCAATTATACAAATGTATTGAAAAATTGAAAATCTTCTTGGTAGTAGTGGCATAAAATGAATTAAAAGTAATAACAATATGACAACTGGTTGTCAATTAGAAAACAATGACAAATATAAAATGTAAATCAAAATGTATAAATGAAAATGTAATCAATAAGCATAGGACAGTCGAATTTGTACATGTTTAGGTGAACCTAGGCCAGTTTGATAGGATTACATGAGTAATTATCGATTGTCCTATGCTTATTTGCTTTCATTTACATTTATACTTGACTATTTTACATTCTATATTGTTATATTATCAACAATTCTACTCTTAATTTTTCTTTACATAGTTGCGTCGTTGTTATTTGTATATTTGGATTGACTGAACAGTTTGTGGTAGACCCCAAGCCTTTTAATGTGATTATAGAAATAATCTCGACTGTCCTATGCTTATTGATTACATTTTCATTTATACATTTTGATTTACATTTTATATTTGTCATTGTTTTCTAATTGACAACCAGTTGTCATATTGTTATTACTTTTAATTCATTTTATGCCACTACTACCAAGAAGATTTTCAATTTTTCAATATAATAATAATATATATATATATATGAATGAAAACACAGCTACTGTGTAACACATACATACATAGACTGTCGACACGCAGTCAATTAATGAACATAGTTCCCACAAAATTCTAAACATACACGAGCTGTTAGATATCTCTCTTTCGACTTATAAGAAACTCACATTAGGTGATATAATGTGCATAATACTTAATACAAATATCATCAACTACAAAGCTTCCAAAATTCAATCATGCTCTTGTGACAACGATGCTAAACATAGGTCATTCCGGAGTTCCCGTATACATTACAAGGAATCTCCGAACAACAATGCCTAAAGGTTTAATTATCTACAGTATCTTGGAGTCTTTGCATTCAATAATTAAACTACAGTTAAAACTACTTAGCTTATACAATCTGCACAAGTGAAAGTCTCGTTGAGTTATGTAGATCGAAGTCTGTTATTCTGCTTCACACTTTATCATATCTGCATCTAGTCGATAAACTTTCACTGGTGGATAATGGCTTCATATAGGTGATAAGGTACAATACTTCTTCACTTTGTTGCTCTATTCGCTAACATGTATACTTATAGGGTTATCCCGATGCTTGTTTGATTAATTTCTTGCAATATCTATACTTGTACACACTGCATACTGTCGCACATCGAGATGTTATCGCCTATTTCATAATAAATCATATGCCTGCCATCTCTGCCTAACAGCTAGCCACATTGTTTTTAAGAACACGTTCCACAAAGTATTTCCTATCTAGATGTTCATTTGCCGGTTACATATAATTTGCCTATATTGTTACTTGCACTACTTTCTCCTTTCTTCACAAAAGAAGGATTTTCATACAATCCATACAACATAGATTCCCATACAAGCCCTAGTGTCTTATTAGGCTTCACCATTTAAAAAGAACTAAAATTCGCACGGCATCGTTTAAATGTGCCTGTCAAATGACAAAAAGAAGCGCATGAATATAGCCGCGTCAAAACCTCCGTGATTACACACCGGCGACAATGATTGTTACTGAACCATAACAGGTATTTATAACTGTTAAAGTGTATCGCAGGACTCGTCCTTTGGTCCAGTTTTGTTTAGTTTATTCATAAATGAAGTTAAAAACTCGATCCAACGTAATACTTTGATCATAAATTGAAGTATAAATGAAGGATACTTTCCACAGGAACTAAAATACTTAAAAGTATTACCTATATACATAAACGTAGAGATATAAACTACCGTTCAATATCAATTTTACCAGCGTTTTCGAAGGTGAAAATCATTGTAAATAGATTAATTAACTACCTTGTCAGAACGACTGCTTGTTAATATCTCAACATGGATTTCGAAAAAAATAAATCCACAGTAACTGTCTTAACGAGCATATTAGATGTTGTGTTTTGAACCAGGAAGAATATGTCGAAATAATTTGCTGCGATTTTGAGCAGGGTGTTTGATACAGTCTATGCTATTGACAAAACTGTATTATTATGGTATAAGGGGAAATGTATACAACCAGATGGCTTCTTATTTAACTAATAGACAACAGTATGTAGAAATCAGTAATAAACGATCTGGCATGAAAATTGTGGAAAAGGGGTGTTCCACAAGGATCTATACTGGGACCCCTCTTATTTGTAATTTATATCAATGTGTTCAATTTGTCTGCGGATAGGATTTGCCTATATGCTGATGACACATCCTTCGTAGTCACAGATAAAGCGATAAATGGAAAATCATGCAAAGCCGAAATTACAATGACGGAGACAGAAGATTGGTTTGTAAAGAATAAATTAAAACTAGACGGTGATAAAACACAACACCTAGATTTTTATCTGGACAAAAAAAATAAATTCATCAATGTGTTGGGAAACAAATTTTTGGTCGCAGCAAGGTTGACTTATTTAGCCCACTTCTATATCGCGGCTGCTTATGGCTTGCAATTGTGGGGAAAGTATTAATCCCGACCGCTTATTTAATGCATTTTCCATTATTATTTATTTATTTATTTATTTATTTATTTAATCATTTAATACCCAACAGATACATCTAATTACAGGGTAATATATACAAAAATTAACAGTGACTTAAAATAATAATTCACAATACGATGCACAGATAATAATAAAAAACAGAACACAATACGGCATACAAAAATACAGAATACATTAAAAAAAAACAGAAAAAAAAAGCATAAATATTCCAATGTATCATGACCTCCCCAAGAATGGGTCAGCGCACAAAAGGTTGGCATTTGTGCACATGTGATAGAGCGGGGATTTCAAAAGAACATTTGTCCGAGCTGCCGGGACATAGAAAGTACCCGTCGACCTAGCAGCGTACCTGGGCACTAAGAAGTTCACCTGAGACAGTAGTGCAGGTGAGTCAATGCAATTGTTGACCAGTTTCACAATGAAGCTGCAGCTCGCCCTGTCCCGTCTCTCACTCAAAGAACTGAAACCGTGTCTGTTTAGGAGATAGTCATAATCAATGCCGCGTTGTGGGTACGCACCATCGATTTTGAACGACATATATTTAAGAAAACGTTTCTGTATACGTTCAAGCATGAGACGGTGGTATACATAATGCGGAAACCAGACCAGGGATGTATACTCCAATTTGGAACGTACAAAGGAGTAAAATAAAATAGATAACGTTTCCAAGTTGTTAAACGCTCTGCATGAGCGAATAAGGAACTCCAGGGACTTGGAGGCGGAAGCACATAAGTCGCTGATATGCGGACCAAAGGACAGTTGGCTGTCTCGAATAGCACACCAAGATCTCTGAACTGCAAGACTCGAGAAACACAGTTCTGAGAGACCTCATAAGGGTACGACAGAACGTTAGAACATTTAGAGTAGGAGAGAGTTGCACATTTGTCCACATTTAAGCAAACTCTATTATTGTTGCACCATTCATTAATTAATGTAAGATTTCTTTGCAGCACTAAACAATCCGAAGGAGTAGATATCACATTAAAAATTTTTAAGTCATCCGCATATGCAAGAACCTTACAATCGAGCAGCATCAGGAGATCGTTGATGTATACATTAAACAATAGCGGGCCCAAATTAGATCCCTGCGGAACACCGTTGCGGGCTGTAAAAGTATTGGATATATATCCATTGTAAGCTACATAGAACAAGCGATTCCGCAGATATGAGTTTAAGAAAGCAAGAGTTCCTGTGGAAGCACCTAAGGATTGTAGTTTAGCAGATAGCAGAGTGTGATCGATTGTATCGAACGCTTTAGTAAAGTCAATATAAATGACGTCCACTTGCTGACGAGCATCTAAAGCCTCACTTATATATTGAGTGATTTCAACTAAATTTGTCGTAGTTGACCTTCCAGCAATAAAACCATGTTGGTTGACTGAAATAAGTGGTTTAATGCAGCTATACAACTTCCCATATATGACGTATTCGAATACCTTAGCACAGTTTGATATAATGCTAATAGGTCTATAATTACGAATGTTACTACGGTCACCATTTTTAAACACCGGTGTAATTTTGCTGACCTTCCAGCGATCAGGGAAAGTAGCGGTGCGAAGCGATAAGTTAAATAATATGGTGAGTGGAAAACATAGCACTGAAGCACAATCCCGAAGGAGAAAACTGGGAAGACCATCATTGCCGGAGGTCATAGTTGACTTCAGTTTCCGAAAACCACAAAGCACCTCCTCAGCAGTGAAGTAGCCAATATCAAAGGAGACAGTATTCACATCAAAGTCAGACTGAGCCGTGAGGTCGGGCTTAGGAGAATTGAAGACTTCAGAAAAAATGTCAGAAAAAGCCTGAACAATATCCTGCGGTTGTTCAAGTATATCGTCATCAAGTGTTAAAGATCCAGGTATTCTAGAAGTAGTTCGTTTGCTGTTCACAAAACTCCAGAAAAGCTTCGGGTCACGGGCAATGTTAGTCTCAAGTCTAGTCTGGTACACCCTATATTTCAAAAACACTCTGCCTGTGGATGTATTATCCGGACGTAGTGAAATATATTGATCAAATAACTTCCCATAAAACATACCCGAATCAACAATAGTAAAATTACGACCTTTTTCTGTTTTAGATGATCGAATATTAATATTGGAAACGAAACCCTCTCTCTTAGTGTCCAATATACGTAAATCACACACTCATGTCATTTGGATGAGCCAAATATGCCACACATAACGACAATCTGAAAAACGAAATGTTCCTCTCAATATTTTTCTCAATTATCAAAATAAGACAGCTCTTACCTTCAAAAACAGAATAGTGCGATCAGAGGCTTGAAAATTTTTTTTAGTATGTCCAAGGGGCCGTAACCTTTGTCTATTCCCTTCATAAACGCATATAGCTTATAAAATGAAGCTATGTTCACCCTTTCTTTAATTCTTATCATTGTTTGTAATTTTCATTTTCGATCAGAGGCTTGAAAATTTTTTTTAGTATGTCCAAGGGGCCGTAACCTTTGTCTATTCCCTTCATAAACGCATATACCTTATAAAATGAAGCTATGTTCACCCTTTCTTTAATTCTTAGCATTGTTTGTAATTTTCATTTTCGATCAGAGGCTTGAAATTTTTTTTTAGTATGTCCAAGGGGCCGTAACCTTTGTCTATTCCCTTCATAAACGCATATACCTTATAAAATGAAGCTATGTTCACCCTTTCTTTAATTCTTAGCATTGTTTGTAATTTTCATTTTCGATCAGAGGCTTGAAATTTTTTTTTAGTATGTCCAAGGGGCCGTAACCTTTGTCTATTCCCTTCATAAACGCATATAGCTTATAAAATGAAGCTATGTTCACCCTTTCTTTAATTCTTATCATTGTTTGTAATTTTCATTTTCGATCAGAGGCTTGAAAATTTTTTTTAGTATGTCCAAGGGGCCGTAACCTTTGTCTATTCCCTTCATAAACGCATATACCTTATAAAATGAAGCTATGTTCACCCTTTCTTTAATTCTTAGCATTGTTTGTAATTTTCATTTTCGATCAGAGGCTTGAAATTTTTTTTTAGTATGTCCAAGGGGCCGTAACCTTTGTCTATTCCCTTCATAAACGCATATACCTTATAAAATGAAGCTATGTTCACCCTTTCTTTAATTCTTAGCATTGTTTGTAATTTTCATTTTCGATCAGAGGCTTGAACATTTTTTTTAGTATGTCCAAGGGGCCGTAACCTTTGTCTATTCCCTTCATAAACGCATATACCTTATAAAATGAAGCTATGTTCACCCTTTCTTTAATTCTTATCATTGTTTGTAATTTTAATTTTCGATCAGAGGCTTGAAAATTTTTTTTAGTATGTCCAAGGGGCCGTAACCTTTGTCTATTCCCTTCATAAACGCATATACCTTATAAAATGAAGCTATGTTCACCCTTTCTTTAATTCTTAGCATTGTTTGTAATTTTCATTTTCGATCAGAGGCTTGAAAATTTTTTTTAGTATGTCCAAGGGGCCGTAACCTTTGTCTATTCCCTTCATAAACGCATATACCTTATAAAATGAAGCTATGTTCACCCTTTCTTTAATTCTTAGCATTGCTTGTAATTTTCATTTTCGATCAGAGGCTTGAAATTTTTTTTTAGTATGTCCAAGGGGCCGTAACCTTTGTCTATTCCCTTCATAAACGCATATACCTTATAAAATGAAGCTATGTTCACCCTTTCTTTAATTCTTATCATTGTTTGTAATTTTCATTTTCGATCAGAGGCTTGAAAATTTTTTTTAGTATGTCCAAGGGGCCGTAACCTTTGTCTATTCGCTTCATAAACGCATATACCTTATAAAATGAAGCTATGGTCACCCTTTCTTTAATTCTTAGCATTGTTTGTAATTTTCATTTTCGATCAGAGGCTTGAAAATTTTTTTTAGTATGTCCAAGGGGCCGTAACATTTGTCTATTCCCTTCATAAACGCATATACCTTATAAAATGAAGCTATGTTCACCCTTTCTTTAATTCTTAGCATTGTTTGTAATTTTCATTTTCGATCAGAGGCTTGAAAATTTTTTTTAGTATGTCCAAGGGGCCGTAACCTTTGTCTATTCCCTTCATAAACGCATATACCTTATAAAATGAAGCTATGTTCACCCTTTCTTTAATTCTTAGCATTGTTTGTAATTTTGAATGCATGCACCACAGTGTTGACGATTTATAGATAACGGACTATTATGAAATACAAGAAATTAGTTTAACTAATGACCCTTTTTAATAATGTTACCTACAACTTCGTTCATGTAAGCAATCATCAATATTTTGTCCACCGTGTGGTAATTCTTCTTTATCATCCAAGCCAATAATTTCTCGTATTCTTTATAATATGCAGTTTTCGACTTTTGTGGAATTAATTTCAATTCGACTTGCTCAGCTAATTGTTCAACTTCTGATGAAATTTCTTCACTCATTTTGTACAATGTAAATTCAGAAAATTTGTGAAAAATGTACATAACAACCACATAACAACTAAACAACAATAATTGCTAACTGTATCTATGTTCATTATTAAAAATTAGATCTACACGCTACCTTGTAAAATGAACCAATTTTTCTATTCTTTTTCTGATTTTCGCATTGCAGTGCAGATATAATAAAAAATAGCTTATACTATGCGTATAAGAGCCTCTAAAGCACTTGGTTCATTTTAAGCACTCCGCTATCGCGCCGTGCTCTTAAACGTGTCGCGCGTGCTTTAAAGACTTAGTGATACACTTATAATATAGTATTGTAATCAACATGTATCGAAACTATACATGGGCGAGATAGGGGAAGTGGATCCGATTTCACTCAGACTAGACCGACTCGTGTTTTGTCGGCTCTCGGGAAAACCGGCAGGTAATACGGTACTCGAGAGCCGACAAAACACAAGTCGGTCTAGTCTGAGTGAAATCGGATCCACTTCCCCTACCTCGCCCACGTATGATCAAAACTATATAAGTCTAATAATTATTATGGGGTGAAAGAATTATGGAATTCCTTTGGGTATAAAACCATCGATGCGGCCTGAATAAAACGATACGGAACGATCAATATTTGATCGCTCTGTATTTATTATCATGTGTTATCTTTTAAACAGCAGCAAACAACAGGTGATGTATATTTCGGACATTTTATTTAAGATAGATTATTTAATTATATAACAATTTGCATCAGCAATTTCCAAAACAATTTTATTCCCATATTATTACTTCTTTTGAAATATTTTAAAACAAAACATCTTATGCTTCAATGTAGGTAGATATTTTACTCTTCTAAATTATTCCACTTGTCAAAAAAAAATATCTATTTAATGATATATTCAACCCTTTAATACTTCGTTTTACTTATAATAAACTTTACATAAACGGAATAGAAATTATATGGTGAAAGCTTCGGCAAACAGGTAGGCGTATAATCTATATTTTGATCAACAGTGTAATTCTGTAATTTGATTTCGCGTCGGCTTGTTAGACAAATTGTCACGTCTTGTAACACTTGTTGGGAATATTTAACACTTGCTTATTTAAAATATGTACGGGTTGGTAATTGATACCGAGTCACGGCAGCAGCACATTTCATTCATGTCCTGACCATTCGCAGATAGGAAAAATGTTACGTTACAGCAAACGGTCAAATACGAATTCTTCTTGTTCTTTCTTAGTATTCGATACTTCTCTACCTAGAAAACTAGTAGGATTCTACGGTCCTGTGTGATTTATGGTTAAATTTTCAAGAAATGAATCACGTAATATAGTAGTTAATAAAAAATAAAAGAAAATGTATGCACGTTACTTGCAAAATTTAAAAATTACATATGATGTAATATTACTTAAAAATATTAAAAATGCAGATATAAACATATGTACTTATTTAATAGCTTTCTACTAAAAAATTGTTGGAACTATTGATATTCGTCTGCCAATATTGAAAAGTGCTTATTTATCTTAGAGAATTAGTACAATTTAATGTTGTTTAACACATTTCCTACTATTATAACAGAACAATAAAGGTAGTACTTTGCTCGTGAATCTTGAGTAGTATTATATCATTCTGTTTATTTTAAGATAATCTAGAAGAAAAATTTAAATTTCATAAGAGGAAGCAAGTCATTGTTATTTTATTTCAATATATCTTGTAATATTAATACTAGTAGCATATAGGTATCATTAACCCATTTATGCCTAGTGTTCTATATGTAGTACGGCTAAATCGTGTTTCAACTTGCAAAATCTGTTTTGTCTATTGACGACACAGTTTGTGTTTGAGTTTAGTACTGCGCTAGCTTTTGTATGAAGTAGATGGCAAAGTGAACACAATCTTTTCAAGTGTTTTATAAACAAATAAGTTTGTGTATTTTCACAAGATGGAAGATTGCGGCCTACGATTTGTAGGGTATGTAATTATTTCATCTATAAAAGAATATTTGCTTTTACTTTTCTTTATAATAAGTTAGATAAATGATGTATGTTATAGAGTCATTTATTTCTTTTACTTACGTTTACTGTAAATACCTTTATTTTTCCGTCAAACGTAGGCGTCCTACATATAGTACTCTAGGCATGTAAGATCTAAGTCTCTTTTTATTTTAGAGGCCTTACTCTTCAGGAAGCACTGACTATGATTGAAGATGATGAAGACTTTTGTAGAAATACGGAAGAAATAATTTTATATCCTCCAGTAAATGCATGTGAAGATCAAACAGATGAGGATTCCGGAGACGAATTTGATTTTTCTCTCAATAATTTGCCGGGATCTCAACTTGGTGCCGCATCTGATGTAAAATTTCATTCTGACGATGAATGGTCTTCTGATGATGATGTACCCTTATCTACTTTTATAAAATCTTCCAAACATGTTAGAAATAATAATGCTAAGGATAAGAAAAAATATGACTGGGAACATATTGACTTGACTCCTGAGACGTCCACTTTTGAAAATGAAACTATAGTAGCCAATAGAATGACACCAATCGATTTATTTTCTTTATTTTTTGATCATACTTTACTTCAACTAATATTGGACAAAACTCAGTATTATGCTCAAACAAAAAACCGTACACAACTCATAGAAATGTCCGAGCTAAAAGCTTTTCTTGGCGTGTTAATCCTCAGTGGATACGTACAACTTCCGAGACGTAGAATGTTTTGGGAACGAGAAAAAGACGCTCACAATAGCTTAGTGAGCGATGCAATTACGCGAGACAAGTTCGAATATATTTTATCAAACTTTCATATTGTTGATAACGCTGCCTTGAACCAACAAGATAAGTTTGCCAAACTGAGACCTCTTTTTGAACATCTGAATAAAATTTTTTTAGAGCTAGCTCCTTTTGAACAAGATCATTCTGTCGATGAAGCCATGGTGCCGTATTACGGCCGTCATGGGTGTAAGCAATACATCCACGGAAAGCCGATAAGATACGGTTACAAGCTTTGGGCAGGAACGACCAGATTAGGGTATGTCGTATGGTTTGACCCATATCAAGGAGCTTCTATAGAGACAACTTCAGATTTTGGCGTTGGAGCAACAGTAGTTCTCAACTACACCAATGTCTTACAAGAACGGTGGCCTAATACCGCTTTTCACTTGTATTTTGATAACTATTTTACCTCTGTACCTTTATTAGAAGAATTGTCGAAGCGTAAATTATTTGGTACAGGTACTGTTAGAGAGAAACCGGGGTTACTTCGACTACCAAAAAATTAAAGGCTCCAACATCATTGCCTTGAAGTGGAATGACAATAATATAGTATGTTGTTTGTCAAACGAAGCAGGCGTAAATCCTATTCATTCTACTAAACGATATTCCAGGAAAGATAAAAAATTGTTCAAATCTCTCAACCGCATGTGATTTCTCTATATAATAGAAATATGGGCGGTGTTGACAGGTCCGATGAAAATATTGCCAAATATAGAATTTCAATTAGAGGCAAGAAGTGGTATTTTAGTCTTGTTTCTCACTGCATCGACTTAGCCATAAATAATGCTTGGCTACTTCATAGAGTTTGGGGCGGTGAACATGATCTTTTGAAGTTCCGACGCAGCATTGCCATTACAATGTTATCTCAACATAAAAAACGGAAGAACTACAATAGAAGCCACGCTTCCGCTACGGGTAACTAAAGTATATTTATCATTTGATTCTTGACTAATTCTAGACATTGCAGCTATTCAGAACGACGCACTAAGGTACGATGCTATTGAGCATTATGTTATTCCACAAGAAAAACAAACGAGATGCGCTGAATGCCATACGAAAACAACTACACGTTGTAGGAAATGTGACATTGGGTTACATGTCAAATGCTTTGTTATTTTTCACACTAATCGTTAAGCTTTATATTTTTATATTCTTCTAATTAAAACTAGTTCAAACAATGTTCATACCTTTTATGCCTAGTGTCCTGCATTTAGTACACCATTTTCCACCTAGTTTTCCCTTAGCTAGAAAATACATTTCCGGTTTACATGCTAACATGTAAGCCTATATTGCGATATTGTTTAGTAAAAACTATAATTTCGTGACCGATGAGTTTTAGGCATAAATGGGTTAAATACGTTTATTTTAGATTTATGTGGAAACTAGAAAGTAAAGGTTGGCTTTACTGTTGGAGTTTAAGTCAAGACTCATGCCGTGTTTACACGGTCAAATAAATTGATGAATAAATTGACGAATATATTCATGAAGGAATTCATGAATTTATTCATCAATTTATTGAACCGTGTAAACGTAAAAATGCATCCAATACTTTATTGGCGGTATCCACTAGTACCAACCATCAAAGAGTGACATTTGTTTTCTTGCAACCTTTAAATGTGTTTGTGTTTATTTATCAACTTGGTGGCTACGTGAAACTTGTTATTCTGATAGTTTTAGGGGTTAATAATACGCGATTATATATGCAAAATGTGGACTTCTAGCTTACTGATAGATAGAAAAGCATATCCGAAAATTTTTATTTTTACGTGATTGTTATACTAATCACAAACTATTAGTAGGTATTTTGGAAACTGATAATTGCAGGTTATGTGAATGATTACTGCGGTAACTTTGTTGGTACTTCTTCACGAGTTCGGTTCTTTCTAGGTTACCTATATTTAAAGAAAATTTTTGTGAAATCGAATGAAGATGACAGAAAACGTGCTTGAAAATTCACCACTGAAGAAACATATAAGTTTGTCGAATTAGTGAATTAGTATATTAAATTTGCTCTTATGTAGATCATATTTCTGAGAAAGTTAAATAGCATCAGACCAGTGGTAGATAGTAATCAAAAACGATCCATTACGGTAATGAATATTCCTATTAATGCAGTCTCTGTAAATGTTTGTGAATGAATCCCACAAGTAGGTCATTTACATAAATTATAAAATCTGGACACGACAGAGTGCGCTGTGGTCAAGTTATTACGTTATTCAATAACATTTTAATGGCTCAACCAATATTCTTGATATTCTCAGACCATATTTATATCGTCAATGCGCGTAAAATAGGCTATCAAAACAGTCGATAGGTAGCGCTGCAGTCAAGTTATTGCCAAATTTGTTTTCAGCACCCTCCAAGTTGTCTATATACACTTTTCCGTGGCAATTGGTGACTTGACCAAAATTGCAATTTTTCATGAGTTTAACCCCTTTAAAAAAATCCCCAAATTATCAAGTTGTGCAAAAGTCTATCAATTGTACATGAAATAGTAGAATACGAATACGTACGTTTCCTGTACAACGCAATTGTCTCTCTATTTGGAGAAATTATCTTTTTTTGAGCTTTAACTGGCAATTGGTGACTTAACCAAAATTGCAATTTTTCATGAGTACTTTTGTGTTCTAGATAAATCTGTATAGAATGCATAATTTGCGAAATATTTGCTAATAACTGTTTCTTGCTAAAACAAAAGACCAACTTCCGATAGGAATTTCGAAAATCTTTTTTATAAAATCTTTCAAATATTCACTTTTTAGTACTTTCGATTTCTTTAGAAATTTGTTTAAACTTAGGAATTGGCGAGTTAAATTTGGTGTTTACACCGAAGTAAACTACTAAACTTCCGATCTAATGATTTTTCTGAAAATCTAATCAGATTTCAAAAGGAAGATTATACTCCTAAATATACAGTTTGGTATTGATAGCTTAAGTCGTTTGGTCGCTCTCGTGGTTACAAACATACAGATATGTTTGCAAAAACCAACAATTCGGTATCAAGGGACTTCAAAACGTACACATCTGCAAAGTCTCGAGGTCGTTCATATTCATCACAATACTTCTTTGTACTGCGTATAAGAATGTAAAAGTACGAAAAATTTATGATAATAATTTAATTTTTGTGGACCCTTAACACTGGCGGGCCCAGAGGGCTTAAACTCTGTTAGTCCCTCCGTATATCTGACCCTGTCAAAAACGTTACAAAGAAACCGTATTTAAAATATTTGCAAAGTATCTAAATATACTTCTATGGGTGGATACTAACTAGTATAATCTCCATTCGTTTGATTTTAGATGAAGGAGTTTTTTCCAAAATAAAACAATATTTATTTGTTATGTCAATAGAGAGCTACTTACGTCATATATTCGAAAAACATAAACAACGCATTCTAATAAATGTATTCTAAAATTTGAAAGACGACAATAAATTATATGTAATCAGAAGTGTAAATTGTTTTCAACGCAAGTTTTGACACTAGCTTCATACTTTTTCAAGACTTGTTTTGAAAAACAATTACCGCTGTAAATATTAAATACTGTAATGGAGCATCTGCTTATATTATGCACAACATTATAAAATCGCGTATATTAGTGACGTCAATTGCATTTTACATAAAAAATATATCACTTGAAATGTGAATTTTCCAAGAATCTTCTAACACAGTTTATTAAAATGACGTCGAATATTGTTCTCATGAATATATAAACTCTAATAGAAGAGGATAAATAACAGATACATTAATTTGCTTCTGTAACTTATTAGAAAGTATTATAGGCCTCTACGTAATTAATTATCTTTACTGAACGTCTAAAATATATTGGTAAATTAATATTGAAGCTCTGTCAAACAGTGATAGAAAATATTCGATATACAAGAGAAAGAAATTACATTTTTTGTTGATTTTTATTGGGAATTTATATAGTTTATTAAATAAAAACTATATTAAATTTATATCTTCTACATTTTCTTTGTATTTACAAATTATTACCTAATTTGTATTATTGTACTTATCAACATGCTTTATACCTTGCAGATATCTTTATTATTTTATAATCTATTTAAATACTTTTTAAATGAATGTAAAAACAAGGACACAAAGTAAAGAATTAAAATTGAAAATTATCATATCACTTCCACACGAACATACATCTGGGTGGTAATAGGGGTGGTGGCATTTTGTAACTGGATCTAAATTTTGATGTGAACATGTTAATAAGAATGAGTGGTCCCTAAAAATCTTATCTTTTTCGATCTGTGTAAACATTATTTCCCAAGGTTTTAACAACCACAATACAAGGGTCATTATTTATGGGGGTCATTCATTTGACGACTTGCTATGAGATACTATTATAATTTCAAAAGTAAAAGTACTCTTTCCCGCTTTAACTGTCGTTTGGTATTTCCTCTATTCGTTGTCAAGTCGCTCTAAACTAGTTGGCTTTTGAAGAAACCGCTTAATTCTCTAGTTTAAGAGAGAGAGAAATTAATAAAAGCTTTGCTATTAGAAGGAAACTGGTAACGTCATTAATCACAACATTTAAAGAAATATAAATACCACAGAAAACCTGGATAAAAGTTTTTCGTTATTCAATATTAAAATACATATGTGAATAGATTAAATCTACCCCTTTTTGGGTATTTAAGAAAAGTGATGCACGGGGTGATTCAGCAGCATAATAATAATAACTTATATATATATTGTCAAATATAACATTTCGCCTTGCATCATCATCAGGAGTTCTACAGAAACTAAACTAAAGATCAATATACTACAACTACCCCCATACAAAATAAATACAATGAAATAGAAATTATAATAAAATGATCCCTCACGATTTATGTGGAAAAACCGATTTTACAACACTAGGATTTAATAACGCTGAATTAGTTAGATGTGGTTGGTCATTAAGAATATTGCCTGGCTGTAAAGTGAACTTTCTTTGATAAAATACCCTTCTAGAACAATCATTTTTTTTTACTTTTATTAAAACTCCTTTAAACACCTCTAAATTATCTATTAAAAACTATGCCCCAACTCTAAAAAAATATGATTAGCTACATTTGAATTCTCATAATTCAATCTACGCTCGCATATGTTTTGAGAACATTAATTTATATAAAATTTATTGCAATCACTACAATTGATTCTATAAATTCCGTTTTTCCGCATTAGTCGTGAAGGATTACTTTTATTGTAATTCCTATTTTATCGTATTTATTTTGTATGGGGATAGTTGCAGTATATTGATCTTGAATAGAGCAATTACTCCTATAGAATTATCTTTATACTCCCATTATATCCATACGCATTTGTTGATCAATCTCATCTGAAGATGCATTACACTTGAAGGATACTAGACTTGACCTGCTGATCACAATTTCATAAACAACACGTAATTCAAAAGAGCGATTGCGTAGGTCTTTTTTTTTACAATAAGCAAAAGACGAACGTTAACGTAATGTATAAAGCATAAAGCTGAAAATATGATAAATTAATGCACCTCTTCACAATGGTAGCTTGCGCCAATGAAATACAGAAATTTAAGTACATTCAACTTTATGTGTTTTTACGTTTTTTTACCTTATAATTTTAGAAAAGAATGTTTTAAAGTTTGGGATTGATAACAATATTATTGGAAACGCGGGAAATTGGACTTGTTATAGGGAATCTGTAAATACGCACTGTGACGTTTTCTGTGGTAACTGAAAACATTGATTTACATACTATTTGTGTCAAATGTAGTCCAAGGAGATTTAATAATTTCTACTATAACAGCACAAAATTATGCTCAATTTGTATTTACCGGTCTAACTTATTTTTTTTAAATACTTCTGTTGTTATCAGATTATTGTGGCTGGCAAAAGCCATTCTAACTAATAGGTATACTGTAATGTAATGATGTTGGATTTTTATGAATTAACCTTAAATATAAAAAATACTGAAATAATCAAAAAACCATAATAGCACCTGTGTAAATCTGTACGTTCTTATCATTGTGAACGGTAATTAGATGTTATATTTCATATATTGTTGCTTGCGTTAAAATCTTTCTATTAATAATATAATAATAATAATAATATTTTATTAAATCTTGTGACCACAAATGGTATTGAACAAGTCAATGTTATAAATATACATATAAAAATTCCATAACACAAACAGTAATAATACTAATAACAATAACACTTTTGCCCCGGTGACTTTTCGGTATGTGGCATACGTCCTTATATCATTTATACATAAAAAAACAGCATAACAGTTATACATATAAAATAACTAAAATCATAGCTTGATTACATGGAGGAGTCATTGAGGTACTCATCCAAAGAGTAGTAACCTTTTAGAAGTATTAATAGTAACTAAGCTTACTAGGAAACATAAATTTAAGAAACAAATTCAGGATACTACATGTTTGCTACCTCAAAAAACTCTTCGTAATAAGTTTGTTCCTTTGCCGTATCATTCAGTCACACGAAATTAGAACAGCATTTTTAAAGAACAGGAACTTCAAATCGCGTTTAAATCGGGCAATTCATTAAAATCACTCTTAGGGAACGCTAAAGATAAAATGGAGGTAGATGAAAAATCTGGTATTTATGAAATAACCTGTAAAGATTGTAATCAAAAATATGTAGGGTAAACTAGACGTTCAATTTCAACTCGTTACAAAGAACACATTGCACATTTTAGATACAACAGACCGGAAAAATCTAGTGGTGCTCGACATATTTTCGACATAGGACAAGGCATGCCTGCAGATAATCTTAGATTAATAATAAAACTGTAAATAATTTTAGAGAATTATTGCAGTTACGAAAGTATTTATATATATACCTAGAAATAGATGTAAGTTAATGTATTCTGACAATGGACCGATACCCGAGTCCAGCTTGTACGGATTATTGTAATTTTAGGGAATTATTTTGTCACGTTTAAGGTACCGCTATGTTTCCGTTAGATTTAGGTAGTATATATAGGGATATCGTGTGTTAAGAAATCAGTGTGTTCCCACTGCTGATTTGGTGAAGAGCATATATTCTAAGGTTACACCTTAGCCAAAAATACTACGTTTAACACTCTTTTTTGTTTTATACAGATTTCTACTGAAGATGGCACCTTAGTTGCCGAAATACGTATATAGATTGTTTATATATTTCTTGTGGTAAGGAATTTTTTCCTTTTGCATTTTATTTCCTTCAATTTCATTTTAAAAACCAGTATTGCTGGATATGCTCTGTTTTCATTTGGCAAAACACTAAATAATTTAAAACCCACAAAAGCCAGGGTCTTCTGAAAGAAAGTCGTCTATGTACAGGAGGCAAAACACGATCAAATTGGCAGATTTCGTAGTTAAGTGGCAAACTAAAATCAAAGCTGCTGCGATTTCTATATATATAACATATAACCTGAAAAATATAATCATCATAAAATGTAAAAATTCCTGCACCTATATAAAAAATATATAAAACTGTAATTGTCTGTTTATTTATTGGAGCTTCACCCAAAAATTACTGAACCGTTTTGATCAAACATTTTGTGCGTGAAAGCTCACAATTAGACTTAAAATCTGGTCCATAATTTATCTCGAAATATAATAATAAAACCACATTTTTTCCATATACACTTTTATGTCATACTCTAAATATTACAAAAAGTAGAGTCTGCACGAAATAACCGTATTCAGTATGGAGGTCGGTCGGCACAGCTGACAATGACAACTTAACGTCCAATTTAGATTGACTTACATGTTACAAGAAACGATAGAATTGAGGGATGAAAGATTGATCTGACGTCTCATTAATGTTGGCAGCCGTATGAACAATCAATTCAATCAATAAATTTCTGTTTGCGATGACACTTACCGGGAAACGTCAGAATTGACGGAGAGTATAGCATCAGTCATGCAATACAACGTATTATGTCCACTAAGAAATGTTCCGAATTGACAGCATTAAATAGTGAGTATATCAACGGTGGACATGACAATTACACAATTACAGTTTTATAATAGTGTAGATTGCGGGTGAAGGCGCTTGTAACGGCTAGTTTGATTTAAAACTGTATTATTATTACTACATGCTAAACAAGTATTATTTAGTTATGGTATGAGCGACAGAGAAAAATAAAAGATAACGATATTCTAGAACATTGATGCAATGCATTGTATTTATGTGTACACAAATAAGATTAAATAATGATATGCATATAGGTACATACGCATGAGAATATACATTTTTAAGTGATACAATAACACCTTTTTACGTCTTTAACTACACCAATTATTAACAAATTCTTCTCATTGTCAACCATATTTTACGAGACTGTTAATTTTATTTATTTCCTCGTTAAATCCTAACATTTATATGAAACAAATTTGTATATTATAATTAATCCTAACTAAGTGTAAGTAGAAATAAATAGGTTCAATACGACGCTTCCTAATTATTTATCTTTGTCGTTTATAAGTAAACAAATATTTCAAAAGATTATAATATGTGTCCGTTACAACAAAATGTTTAAACACCTCGTTTAAGCATTCAATCTAAAAATAGTCTTTTCTACACCATAATATACATATCTCTGCTGTAGTAAAAATAAATTACCTAGATGATAATTTGATAGTTATTCTCGTAATTTCATAGATAAACAATTTCAAAATGTCTCGTTTAGCTTCTAAGATATTAATGTGGAAAAGGTATACAGAGTTGCAGAAAAAAAATATTGAAAATGGCTTTTATTGTAACTTATTTACTAGTTTATCTTCGCCATACATAGGTACATGAAATTAATTTTTTTTTTTTAGTGTGAATAATTAATGACAGCTCTCATTTGAAATGATACGTTTGGGGAGTCAACTTTTGAAAAATATTTCTGCCTGTATACTATATGTAGAGATTGCAGTTATTTATTGTTTTCTGTCATAACTAATTATTATACAAATATAGGAATGATATTTATTTATTTATATGTTTCTCTACTACATATATTGTGTGTAGATTGAACATGCAACATTCATATAGTATTGATATCATATTGTAACGTTTTCGGGTTCCAATAAACAACTCGTGCAATTATTTATTTAAAAACAGTCTGTATATTTATATACTTCAAATTATATAACAATATAAAAATATAAAAACTAACGTAACACACTTAAACTACTACAATTTAATTATCACAGGTATTTATTTATTTCCATTACTAATATCTCTGTCCGTGTTTATGTAACAGTTCTATTTATATAAGACGGCACTACTATATTTATTTATTTGGCTACCACTATTTATTTCTTCGCACTCGATCCCGCAATGAATCCCGTAATGAATCAATCCGTCTTATATACGTATGTGAAAACATCTCGAAGCATTCTCGTAAACTCCATCTCCCTCTCGAATGTCTGTAGAATATTCCTAGACATTCTGTCTCCGCTGGACTATGCCGTACAGCGTTGAGATTGATTTATGGTGGTGTGTAAATAAGAGCGTTTTTATACGTCGGGCCGAGATGATTTATGGTCTCTTTTTGTGCGTGTGACAATTTCGTTTTTATCGCGCCGAGAGGTCTGCTTCTTTTATTTAATGTAAACTCATTTCGAATGTCTGCTGGTTTCGTTACAATATACTAGACGAATATGTAGGATGATTTATCTCAGCGTTCGGCTAATGGAAAACAGTATAAGTTTCAATTCTTTTTTGTAGTGGCACATTAATATACAGTGTCGATGGACTGAACAATAGGGATTTTTTTTTATTTAGGCCTTTACGCAAAAATGTCATTTTATATAAAATGTTTGCCTCTCTCAAAACCACCAATCGGAAACAATAATCTAAATATTATTTTTAGCAGCTCAGAAAATTACAAAAACACACTTGAATTAATAGGTTTTTTTTATTTTATTCAACGTGGTATTCTCCAATCTCTACACACTTTTTAGCTCTATATACGTACAAATTCTTTATAAACATTGTGGATCATATCTTCAGTGACAGAATTGACCGCTTCCGTAATTTTTTGTTTTAAAATTTCGATATTGTTATCTAAATTAGTATTATAAACATGGTGTTTAACATATCCCTATAAAAATAAATCCATTGGGCTTAAATCAGGGGAACTAGCCGGCCAATTAACAGGTCCGTAACGACCTATCCATCTGTTTCCAAAATGTTCTGCAGATAATTTCTAACCAGCACTGTTGAGTGAACAGGGCATCCATCTTGTTGAAAAAATACACTTTCCATGTTAGGTGCATCTCTTATTGCAGGCATTAAAAAAAATTTGAAGCAACTCAAAATACGTATGTTGATTCAAATTTTCATTAAAAAAATACGGACCGATTATTTTTCCATACATAACATCGCACCACACATTAACCTTTTTGTAATACTGGCTTCTAGTTGTAATTTTGAAATTGGGATTTTCTCTCGACCAAAATCTACAGTTTTGTTTTGCAACTATCCCATTGGTTGTAAATGTCGATTCGTCCGAAAAAATAATGTTTTTGCAGAAATTACGATTTACAAAATGGTTTTCTCCTACCCATAAGCAAAAGTCTAAACGCAGTGCATCATCCCCATTTCTTAATTCATGGACAAACATCGGTTTATAAGGTTTAATTAGGTTTTCTTTAAAAATTCTATGAAAATATGATTTGCCAATTAAATGATTTAACTGGGCACCTTTTTTGTAAGGATAATTTCGGATATGTTTCTACAGAATCTAGAGCCAGTATTGTAGCAGCATCTTCTTCATCGTGTATCCTTTTTCTTTTCTTGATGTCATGTACACTATTCCGTTCTTTCAAAATTTTCTATCAAATTTCGTAAAGCATTAAAGCACACTTGAACATTAATACATTTTTGTTGAAATTTTTGAATTGCAAAGTTATAAGAAACCTCACCAGTTCCATAACATTGAACGAGGTAAATTCTTTTTCTAGTTTGCACTATTATTAAGTAAGTCTCACTAAAGATTCACAAATACGTAATGAAAATGACAGATGCCAAGTAACTTGACTTACATATTAGGTTGTCATGGAAGATAACAAGATAATATGATTAAACCAAAAACATGAAACTTTATTGCTTAAATTTTTGTGCTATGCAGAGGGGCGTAACTTAAACCAGACCTTTGTAGCTATAGTTTTTGGTACCTGAAAACCTCACCAGATGACTCTGATGAGTACTGTCATGTAGATCACTAAATTATTTACCTATACTTTACCGCCTTTATTATTTTTTTTGATTTTGGATGCCGTTGAATTTTAATTAGCTGGTTTTGCATAAGTATTCACTTATTCATATTTTAATATTTTGTTGTGTATGACTGAAGTTTTGGTTTATTTTGTTTGATTATTTTTAATAAGGAGTGTTACTTTCATTCGTTTGTATAAATTTGTTTCTATTATAGCTGAAATTTATTAGGTTAGATAAGTGTCATAGAATTGTAAATTAAGCTATATACTTTTTTGTACTATATTAGAATAGAATAGAATAGGATAGCTTTATTGTACCAACTAATATAAAATACAAAAGTATGTAAAATACAGCGGTAACGTCGAAACAAGTGGTGTGTGCGTGAGCGTGTGTGTATGAATGTGTGTAGGCGTGTGCTATATAACAAGTGTTCGGTAATTTAATAAATAGTTCTAGATGTCTATGTTTGGCACTCGTGGTCTGCAATCTGTGATTCGGAAGTAGAACCTGTGATTGACATCTTAGTCGCAACTGCGTCACATCTCCTTTTCTGTTCAATGTGGGTAGCTCCAGTTTAGCTCGAAGAAACTGTCTATAGATATATGCTGATGGCAAAGACATGATCTTGTTTCTAACAAAGAGAGGCCTGCACGATGTCATTCTATCGACCTGCTCTATTGTACGAATTGCCTTTTTTTTGTAGAATGAATATGTCTACAGCACGTGTCGATTCGCCCCACAGTTGAATGCCATAGCTCATACGGGAATGAATAAGTGCATGGTATGCCGTTATTGCTGCATCCTTATTTAATAAGGTTATTAACCTCCGTATGGCGTAAAGAGCACTGGAAAGTTTTGTATGAAGTTCATCAATGTGAGACCGCCAAGTCAGCCGAGAATCCAGGGTAATTCCTAAAAGCTTTGCAGACCCGGCATTTGCAGGTGTTTTGCTACGTTTACAGGTGAATGGTAATGAATATTCTTTGCTTCATTGACAGTAAGACTATTGGATGTAAACCAAGTGGCAGGCCTGGACAATGTCGTTTCAGCTTTCGTTTTAAGTTGTTTTTCATCTGTACCACTGAATAAAAAAGTAGTGTCATCTGCGTACAATACCACATGGCTTGAAATATTGTATGGCAAGTCATTTATATAAATACAGAACAGAAGAGGACCAATAAGCGACCCTTGAGCTACTCCGTGCTCAACATGTCGCGATTCACTCATTTCATTGTTTGCATACACAACTTGTCTTCTGTTCTCGAAGTACGATTTTAAAAGCCTCGATGCTAAACCACGAACGTCGTAGCGATCTAGTTTTTCCAAGAGAATCTCATGTCTTACGCAGTCAAAGGCCTTAGACAAATCACACATCACCACCAAACCATCGTCCCCATCCTCCATAGCATCCCAAACGAAGTTCAAAACCGATAATACAGCATCCACTGTCGATTTTCCCGGACAGAATCCAAATTGTTGCCCGGTTAGAATGGAGTGGTTTCCCAGGAATGAGTAAGAGGGCGGTTTCGAGGATTTTTGACAGTGTAGGTAACACGGAAATAGGTCTGTAGTTCTTTGGATTATTGGGGTCACCGGATTTGTAAATAGGAGTCACTTTTGCAATTTTCATGTTATCAGGTACAATTCCTTGCTCAAAACATGCATTCACCAAATCAGCAAGTGGTTCCAGTAGGCAATTCGAACATTTTTTTAGCATTTTCGTATTCATGCCATATACGTCCAAAGCATCTTTCGCTTTAATGTTTTGAATGATCGTCTGTACTTCCAAAGGTGTCACTGGTACTAGAAAACATGAACGTTCATTATACTGAATATTCCCTATAAAATTTATTGATTCATTGTTGTCTTTATGCAACGCAGAAAACTCATTTGCCGTATTACAGAATATAATTATTTAATTCACTAGCAGATAGTGTCCGATGTTGTAAGTTGTTAGATGTGCCTGTTTCCCTTTTGATGATGTTCCAAATCTCTTTCTGGATGTTATCAGATTGGTATATAGAGCGTAAGTACTTATTTCGTTTCTCTTCTCTCAATTTTGTGATGTAAAAGTTTTTGTAAGAATTAAATATTTGTTTAAGATCATCACCTCCAACGCGGTTATAGGTTTCTTGTATTAATGAAAGAGTTTCTTTAATCTGTCTAAGTTCATTGCTGAACGAGAAAGGTTGGCTGGTTTTATTAGCTCCTATTAATTTGGTCTTCAAAGGAAAAGCGATATCCAAACAACAGAGTATTTGTGTTAAGATTATGTTTGATTTTATATCAGCATTGTTTACTTTCTGTGAGCTTAACCATGTTTGTTCTTTAATGGCGTTTTCGAAGATATCGTAATTTGTATGCGATAAGTTTCTTGTTTTTCTGTAATTTTGTTTCGCTTGTATACAGTTAAAGTGGAAGCTTATGCCGTGATGGTCAGAAATAGATGTGATAAACGTGTGGGCCTCGTATTTAGTATAGTTGGTGAACACATTATCTATGCAACTCTTTGATGTTCCCTGAACTCTTGTAAAATCATATTGTTTGTTTTAATCCCAAACTAACTAAAGCGTTCTGTAAATCCCTGGTATTTTTTGTCTGTGTAGATATATCAATATTAAAATCACCGCTTAGAATGATATTTACATCTTGCTTATATTGTAGAATTTTGGTAAGTGTGTCTGCTAAAATATCTAGAAAACCCTGAACATCACCAGTTGGAGAACGGTATGTACATACATAATATTATTGTGTTGCACTTTGCAAGATATATCCCGCAGATTTCACAGGTTTTCTCCACGGAAGGTCCCGACACTAATGGAATATCAAAGTACTGTAAACCATTTTTCACGTATATACATACACCTCCGTGTATATAATTTCTTCTTATGTAAGAGGTACCCATGGTATATCCGCAAATATTGTAGGTCTTAAAGTTGTATACATTAAACCAATGTTCTGAAACGCATAAAATATCACAATCTAGGTCCAGCATTAGTAGATCAACAGCTTCTATTTTATTCGTCAGGCATTGGGCATTTATGTATGTAACATTTTTGGTAAATTTGCTTTTTACAACGGAGTTTGGGATATGGTTATATGCTTCTCGATTTTCTAAGTTATTATGTAACTACATATTATATTTTTTTAGAATACTTTAATGTGTATTTTTGTAAAATGTTCTATGATATTATTTTCCTTTTCCAACGTGTATTGCAGATTTTTTTCTTTTACTTTGACATGACATTTTATGCAACAAAATGTTCTTATAAGATAATTTGCAGCCAGGGATTTTGCGGTGGTGTGGCGATACAGTCAATGCTAACGTGGTCTATCCGAACAAAATAATGCCAACCATTGTGCCAAGAACTTCGCCACAAAATATTTTCTTAGAAAGTGTCATCTCATATTAAAAAATAAGTGTTATTTTTCCATAATTTTTGTAGTTCCATAATCCTAGCAATATCTAAAATGTTCTTCATATTCCTCCTTTTTATTCCCAGCTTTACTATTCTATTCCTTCTGAAATCATTATGGCGTTTCGGAATTGTATGAACAAGAAATCTCCCCGACACTCATTTCCTGATCTCTGTAGATTTATTTGTTAAATGGGTAAACATTTGTAACAATATCACATTTGTCGTATATATTGTAGAAATTTTAATTTAATGTATAGATACGGCCACAAAGATTTCAGCCAAAGCTTTTTGTAGTTTATATTATGTTCTTCCATATAGATCTTAGCAACAGTTGAGATTACATGAATGAAACACTTTAGAAATGATATTTCGACAAAGAAATCATAAGGAGAATAGAGAAGACCAACTAATGAAGACCTAGAAAGGAGTTGAGAAAATAGAAGTACCTACAAAGTACAAAATGGTAACAGAAAAGTGCTTTGTGTATTTTATCTATATTTTTATTTGTTTTAATAAAGACTATTAAATTTTTGTAAGTAATGTAGCTTAATGTTCTTTTCGATTACCTCTAAAACACATTGTTTGTTTATTGAATATCGTTTAATTATTTTTCAGAATACGTATGTCCATAATTGCCAAAAAAAAGTATAATCTCCAAACTGAAATAGAGATTTGTATAAGACGTATATGAACAATACTCTAATATTTTAGTAACTTTTTCTTAATTATATTATATAAGTAATTTTAGGATTTTGTTCACAAACTGGAAAAATAAAACCATTAATTTTGGATAAGAATGTACTATGCTTAATTTCAAAATTTGCCGCCATTTAATTTAGTACCTGAAAATTTCAAGAGATGTGTCTGATAGGGTTACAATATTTAGTATTTAGTTACCCATCTACTATGTATAAGTTATCTATGGTTTTTTCTCAGCGGCCAAAAATAATATTTAGATTATTGTTTCAGAATTGGTGTTTTGAGACAGGCAACATTTTTATAAAGAATGACATTTTTGCGTAAAGGCCCAAATAATTTTTTCCCCTTATTTTTCAGTCCATCCGCGGACACTCTGAATATATATATATATATATATATATATATATATATATATGCGCAAGCCAAAACTGTTTTTATAAAAAGTGTTCACGAAGAGAGGTACATATCCGAGTTATCTTTTACTTTCTTATATGTAGTATAAGGAAGTATTGTGATGATGAAAATTTTCACCTCGAGATTTTTGCAGATGTCCACGTTTTGAGGTCCCCTGATACCAAAAAAGTGGTTTTTAAAAAATGTCTGTGTGTCTGTGTGTCTGTGTGTGTGGTGTGTGTGTGTCTGTCTGTCTGTGTGTGACCACGATAGCGGTCAAACCGCTGTAGATATCAATTCCAAATTTTGCATTTACGAATATAATCTCCCTCTTGAGAACTGATTAGATTTTGAGCAAAATCGTCAGACCGGAAGTAGTAGTTTACTGCAGTGAAAAAATCGAATTTTGCAAATATTTCGTCAATTACTAAGTTTAAGCAAATTTGTAAAGAATTCAAATGTACTCAAAATTAAATTTGAGAAAAATTGTTTTAATAAAGTTTTTCGAAATTCCAACCGGAAGTAGGTCTTTTACTCTTATCGAAAATCAGTTTTTTGCGAATATCTCGTAAGTCATGCTTTCTAGGCAGGTACATTACGAGTATAAAAGTATTTAGAACATACTTTTAAATATCTTTTGTATAAAAAAAATTTCAAAATTCAGACCGGAAGTACCACTTTTACTCTTATCGAATAGCGATTTTTTGCAAATATGTCGTAAATTATGCATTCTATATATATTTATGAAGAGTACAAAAGTATTTAGAGTTGGATTTGGAATATTTTTTGTATAAATGAAATTTCAAAATTCGGACCAGAAGTAACACTTTCATACGTATAAGAAAGTCGTGTGGTGGCCACACCTCATTTTTTTAATTTTTTTTACTGAAGCCTATCTAAAATTTACCATTTTCGAGATATGTTGGAATTTTTCAAATTACAGATTGAAATATAAAATTAAGCCTTTCTTTATCATAATACATTAAAAGCACGTAAACTTACTTAAAAGGTTGGACTATTAAAAAAATCTATTCATTAAATTATACCAAGTATTTGAAAACACAAACTCAAACAGTACACCTGGTCAATTTTATAAATTTATTTTTCTATTCCGGTGCTATAAAGTTCACTTTACGACACCCGTTTTGGTTGCATAAAGTATTACTTTATCGCACGCTAATTTTGTTTTTTTAAAGTTTGTAACAAAAAAAAATGGAACTAAATAATATTTAAATGTCGAAATGTAAGCCTTTAATCTAACAAACATGTGCAGGAAGTGGTACAAAGAATAAAAAACACACTTACACACATTTTATTTACCCTAATTAACAATATAAGGTGGATGATAAGTTTTCTGATGCCTCTATTGAAATTTACTTCCCATGTTGAATAGTAAAACTGTTATAAACGTTTACTGTAACACGAGAAGATTCGTGTGCATTAATGGAGATTCCAGGCAGATTTTGGGAACACATTATGTTTTGTGTCAATTCCTGTTGATTCATATTGACTGACACATCATTGCCAATTGTATCAGAAGTCGATGGATTACGAATGATTTTAGTGGATGTATTAGGTACACTAGACAGTATTTGAGCAACCTCAACTTTTTTCTTGGTGGAATTATCATTGTAACCTTTGGCCACTGCTGAGGATTTCCATCCTCCATGGTGCTTAATTGTTATTAAGTCACCTCCAACATTAGCCAAGTGTGTTACACTGGAACGTCTAAAGCAATGTCCAGTGAAGAGCTCAGGATTAGGTAATTAAGTAGCAATATTTATTAGTACTTTTCTTATGGTATTAATACCAATTGGACTATCCATTTCTATATTCATTATAAGGATAATCTAACTAAATATTAATATTACTATTATAACAAAATAATGTAGAAAATTAGTAAAACAACCACAATTATGTTCTTATTACTTACTTTCATTGCTAAATATATTTTATCATTAGCTTTTATTATAAACATATAATATGATCTATTTCCAAAATCTTGGGTTTTCTTAGGCTCGTAGCCCTCAGATATTCTTTTTAAAAATGCAAGAAACCTAGAAAATTTTGCGATATCTATACTTTTATAAATATTTAAACAACATCGTAACATTCAATATGTAGACCACAAGGACAATGCCTTTTTTATCTTGCTTTCTTTATCAAAATAAGCAATTACTACATTTTCCGTAATATTCGCAATATTATTTTCTTTACACCAACTTAAAAAATGAGGTGTGGCCACCACACGACTTTCTTATACGTTTGAGCGTTTCAAACTATACAATTTTACGAATTTTTTATACAAAACTTATTCAAAATCCTATTCTAAGTACTTTCATTTTCTTAATAAATCGCTATAGAATGCATACTTTGCAAGATATTCAAAAAAAAGTGCTACTCGCTAAGAGTAAAAGTGCCACTTCCGGTCCGAATTTTGAAATTTCATATATACAAAAAATATTGCAAATTCAACTCTAAATACTTTTGTACTCTTAATAAATATATTTAGAATGCATAATTTACGACATATCTGTAAAACATCGCTATTCGGTAAGAGTAAAAGTGGTACTTCCGGTCCGAATTTTGAAATTTTTTTTACACAAAAGATATTTAAAATTATAATTTAAATACTTTTATACTGGTAATGTACCAGCCTAGAAAGCATGACTTGCGAGATATTCGCAAAAAACTGATGTTCGATAAGAGTAAAAGACCTACTTCCGGTTGGAATTTCGAAAAACCTTTTTAAGATAATTTGTCTCAAATTTAATTTTGAGTATATTTCAATTCTTTATAAATTTGTTTAAACTTAGTAATTGACGAAATATTGGCAAAATTCGAATTTTTCACTGAAGTAAACTGCTACTTCCGGTCTACCGATTTTACTGAAAAACTAATCAGATCTCAAGAGGGAGATTATACATGTAAATACAAAATTTGGAAGTGATATCTCCAGCGGTTTGACCGCTATCGTGGTCACACACAGACACACAGACAGACAGACAGACACACACACAGACATTTTTTAAAAACCACTTTTTCGGTATCAGGGGACTTCAAAACGTGGACATCTGCAAAAATCTCGAGGTCGAAAATTTTCATCATCACAATACTACGTATAAGAAAGTAAAAGAGCTGGGTATTGCTTTTCATAAATATGTCGACACTTTGTTGGCAAAAGATTTTGTAAATATCTTCTGCTATTTTGCGATTCTCTGGATGGGTGCATTTATTTATTTCGTCCATTTTGTTGATAATTTGAAATAATTTATTGCATAAATCAGACTAAATTTTAAACAAAATGACATATAACACCACCGATCATCAAATATTTAATATGTTTTACTTAAAAATCAGAGTAACCAACTTCAAAAAAACAAAATTTCTAAAATATTCGAATAAAACATGTCTCTCATTTTAAGCTTTTTTGAACTTTTAATAACCGACATAGAAAAAATAGTATAACATACACGTTTCATAAGACATTTTGCGCATAGCGGCTCGTTTTCTAAACTTGAACGCGTTCGCAAAAATCGTGTCTTATGAAACTTGTATTTTAATATACTATTTTACTATTGGCCAAAATCTGTCATTAATTTAAATAAAATTAAAAGAGAGATAAATTTTCAATATATTTTCAAAGTACCTATACAAAAATGTTGTAAAACCAATTTGAAACAATTTGTTTCCAGTTAATATTTCCTGAACTATCTACTTTTTGCAATATATCACTTTCAATACAAAGTTACTTTAAATTACTGCTTACTCATATGATATTTAAAAAAATATACTCATCGTATTATACAATTCATAATTCTTTATTCATTCAATTTCATGTATATGTTTTACTAATTTGTGGTTAAATGAAACGTTACATGCACAGAATATGTAATTAAAATCAAAAGCTAAATATTTTGTAACCTACCAAAGAAATTCCTTTAGGCTATGAATCAGGAAAAAACTTACGAATCGTTATTTTTATGAAATGTTGTGTTCATACTACAAAAATTATGTTTTTTTCTAGTAATCTGATGGAATTACTGATCAAACAATTATGAATAACTCACAGGAAGTTTTTAAATAATGTGCGTAATGTGGTTGAATACCTTAAAACAAACCAAACAGTGAATATTGCTGCAACAGGAAAAAACTTACGAATCGTTATTTTTATGAAATGTTGTGTTCATACTACAAAAATTATGTTTTTTTCTAGTAATCTGATGGAATTACTGATCAAACAATTATGAATAACTCACAGGAAGTTTTTAAATAATGTGCGTAATGTGGTTGAATACCTTAAAACAAACCAAACAGTGAATATTGCTGCAACATATTTACTTTGTACTTCCGATGACCACTAGATATCTACACTTTATCAAATTTGTGAAATTTGTAATTTCTAGAACCTTTAATTGTATTTTTATATATATTTTTAAAAGTATTGGAATCATATCTACAATCTATTTGGATTCTGATATGAATTGACAGTTGTTGAAAATTCTTGGTAAATAGCCATAAGTTTCTGCATTTTTAGGTTAAATTTATGTTTTAATATTTGTGAATGTGCAAAAAATTTGTTTTTAAAATCTAATGGAAAAATTTCCGGACTGAAGTGAAGCAGCATTGGTAGATGTTATTTTGTCACTAATATTAACAATAAGTCTGAATATGTGAGCTCTAATGTATTTGAGAGCAGATTTATTACTGTTTTAAAAGTGTATCCGCAAAGGTATCTTCCCAAAACAACTGAAAGTAGGAAGAGTTGTTACAGATCATAAAAACGGAGATTTGAATGATTGTAGCAATTACAAGCCCATTACCATTCTGCTTGCAAAATTTAGTAGATCGTAATTTTGAAAGAAACAACGATATATCTCATAAACAGCATGGATATAGGAAAAAACAAATCGATAAGTGCCTATAGTAAAAATGCTGTAGTTATTTCCAATATATACTGACTCCACCTACTTCAAGCCATAAATCTATTTCATCTCTTTCTTGCTTCACAAAATTTTTAATTTGAAGAGATTGTTTTTGTGTTTGATAAAAACACTGTGTATGTGTACAATATACAAATATTTATAAAAGACAGATAATGTATTATATGTTCCTTAAGCAAGATACCATGGAGGTTATAGATGAATGTTTGTAAAATGTAGGAATTTTAATTATGGTTGCTAATATAAATAACAACTTTGATAGTTCAAGAAGTTTAATTCAATTCAATTCGAGTCAATGTTTGTAACATTATTAAAGAAAAATCTATCCAGTTTTGTATTAGATTGAAATCCAAATACTATTCTCACTAGATCCTTGCGATATATTAACGAAAGCCAACCTGCAATACTTAACAATAAGCAAAAAAAGCTACGTATGTTGCTACGATGTATAGAATGCCTCAAAATACTTTATGAATGTTTGCAGACGTACAAATGTGTTCCTCTTAATGTGACAGTCTTGGAAAAAGTATTGAATCAAATAGTTTACTTTCATAGATGATTAGTACTCATTGGACACTCTAAAGCTTCAAAATTAGTCTACATCGATGTTTCACACATTTTACTGCTCGATGCTAAAGCACTTTTGAGCATCTCTATATGTTTTTCAAAGCATCTATTTTTTCCTTTTTAAAGATTTTCAACTCATTGTGTATTGCTTCAAGTTGTCTCTTCTTTGAATCTGGGAACTGCATCTGAATTTAAATCTCTGTACGATTTATTGGAAAATTGCAGTAATTCTTTTGGAAAAAATGATGGCTAAAATAAGATGATTTTTTATTATGAACAATGATAAAATCAGATTTCTAGAAATACCATTTTTCAATTTTATTAAATCCTACCTTTTACACGCAATTAACCACACATTTCGTACCGTTTCTTCTTTGGATGACTATCTCTACTTTTTCGATTGTATTTACGACAACCGTATACAGCACAACAAGGTACAATTTGTGTCAGCAGTACCTAATATCATATCATCACAGTCTAAACAAACTAGACCGGCAACTACTTGATAAAAAAATATCCAAAATCTTCTATCCTTCTCATACATGAATGGACGGGTTCGAAGATGGCGCTAGCAGCATATCGGCGCGGAATTTGAAATGAGCATCTTTTTAGAATATGTCTATTTAATACGTTATGTAATACAAAAATACACAATTATAGGACAAATCACATACCTTCAACTTTTACATTTAGAAAATACGAATACTTAGATTTTATTATTGATAAATATCTCTGTTTATTAAACTTACTAACGCAATATATTCCTATGAGTTTATATTACACCACGGTTAACTAATTTTCACTCTGTACTTATTTAATCATAAACTCGCGATCATTATCAACTTATTTATATTGATTGCAGGAATAATATGTATTTCATGAATCAACGGTATAACCACAACATAACAAACAATTTGAAATGACGCTAGCGCCATCTCATCTCCCGTTCAGCTAAAATGACAAAGATGGTAGAGGCTTGTTATTTGCATTTGCTAAACAAGGAGGCGTAATCTGCATAAAATTTCGGATTTAGTTACCAGTCTGGTTTGTTTAGTCTGTGATATGATCTTTGTCACCCCTCTGATTATAAGCACTCAAGGCTAGATTAGGAACCTGTTGACATCTAATGTCAAAAGAATAGTATTTTTGACATTAAGTGTCATTATTTACAGTGTTATTTAGTCATTTACTATTGTATTTTTAAATGTTATATTTTGTTATACTTATTTGAGTGAACCGTTTTGAAAATTTGAAAAACTCCAAAATGGTAGATACGTTGAATGCCTATATCACCAAATTTTACAGGTACTGTCATTTTTAAATATTCCCGTATATATTTGTATTACTAACAGGTATTTACGCATACTTAACATTTACCGGATTTATTACGTTAATGCGGTCATAATTAAGTATATCTTTCCAGATTTGCTTGTGGTTAATATGTGATTTATATCTAATTCAGTCGTCCATTACTTATTATTACACAAACACGTAATTCTCCTAAATACTTGTATTTTCTTGATTACAAATTTTCTGTTAATTTGAGAAAAATACTTGCTAATCATTAATATATGATCAATCAACTAAACGTAAACTGTTTAGCTACTGGTTTTTATTTAATTGCCTACTACATACGCTTTCTTCGCTTGAGACAAATTTATAGGAAAAATAAACAAGTTTTAATAGGCATATTGTTGGTAATAATATTGTAATATTCATATGAACGCGATTATTACATTATTTGTTTGTATATATATTTATGTATAAACTTGAGTAGATTGTGTAATATTACGTTTCTCTCATTATAATGTTTATTTTGCAAGTCAATTAGTAGAACAGTATTGTATTTATTTTATCTTTTTTAGACAAATTATCTTCAAACAAAACTTTTGTTTTATAAATATGTAGTTACTTTAAATATTATCAATTAATATTTCGTCTAAAAGTTAAAGTTATTATATCATTTATAAATAGTGGGATAGTAAAGAACGTGGTTATTGTTGGCAGTATTGTTTTTAATTAGACATTAACGAAAATATACTTTTTCTAATTGTTTGAGAAACATTTAGATATGTACAGGCGTTAAAATACGCAAATTTGACGTACATTGAGGATTATTGGTTACGTTACTTTTTATGCCTAAATGCCTGAAGTGGTGTAAATCAATTTTTTGAAAATCTTTAGAAAGTATTCATTTAATCTACAATGTTTATACAATTTCTTTCAAAGTAGTCTCCCTGTGATATTACACACTTTTGCCAACGTAGCACATACGTTGATTTAAAGGATTTAGGCGGTCAAAATTATTTTAGACCGTATTTTGACTTTAAACCATATGTTATTGTATTGTCCTTTATAAAGCTAGTATATTTTTCCCGCCAAAAGGTAAAAATAAATAAAAAAATAAAAGACGTAATCTTAAAAAAAAAATTAATTTTTAATAAAAAATTTTAGATAAAAAAATAATATTCTCGCTACAGATTAATAATTCACGTGCAAATAGATTATTTTAAATGAGGAAGTGCCTCCGTAGCCGGCGCCGGTTTTAAGTATGGTTGCCGGCACCGGCATACCGTATCGCTACCGGCGGTTATGTGCATATGTGATTGAATCTCTACCCCCTTTTACAATTCCTATAATTAAAAATTTCCAACTAATTTTAAAATTTTATCTACAATTATCGCATTATCTATGAATTACTAAGGTGATTTTGGCAAGTTATGGCAGTGATTATTCAGTCAGTTGAATAATAATGACAGCGATGGAATTATGGTCCTTCTCAGCCTCATTATCATCATTACTGGGGAAACTACTAAGGTTATCAATTTCAATTTCACCGTTAGTGTTATCTCCAGTAGATGTATAACTATTATTGGACCATTCTGTAACAAGAGACTTAATGAATTTCAGCTGTTGTAAAAAGTCTCGGATGAAATCTCACTGCATATCTGGGACAATCTCAAACATTCATCATTCATTATTTTGAACATTTGTTGATATGTTAGTGGTCTGCGTTTATATGGATTATCATTCGTGACTTCTAAGTTAACCTCAAGTTTTGAATTAGTACTTCGCGTCTCTTCAAACTGGCTAGTTTTGAGGGATGGACAAAATGGGTGACGTGATTCAAAATAGGTTCTCTTCCATCGTTGCAAGCAAATGTTTTCATCAAATAAAGACTGGTTGCATATAGATCGAAGTTTGAGGATGTGGCGACAAGATAATTGGACGGAGCTCGCGGAGGTCCAAAACATACACTGACAACTATAAGGTGTTAGCTCTAGAAGACCTTCACTAGTAGGACCGAGACATTTTTCTTCTTCAATAAATTGAAAATCTTTGCATTTAGTCATACATTCAAGTTGCCGTTGAACCTTTTTAAAGGTGAAATTCGTTAAAAGTCTAGAATACAAATCTTCCACTGAACCTGACGTAAATGTCCTGGTGGTAACGTAATTCTTTAGAATTTTTGATATTTCTCTGTGCTCGTGAAGAATTGAGGATAACAAAAAAATTTTTGATGAAATCCTCTGGATTAGAAAATTTGGTAATGACAGATGTCAATTTGGCATTAATACTTTCAATTCTGTTGTTTGTTTTGTTCAGAAAAGACGGATTTGCGAATGTCAGATACAAAATAATCGATAACGACTTGATGAACATGTTGTTTCATTTCCAAATAGATTTTTTGGAAACACTCCTCAGATAAAGCATAGGCTAAATTCTGCAAGTACTTTTTGGCGACTTTACATTCTGTGGTGGACAATCCCATTTTCTTCACACTTACTTCTCTGTTAAATATCTGTAGAGTATGAAATAAACATATCTGCAAGGAGACATCAAGAAAATTTTCTTTTAAAAGCACTTCTCTCGTTGTTGTCCTTATCAGACATCACCACTTTTATATCTGATGTTCTCTGATTCAAATTTTTGAATGTTTTTATGAACCAATCGATATTTTCTTGAGTTTTGTTTAGTAATATACCAATTGCTACTATTGCACCACTTCCCTCTGCATCCTCTACCATAATTAAATATGTGGCCGCTCTATTGCTGTGTAGACAATAGGTGCCATCTATAAAAATTATTTCTGGATAAGAGTCAAACATATGTTTCATCTCAGGATCTTGAAAATAGATGCATTTCAAATTTGCTTCCACATCAACGTCAATATGAACGTCGCATTTGTAAGTATTTTGTAAAATTGATTGACATTCATCAAACTTTATTCTGTTCTGTGGTTTTCTGTTTAGATTTGTTAAGTCTTTCAGAGTCACAAGGCACCCGAATTCATAAATAATATTATTTTGTACGATTTTTTTGTTGGCGCTAGCCTGCAATGCTGCTACTGAATTAACCTTAAGCTGCTTTGAAATGTTCAGTCTTTGCTGCGGTAAACTTTTAAATAAAGTTTGTGCTTCCGGATGAGTGTGATCTTCATTCAGTTCCTTTACCTCTAAGAATTTCCCCACAAGAAGTTAATTTTAAAAACATACCGGCTGGGCACTTCTGCCTAAATGTAAATGTGTTTTTTGTTTTATTCCCAAAAGTGTGCATTCGGCCACCTTTTATGCAAGCTATTCTTACATAATGGTAAATTAAGTCTTGTTTTGATATCTTTTAGCCTGCGTCTCGATGGTTCTAGAATCTCTAATCCAGTAATCATTGAACACTTCATTTTTGTATTTCTGTAACTGCTTGTTGAAATTCTCGTAACTTTCAAACTTATCGCCCACTTTCAACATTCTACAATTAGAAGAACATCATTTTTAACAAAAAGCATAGCTACAGGGAAAAACATACCTGCAAATTTAGATAAATTAAAGGAAATTAACACTAAAAGTTAAACCGTTCACGCGCGCAATATGGAAAATAGAGGTTGTGTTGATAAGCCGGTAACGATACGTGAAGCCGGCTGCCGTCCGCAATTCCTGATGCCGTAGCCGGCACCAATATGCATACAAAACAGAAACCGGCGCCGGCTATGGAGGCACTTCCTTTAAATAATTAGTTTGTAAGTTTATGGATAAATCCCGATCCGTGTCTGAAATATCGGATTCAGTATTCGGGTCAGCCGATAATAACATATTGATTGTTTCTGGGCAATATGATCTTGGTTTGATACTTTTTTTTGTTTTTCTCATGTCACTTATTAGTGGGTCTGAACTTAGTTATAGTCTATTGTATACGTCAAGATTGCATTCCTCTCTCGAAAACTTTCTTGCGTAGTTTTCGCGGTATAATCGAAAGTGCCTATTTCTGGCTTCTGCGGCCTATTCGGAAAACTGTCCTATCGGTAATAAGGTATTCTCAATTATAGCTGCACCATGAACTAGTATTTTATGCATAGTTGGGGTCATTGGGTGCCATGCATATAAGTTGACATACAACGTTGCAGTTGTCAGGGCATATTTATCAAATTCATGGACGTTTATTTTATGACCACTTGAGATAGTTTCCAGTATAACCTTCAATCTATATATTAATTCAAAATCAACTTTTCCTGCTCGTATTCCCATCATTGGTATTTCCAAAATTAGTTTTCGGCATGTCGACTAATAATACAGTTTCTTTTCGAAATCTTTCCTGAATATGTTTTCTTGCAAGCACTTCTAACTCTATTTCTTTATTAGTTCTCTTCTCTCTATACTTTTTTACTGGTAATTTGTACGCCAGATGCAAAACACTTTCAAATAATCGAATCCTTGCATGTAGCACAGATAACCCAAATTCAATAGCCGTAGAATTTGTATCGAACTTTTGAGTCAGATTGTTAAAATCTTTAGATGTAGCTCCGCAAATAAAACACTGACTTGTTGATTTTGTATCGGTTGCAGCGTTACACACTTTGCCATCGATCATCGTCATCTTAAAGACATGTTCAAACATGAATTTGCGCCCATGCAAATATACTTTAGTAGGTGTCAACTTCTTGGCAGATTCTTCAACTTAACTGATTTCCTCCTTTATTACATCAGTCGATTCTTTGACAAACCTAAATCGTATTGGTTTGCAATATCTAGGCGATGATGGTGTTGGGTTTTACCAAATTATTTTTTTTCCATCTTTGCCACACATTATTCGAAGTGGTACAAAAGAGCTCAGGAATATATTTGCGTCTGAGGCAGTGTCATCGTCGAATTTTTGTTTATATTTGGCTTGTTGGGATCCGTCACAACCCCATTTACAAATAATTTTCAAAGAATTAATTTCTTTGTCTGTTAGAGAACAAAGGATATCTTCTAGCGTCATTGATAAGCGTGTAACTGTATTATCAACTACGCTTTGTAAATCGCTTTCTGCGCAGGTACTTGTGGCCTTTATACAATCTTTGGGTGGATAACATTCTTTTTTTGCTTTTAATAACAGGTTGTAGCACGGATAAAACGATTTATTTGTATTTCTGATGATTTCATACTGTCTTTTGGTTAAATCGGCTTCAACAAACATTGCTCCGGCTTGTAACGGTGTAAGAGAAGTAACTTTTTCTGGTTCTGATTTTCTGTAAGCTTTTCTGTATATCCCAGAACGAGCTGGAAAATTTGTGATTTCTTTTAATATTTTCGAAGCATTCCTTTGTCCTCGAGCTTGTAAAGTGGTTTGCGTTGCATGAACGATTACTTCTTCGTTAAGCGAAGAACGTATGTCTGCAGTTTTTCTTCTTTTAGTCCTCTCACTAGAATCTGCAAATGTTTTAAAAGGCCGACTTGGCCGAGTTTGTTTATCTGCTGAAAATTCAAATGTTCCTTCTAACCAAGCTTCATTGGTACTGAGAAATATTGCTTCTTTTCTATGGGCTTTAGACCATTTTTCTCTTATTGATGTTTTAAAGTACGCAAATCTTTATTTTAAACTGCCTACATTGTTTGATGTGCCACCATTACGAGACAACACGTGCTCTTCCAGATATTTAATTTTTGCATCTAAATTGGGCAAATCTTGCTGTTGCATTAGATCGTAAAGATATTTACGAGTCACTGTTTTTGTGCCCGAGGTACCAGATGTACCTAGAACAAAGAATATCGCACTTTATTACATTTTAAATAAAATTGCTTTTTATTTTATTATCAATAAAAACCCTTTAATATGGCCATCCGCAACTATCCGCACTCAAACTGTATGTCATTAATTAGGCTAATATATGAAGAAAACAATTCAATAGCAAGCAATACGCGATATGAGGCGATAATATAACTAAATGTCTATTAAACGAGAAAATTAAGTGAAAATTTTATTACAACACGACCTTTCTTTGAACTTCTACATATAGTACAAAATAACGTTTAATATTGTTCAAACATATCAATACTTATTGATTCTTACCTGAACTAATCGAATCCATCACTACCACATCAAAAAATTTGGTTTCAAACACAAAATGTATCTTTTTTAAATGTTTCCACTGACAGCACTGATAACAATGACATGCACGTTGCCAGACGACTAAGTTTCAATTATTTGCGTGGCACGCGCTATAAAAAATTTGCGAGTATGAGTAGTAAATTATTGTTACTGGTACATATTTCTTGCTTTGGTATTTTTTTGGTATTATTAATATCACTTTTTAAATTTGACTTTTGGCCGGCTAATTCTTAATAATCAACCTATGTGCGTAGTTTCCAGTTTGAAAAGCATTGGTGGAATGCCTCTTTAGGTATCGCTTTGAGCTCAATTTTCGATTTTGATTTTATCTCATCTATTGTTGAAAAACGGTGTCTTTTAAGTGTCCTTTTTAATTTAGGAAATAGGAAAAAGTAACAGGGCTCTATGCCCGGACAATGGATGCGGCAAGACAACATGTTGTGGTTTGCCAAAAACTGTTGGATAAGCAAAGCAGTATGTGCCGGTGTATTGTCGTGGTGCAAAATCCACGGATTGTCTCTCCAAAGTTCGGGTCTTTTTTTTCGGATCGACTCGAACAAATTGCGCAAAACTTATAGGTAATATTCCTTGTTTACTGTGTGGCTGGTCGGTAAAAAAATCATGTTGAATCATAGTCGAAGAAGACTGTTAAAAGGACATTTAAATTTGAGCAGAGGCTCCTCCGGAAAACATTCACTGAGACGATTGAGCCTTTATTTCGACACCATAGCTGTATACCCACGTTTCTTCACCAGTTATAACACGTTTAAGCCAGACTGGATCCTCAGTGATCGCACTAAGCATTTGATTAGCGACAATTTATACAATGTTCTTTTTGTTGTAGTTTAGAGACAAATTTTGCCACCACCCGTTCATGTTCAAAACATGCCACATGAAATTCTTTTTGTTGTAGTTTAGAGACAAATTTTGCCACCACCCGTTCATGTTCAAAACATGCCACATGAAATTTCTATTTCTTCAGCACCCTACCTAATAGTAATTCTTCTATTAGCAAGTACAATCACTCTAACTTTTACCACATTTTCATTACTAGTGTACGTGCGAGGACGTCCAGAGTTCTAGTCATCTTTAATGTCCCCATCTCGACCTTCCTTAAAGCGTCTATACCATTCATAAACTGGAGGTTTTGACATAGTACTATCGCCAAAAGCCTCCCTAAACATTTTGAATGCTTCACTGCACTTTATTCCCTTTTTTAACACAAAATTTCAAACAGACGTTAAAAATGATTGCGAAACATAGAATTTGCAACAATTTAAGTCTCTACTGGTCTTCTTCCTAAATCATGTACTCTCAAAATCGGAATGTACAAAATTAGTACTATTTCAATTGTTTGTTTTAATTCAATGTCGTGAATAAAAGTTACTGCAAGCCAAGTCACTGTTATGAATGTTGAACACAAGCTCTTTTATTTTTTCTTGAGGCAGGTGGTTTCAAATAGGATAAGCCTCCAAGAGGTTGATAGGTATTATATTAACCTCTAAATGGGTAGGCCCAATTTGAAGTTTCTTTGTTCTTCTGGAAAGAAAATTTTAAGCAACTCACAACCCATGTTGTGCATTGCTTAACATTTTTATTTATTTACGATTAAATCATTGGCGTCGTTGTTGAATGAAATTTTATTAATGCTGGATTCTCATAAGAGTAAAGTTCAATTTGTCTGCTGAATAAATAAATTATTACGGAAAAAGCCATGTCCACTAGAAAATAACCTCTAAAAAAGCAGTCTAATGGTCCGACGTCAGTGAAATATTGCGTATAATATTTTTGCATATTCTGACGGTACTAGTCCAGATGTAAACTAGTATTAACTTTAGCGGAATTAGCAGTACCAAGAACAGAATGAACAGATACAGTTAGAGATCTTAAACATTTTTTGTAATAGCCTAAGTGTAGGTATAAGTAAGCCGCCTTTGTGTCAAATCAATGATATTCTGTATAAGCTAGTGTTACCTAGACATTTGAGTGACATTATATTATTTCACTAATAGGAAGGTTTGCTCATTTCATTAAGGCAAAAAGTGCTATAGACATGCTAGAACATGTATGGGTATCACTGTTTGCATTTAGTTTTAGCATAAATTAAATATTATGAATATATAAAAATATCTTCACGGACCAGCCTGTATAACACCATCTGTTCGTAATCTCTCTTTCAAAATTTCACGAATACAAACTTGCTGGAAGGAATCTTTCGGTACTTATGGATTGCTCTAATTGTATCAATTTACCAATGCAGACGGCTCAATTAAACATTATTAATTTCAGAAAAGCGAACATATGAATTTTTGTGTTCGCAAAGGCCCAAAAAATACCTCCCCGATTTTAATCGGTCAATTAAGAAATTTAACAAAAAAGTCTCGAGCCAGCCGAAATGTAAGTGAGTACACTGAAATGAATTGATTCAAGTACTACACGAAATTGACGGCATTCTTCGGCAACTACAAGACCACATACATGTACCAACGTATGTGCATATGCGTATATGTCCATCCGATGCTTGCCACACTCATTTTGAATTTTTACATTACAAATCACTTCCTAGTCAATTTTCATGTAGAATTGATTCGAATTTATTTATAAATTGTAAAAACTAAATAATTTGAAATAACTATAAAACATGTTCCTTGTAAAATGCTAATATACTGAATGTACTATTTCAATTAAATTATTTTTTTATACATTAACAATAAATTCGTTTAAACAATCAAGTAACCAATTAGTACTACTGTTACTATTATATGATACATATAAGCCCTTCTCTTCGAAACATAAAATTTTCTTTTATTTCGACATAATATGGAAACCGAATTACATGTTTATGATATACATTTAAGGCACGTGTATAGCCCACCAATAATTTCATATATAGAAGCCCTTTAGGACATATTAGCTCAGTAGTTAGATGTATATAAAGAAGGTCATCAATAATGTCTAATAGCTCGTTGTTTCCTACCAGATAATATGTGCCCCTACAGTCATATGAAGCAATAAACTAACGGATGCCATGACGTTAGAGACATCAAAGGTAAAGGCTGATGAACCTGCTAAGAGAGTATCAAAGACAAAACTCATAGATTCAAAAAGCTATGAGAGTACGAACAAGTACGGAATGAAGCCACATCCAAGACTAGATATAAGAAAAACCTAAGTATTACTAGTGAATCATGCAACAAAAGGTCTGAGAGCTACTATGTGGTGATCGGCTGCGATCTATAACTGGCTTTTAAGCGGTGCGGCACCCGTCAAAGTGCACCTCAAAAAGATGGACTAGTATGATGAACACTTTAACTGCCGAAGGAACTAGAAACAGTTAGTGATGTCTTAGTAAGCGGTAAGGCAGTTGATCACAGGAGGCAATGCATTTTCGGGCAACCGAATATAGACCCAAAGATGCTCAAGAAAGACCCAGTAAAGGAACTGTACAGCCTTGTACAGGACACAAATGTAAACTACACAGGCCAAGCACAATAAGCCTTTTCGGCTAGGGTAACGTGAAAAGAAAGAATTGGAAGTTGTGATATAAAATGTTTATTTAAATAATAGAATGAATTTCTAGATCAAAGAAGAACTAGACGTTACTTCTGGGAGCTGTTCCCTATCGATAAAGAGAGTTCCGTAAAACATGATACTACTGACCATTCCTTTGTGGTAATTTACAATCACTAACGATACAAACAAAACTCTTCGTTATCACTTTTATTGTTGCACTATCAGTGAATAGTTTTCATGAAATATATTAATTCTATACATCCAAGAATAAAATTCACAACTGAAACAAGAAAGAAAATTCTGAACTATACTTTTTGGGCCTTACACCTGTACACATTAACATTAGTTTGTCTCAGAGGAGAGAACATCTCGTGGAATAGTGAGATTATTGCTGGTGTCATCGGTGTCTAGCCAACTTAGAATGCCTTAGAAAAATGAGAATGAATTTGTCTTAGAAAATGCGATGTACTGTTTGATGGTCTAGAAACGGTGCGCCGCAGCAAAAAAGAAAGTTGGCTTGACGTGGCTTCTCATTTTAGTTAAATATTTTTTTTTATTTTAGTATGTCTTCAAGAAAATAATAATAATTATCCATTGTCGTGGATCATAAAAAATGGACATTTTTAATTAAGAAAATATTATAATAATTGTTATATAATAATATGAATATACAAATAAGATAATATGGAAAGTGTAGTATATAAGTGTAGTAATAGTATATGCAGAGAACAACGGGCAACGAAAAGCAACAAAGACGTTAAAAGAGTGTCTCTATTTATGTGGTGGCAAGGTACACGTGGTTGTCCGCTCGATCGTCTGTCTAGACGAGATGTTGTTTGTAACAATGAAATTTTTTTATTCTCTCAAGTTCATAAAGGAGTCAAAACTGAAAACAGGTGACCAAAAAGGCTGAGAGGAAACTAAACATTCTTTTTCTTATATATTCTTGCTTATAATATATCTGTATATAAATAACTTTAAATTATAATAATATATGAATCGCTTATTTATAAAACATATTAATTAGCATTCCGGAAAATTTACAGCAGAAGCAGCGGTTATTTGTTTTCGCTATATAATAAAGTGTATCTAATTAACACTATAAAGAGTATCAAATAATCCACAGAATTAACACCACATGATTTGAAAGATGTTACCTAATATGTTTCATAAACAAGCGCACCTCTTTTACAATCTTTTATGATGTTTATTGCTTTGATACAAACAACTGCTTTATTTTAGGTGTGGGCACCACACGACTTTCTTTACGTGTGTGCTTGCGGAATTTTTGTATACAAAATTAAATATCTTTACCCCTGTGAGTAAAAGTATTACTTCCGGACCGAGTTTTAATTTACTTTTTTTTTGAATAGAGCAATTATTCGAAATACAGTACTAAATACATTTGTAGTCCAAATAAATCAATATATACAATGCATAATTTGCGAGATATTCACAAAAAAAGACGGGTTGCAGATAAGACTAAAATGCCTACTACTAAATATTTATTGAAAATCAAACTCTAAATAGTTTATACTCTAAATATGTCTGTCTAGAAAGCATAAGTTGCGAGATATTCGCAAAAAAAACTATATCCGGAGGACATTTCAAATGAAAGTCTGTAATTACTTTTTGAGTACTTTTGCATTTTTTAGAAATTTCTTTAGGTCTAGTAGTTGACAAGATATTGGTAAAACTTGATTTTTTGCATTAAAGTAAGCCACTATTTCTTGTCCACTGATTTCACTGAAAATCTAATCAGATCTTAGGAGCAAGATTATAATCGTAAATATAAAGGTTGGAACTAATAGCTTTAGCCGTTTGGCCCCTATCTTTGCCATACACACACACAGAGAGAGAGAGATGTTTGAGAAAACTACTCATGAGTTTCTGCAGAAACTAAGAAACGATCTCAATGCTTTCTTTATCCTTCCAATATACTTATTAAAAATTACATAAAAGATACATCTTTAATACATCAGAAATATAATACACTAGCTGATCCGGCAGACGTTGTTCTGCCTTGTAGGATGAGTTGGTTAAAGTGCCTGTATAAGAAATTTTGGACAGAAGAGGTCATTGGCGCGATTGGAAGATAGGTAGGGGGGGGGCACAAAAATGGCCGCGCCAAAGATCAAGCGCGAAGAGGCGCGGAAAATTGCAGTTTATTCGAATGAAGAAAAATGAACATTTATTTAATAACTCGAGCACAGCGCCACCAATCGGGTTCAGATTTTGTGATTTCCTTTTTTTGCAAATTGTGAATATGAGTCATCTTAGTCCATAAATGTAGAATTTATTAATAACTTGACTATAGCGCCACTTATTGGATCCTAGCATAGCTATGAACCATCGACTCGAGAAAACAATATTTTGTGAATATTACCTTAAACAGACGCACCAACGATTGTATATACGGATAAAAATTTCATAATTGTAACTAATTAAAATTTAAAATTAATACAACAATTTGTTTCGCGTATTTTAACGTTTGCCCACGCATTATAGGAGCAACATTATCGGCGCACAGTAGTCAAAATCGACAAAAACGTGATCGTAATTAAAAAACCTACTTTCTTTAAGATTCAAATAGCATCATAATTTTTTAGGAAGGTGTTTTTATTTCCATGTAACATCGGCGGCCTATAATCCTACAACAGCTATGTATAAATGATTTTTTAATGAGGGATAACGTTTATTGCTAGTACTTGCTACTCCGTTAATTTTTCATGAAATAAAAGATTACCTATAGTGTAGGTAATTAAAAAACCTGCGGAGAGGTGCGGAACAGTACCTAATTTGTATAAATGTGCTATGAGTGCCGTACGCATCTAGTCTTTTATTAGACGTTATGAAGTGCAGTCGTAAGTATAGTTTATTATTTTCTTGGTGTCCTCAGAAAACTTCTTAATTTTTCATAATTAATTCTTTCATTAGTGTGTAATCACTTTTAATTAGTGTTTAGTTAGTGTTTTTGGTGTTTAATTAGTGTTTTTGGCGCATTTTCGGAGTTTTGCCATTATGGCAGTTACACATCTGGATCTACATAAGAAAATGGTGGAAATAGCTGGTCAAGGTTTATCTATGATGAAAATGATGAAAAATGATGTTTTGGACTATCTCATAAAACATTTTCAAACAGATACGGATGAAATTGCAACTAGTGTGCTCGAGAATTTTACGATATAATCGTTTTTCCCGCAATACCATATACAAAGTGGTGTCAGTTTGCGTGTTTTAAATAGTGGATATGCGATTAATATTGACGAGTTTGACGAATGTTGAAGCCAACTGCAGAATCATATGTATCTCTGTACAATTGGTACTCCATGCTACCTACAGTACATAAAATTCATATTCATGATGCTGCAGTTATTATAGTGAAGTTCTATTGCCTATCGATGAATTATCAGAAGAAGCCCAAGAGTCAAAAAATAAGGAAGTACCGGGACAGATATACGCAAAAAATCAACCACGTTAAAATCAATAATTCTATAGGCTCCTATTGAGCTCAGATCCTCTTTTGATTTCATATCAATCCAGAGCATGATTCTGTTGGTTGACCTTACAGACGAAGACGAATTCGAACTTAAGGAGTACGAGTATGACGAAGAAAGCGAAATGTATAGGGAAGATGCAAGTGAAGACTCGGATAATTATTTTTATATTTGTTTTGTCAATAAAGCAACTGACAACTGGCTAAAAAACATCAACCACGCCCTCCCCCCTACAACAGCACCTCTAGCTCTTTATAACTAAATATTAGTAGTTATTTATTAATAAACAAAAACTCATGTGCTAATTATCACAGGAAGTAGCGATCGTTGAGATCGTGACATCTTTAAGTATTTATTTCATCTCCTAACGGGTTGAAAGGAGCTGAAATCGAATGAGTTGCAATCCATTGTTTATGTATACATATATGTATATGTACGGCATAAAGTTATTCAGCAAGATTCAATTTTTAACCTACTTTTACAGCTTGATTAACTTCGATCATGAATTCATTCATTTTGAACACTGTGCATTCTTTGAGCGTAAATATAACGTTTTATGGGGTGTACTTGATGGATATTTATCACTAAAATCAGAAGAGGCGAAAGTGAGACATGAAACTTCAAATGATTCCGATTATACTCTCGCTTCTCGTTGATTGTTCTCTGGTATAAGTACGTACAAATTCAAGTGATTTCTATTGTGGTTTTCTCTGTAACATAACTAGGGCGCGGACATGACCGGTTTAAACTACGACCAAGTTACAACCCGGCAAAGAAATAATGTAAACAACATACGCTTATTGAATAGCACTAATTCATATGGTGAACAGCAACATCTGTTTACGCCCGAGAAGTGCCCTAAAATGAGAGCAAAAATGCCCATAAAATAAGGAATTTATGAGTAAAATCCTTTTTTCATCGGCGTAGATAAGAGAGTGAGGGGGTTTTTAAAAATTATTATATTTACCTTATATTTCGCAAGAGAAATAAAAGTTTCATTAATATTTACGTTAGTTTCGTTTTTTCATTGTTTTGACTGTTAATTACGTACTTCGTAATGTTTGTATTACTCTGTTAAATACCGGTTTATTGAATCGACTTTTCCCAATTATCTAGACGTAAGTGTGAACTGGATTTCGTGTAATTTCATTAACATACGCGTACATTTTTAGTTATCATTTATTTAGATCTAGAACGTTGTTTATGTTACTTTTTCTGATATGAAAATAAATTGTCAGTGATTCCAAAATTTATTACAAAGTCTGTAAAATATCGTTACAGAATGTCAAAATATCGCACGTTCCTTACTTAGCTTTGTTAAAACATACACAGAAATAGTTTTTATGCAGAGAATGTCGATAGTTTACAAAATTGCATTACATGTTTAAATGACGATGCTCGAGGTATTTCTGAGTGCAAGGAACTAACACAAATCCCAAATTTAAAAAATCAGTTGTTATTCCTTCAGGAACACTTTGGAAATTTGCCTAAACTAATCACATATTTTGAAAATCGAAATCTCAAATTAAAAGACGGATTAACCACATTAGATGTGGGCTATAAATAATTTCATAAGCATTCCAAGTGACTTCGGATGTGGCCTTCGGCAAAAGTTAGACGCAGTTTTTAATAGAAATCCAGATTTAATAACATTGCGGCAATTGTGTATGCTAAATACGCTGAAATAAAAGAATATTTCCAGTACGCACCTATAACCAGATGCGATGCAGAAAGGACGTTTTCTATCTACAAGGATGTACTTAATTCAAAGAGAACAAGTCTTACAGAAGAGAAAATGAACAAATAATAAGGTATTTTGTATTTTATAGATCACCAGCCACTTGTTATCCAATTATATTAATAAAATTAAAACCTCTTTGTAAATACAACATTTCCATAGTGCGCCCATGGGCGATGAGTCATCAATCGTTCGTGTCCGCGCCCTATCATAACGTCGATACATAATTGGCAATGTCAAGGTGTGTGAACGTGTCTTACAGAAACTAAATCACAAAACTAATTTAACGATTGGTACAGATATTTCCAATTTATATGAATTTTAACCGTAATGCTAATTTGTATATTCCTATTCATTCTTAATATTTCATGACCTTCTAATATTGTATTGAATTACGACATATTTAGACGAATTGTCTCCACCAATATTAAAAATAGCATTAAAACGTGTTTGCACTTGTTTATTTATGATTAGGTATACAAAAAAGAATAGAATACTTTATACATGCAAGAAATTAACTCTTGTGATATGTTATTTAATAATATAAAATAATGAATTATTCATTAATTTTAAACGTTCGTTCTATTCAATCCACATTCTAGTGTTTTAACCTTCTTATTTTTTTCATTCATGAAATAATGGTGACGTTATTAATCGTTGCTCTGAGCTTTAATTTCTCCACGGCCAAGGAGATTCACTTTCTGTTATGACGTATGTGTAGGAGTAATAACTGTGATACGTCATGGAAATGGAAAAGAGCCGTTCCATGCCGTACTAGGACACTAGAAATATTCGTAGAAATCTTTGGCGCTGGAGGCTGTGCATTTTTCTAGTTGCGTCATCAATTATTGTGGAATTAATAAAAATGAATTGAGGAAAAACCGTTAAGTTTTCAAGAGAAATTAAAAATCATCGTAGACAAGTGTAATTAATTGCGCGTCAGTATCCATATTGTTCATATTTTCCAGCATCGTGCCATCCATGCATACTTACATACACAGTGTGTTGTACGTACGTAAGTAGGTTAAGTTTTTTCGACTTTTGCAGAGATTCAAGAGAACGTCTTGAATTTAAATTGGGATATTAAAATGCAGTTTATTATATTTATATATATACGCTCATGAACAAACAGCATTTACGCTTTTAAACAAGTGCAGTAATAATAATTAACGATTTAAATCCGAATCACTACTAGAAAATACAAACCCGTGATCCTGGCCGTTTTTTGATCCCGAGCGAAAACACATACTAGAGTTAACAAAAGATGAAAACATTAATGAGTTAATAAAGAAAATCTGCAAAGTTGTAGTGTAGTTCAAAAGATAACCATTGAAAAATGAAACAGTACTTCAAAAATATGTGAAGATTGAACATGAAAAAGAGCAGTCACTTCTTTTGGACTGTGAAAGCAGGTGGAATAGTCTTTTAACCATACTGGAACGATTTTCTCTTTTAAAAACTTTGCCTTCAAAAAGCATCTTATACATCTCAATCATCCAATCCGTTTAGAAGATGCTGATTTTGACTTGGTAAATAAAATTGTTGATGTGCTGACCCAATTAAATTAACAGCTGATGCTGCTTTGAAATTTCTTATAAAACAATTGTCTAGCACAAAAACTCAGCGCTCGCTAATAAAATGAAAACATCCTTAGTGGAACGTATAAACGACGAAGTAATGATTTAACTGGTGTGTTGAATTATTTACAAAATCCACGAAAAGATGATGAAAATCAGTTATTATTGAATTTGGAATGGCTTGACTTATTTTCAGTTCATACACAGGCTTTAGTGAGGAAGCAAATAAAGAGTATTGTTAAAAGAATAAATAGTCGAGATGACACGGAAGCGGAAGAAAGGATCAGGATCACAAACAGATGATGAGCCAAGGCAACAAACCTCCCAACCCCAATTGACACTAAAGGAAAAGTTACAGCTGGAAATTAATAAGAGCATGGAATTCCCAGATCCTGAAGTATAAAATGAATCGGGGTTGGTAAATAGTATTAGACGCGAAATGAGCCTGTCCGAAAATGGAGGAGTTCGTGGATATCACTTAGAATTAGCATACAAATATCTATTGTCTATTCTTCCAACCAGTGTAGAATCTGAGCGAACGTTTTCAGCTGCTGCATATGTTGGCAATAAACTACGAAGAGGCTTGGAAGTCATTGGATGCTTTGATATTTCTGCGGTTGTATTTTCTAAATTCAAAATAGTTTTTTGTATTGTGTTTTTTGTTCCTTATTTTAGTATATTGTGTATTGTGTTGTGCAAAAATATTAATAAATAATTTTTAAGAAATTATTTAAGTTTTTTTTTCATTTGAGCCTAATTAGAAACCACATAGTCTAATCCCGGGATCCCGGGATTGTATTCTCTAGATTCACTACACACTTTTTGACAGATCTTCAGTAATTTATTCAAGTGCCTGATGTTAACTTTCATTGCTGTCCGTGTTTTTGATTTGTTAACCTGTTATCTTCTGTTTCTACTTTATTTCTAGTTCTAGCGTGTTTTATTATTATTATTGACACTATTAATATAATAATAATATTACATTTATTAATATTACTAATTGTTCCTGCAGTGGGTTCTAGGTGAAACATTATATCTATTTAAAAGTTTTGGTTGAGTAATCAATTTGTCAGTGTCAAACCATCAAATCAAACTCGAGTTTAATTATTTCACAAATTTTATTAGATACTCAAACACATGTTTCAGTAAGATCACTTAACGTTATCAAAGAGACAAGAATTAAAAGTGAATCTACATCTGTTGACCAATACAGGTGCAACTGTAAACGTTTTTATTTCAGTGTTCCTAATGATTGCATTAATTTTATTACTGAAACGAGGAATATAGTTAATATAATGCCAATTACTGTGCTTTCTCCTCTATTTTTGGGTAAAAGTAAGTTCTCATCAATCTTTTTTGTTTATTTCTTAGGATGTTATCTAAAAAGATTTCTTTGTAACCGTTGTTTTTTGCAATTATTTTCATTGTCTGCTCTTGATTAATATTATCCTTGTTTAAAAGATGCCATTTTTATTTTCCATGTTTTATTAGATTGTGCGTGAATAATTGATAGTATCTGTGTAAGTGGGTTTTCTGTAGATACTTTTCTTTTTCTCTTTCTATAGTTAAATCTAAAAAAAAATATTGTTTTTTATTTTGTTCTATTTCTATCGTAAACTTTATTTTATTATTTATTGAATTTAGATATCTCAAAAATTCTTGTGTTTGTCTTTCTGTCCCTAACAGATACAAAAAAAATGAGGTGTGGCCACCACACGACTTTCTTATACGTATGAGCGTTTCAAACTATACAATTTTAAGAATTTTTTTATACAAAAATTATTCAAAATCCTATTCTATGTACTTTCATTCTCTTAATAAATTGCTATAGAATCCATACTTTGCAAGACATTCGAAAAAAAGTGCTACTCGCTAAGAGCAAAAGTGTTACTTCCGGTCCGAATTTTGAAATTTCATGTAAACAAAAAATATTGCCAATCCAACTCTAAATACTTTTGTACTCTTAATAAATATATATAGAATGCATAATTTACGACATATTTGCAAAAAATCGCTATTCGGTAAGAGTAAAAGTGGTACTTCCGGCCCAATTTTGAAAAATTTTTTTATACAAAAGATATTTAAAATTATCATTTAAATACTTTTATACTCATAATCTACCTGCCTAGAAAGCACGAATTGGGAGATATTCGCAAAAAACTGATTTTCGATAAGAGTAAAAGACCTACCTTCTGGTAGCAATTTCAAAAACCTTTTTAAGACAATTCATCTCAAATTTAATTTTTGAATACGTTTTAATTCTTTATAAATTTGTTTAAACTTAGTAATTGACGAAATATTTGCAAAATTCGATTTTTTCACTGAAGGAAACTACTACTTCCGGTCTACCGATTTTACTGAAAAACTAATCAGATCTCAAGATGGAGATTATATAGGTAAATGCAAAATTTGGAATAGATATCTACAGCGGGTTGACCGCTATCGTGGTCACACGCAGACAGACATTTTTTTAAACGCTGTGGCTAGGGGCACGCGAGCGTGCCGATTAATTTGGAATTATAGGCACGTGGCTGACGTCACTGCTGTTATGACATTATCATTTAACGTGCACCTAAATTTGAAATTAGAGGTACGTCAAATCATTAGTATATTCTGCGCCAATCTATAAGTTATGAGAATAATTAATAATAGTTTTCATTATTAATTTTTTTTAAGGAATAAATAACAATTAGAGTCAAAATAAGTCTTTTTATTACAAAATTCAAAACATCAAATTAACAAAACTCTTACAAAGGATAAGTAAAATATTATTGGAAAGTTTTAGTAGAACATTCTGTATCAAAGGATGCTTTGCTTATAGCGTCTAGTTGATTATTTAAAATAAATGTGAGAATGTCTTGCTTTTACTATTTTTATTGCGTTTATTAAGATTTATTACTGTCGTAGAATCATGTCCCTCGGGTCGCCCCTTTTCTTAATTTTTGAGGGCAACACTAATGTTTTTAATAAATCAGTTTCAATATTTTCATTATTATTATTGTTATTACTGTTATTTTCATTATCACCAAAGGGTTCATCAACAAATGTAATGTGTGGCATGTTTGCTAAATTACTTGTATTATCTGTCAATTCTCTAATATTTCCATCAGACAATACTATTCTAACACTATTTTGTTGTGAGATCGTTTCTTAATTATTATCGTATGCCTCAGTACTTGTTTTTGTATCGATTAGATCACAATTTGCCTCACCTCTTGTAATATAATCCCCACTTAATAATTGCCACTTCGTTTCTAGTTCTCCAGTAGTGTTCCATTTTCTTCAATAAATCTGATCTATAGTTGAATTCACTATTGCTGGAAATGCTAATTAAGTTGATTAAAGAATTCGTAATTAAAGTGGCTGATTTTCGTTTTTCGGTTAACGTCATCACGTTAGGCTTTTCGCTTACTACATGTTTTGCTTTTGCCACAATATCTGACTTGGTTGTTGCAATTCTATGTTTTGATAAATAATAATTTTTTGTCCATCGTATGTGACACAAGTAGTTTGAAACATACCGTCATTATATTCCTTTAATATTTTTACTTTAGTGAGTAAATCTATCCGTTTCTGGATATATGTACTTGAAATTGTAACCTGTTAAAATATTCACAAACTGCAATAAATCTTTTTCATGGTTTTGAAATCGGTGCAGTGGTCGCTTCAAAATGTGTTTAGCTGCTTGATTGTCGATTATCGATTGATTATGGCTATCTAAAACAATGAAAAAATATTTAACAAAGTCGGTTAAAGTTGAATTGTTAGGTACTACTTGTTTGATTTTATGGTTAATTGAGTCCATACGGTTATTTGTTGTATTATTTAAATTGCCTTTTGTTATGTTACATACAAGCCATTCATTCCGAATAGTATGCCAATTTTTATCAAAATAATCCATACGCTTTGAGGAACGCATTCCTTAAATTGAGTATATATGATATCATATTCAGCCTCATTCTTACAAAAGACTAATTTTTGAAGGTATTCTAAAGATAATCTCGATCCTCTTTAGAAATATTCAACTTCTCGCAGCCTATTAGGGTTTGTTTCATTTAATATACGATTTTGAGGGAAATGATCAAAAACTTTCTAGAAAATAAAACCATTTGCTTACAATCGAAAGTTCATGTTTTGTATGTTCTATTACAACTATATACTTTTAAACATTGGCCTGCTGGACAAATACGTAGTTTGAAATTCGCAATACATCCTAAGCGTAGCGTGCTGAAAATTATTACAGAAGTCAAAACAATTTTATCGGTTATTTAAAAGCTATTGTACCCTGGTCTGTCGTAACCCATTTCCTCTTTTAGGACGTTCTTTACCATGGATACATGCATATTCAAGTTTATAAAATTCAAGACTTCAACGGTCTTTGTATGTATTTAAGAGAGGAGTTTATTGTACGACTTTTTTTTTATAAATATTTTGTTTTTGTCTTGTTCATAGATTTCTAAATATTTCTTTAGTTAGGTTTCCCCATGTATAATAAGATACCTTATGAAGTATTGTTTATGACGTAAATCTAGTCAGAATAAATTATTTCCTAACCCCAATTCCTCAAGCATTAATTTTGTATTAGCATTATGTGTGCATAATACAAAATCAGAGTACGCTCTGTTTAGTGATTTAACTATTATTAAATAGAAATTATTAAATACAGCGTTTACCTGTTAGACCGTCCATATTTAATAGTTTATGTCGTTATCAACTGCAGTAATCCACTAAAACTAACAGAAATCCGCACCACAAACTAGAAAATGCATATTTTCCCCGTGTTTTATCCACGTGCTTTTAATTTCAGATTTCAGGGCACGTTAAATGATATCGTCATAACAGCAGTGACGTCAGCTACGTGCCTATAATTCCAAACTAAGCGGCACGCTCGCGTGCCTCTAGCCATAGCGTTTTTTAAAAACCACTTTTTCGGTATCAGGGGATTTCAAACCGTGGACATCTGCAAAAATTTCGAGGTCGAAAATTTTCATCATCACAATATACTTCCTTATACTACGTATAAGAAAGTAAAACATCGTCTACATACCTGGTCCAAAAATATAGGAGTTTAATGTGTACATCGAATACTATTGAATAATTTATTTTAGAATTCTGCTAGATAGGTTTCTGACAGAAGAGGAGTTAATGGACTGTATTGGTCTACAGATGCACATAGTTAGTTCATCCTTGTCTCTTTGATAATGGTAAGTGATCTTACCGAAACATGTGTTATGTAAATTTAATAAAACTTGTGACATAATTAAAGTCGAGTTTGAGTTGACTGTTTGACAGTGGCAGTTTGATTAGTCAACCATAACATTTAAATATATTCATTATTTGTTAAATACATAAATAGTTTTAACCACTTCAAATCAATTTAGTAAAACAAACAATTTAAAATATGAAATTTTAAAATATAATATATAATGTGGTACAAGATGCTCACTTTACTGAATTATATACCGTAAGAATAATTATATTACAAACTAATTATATTATTAAATTTGAGAAAACGTAAAAAGACTTCTGAATACAAGAGAGATGGTTAAGACAACATTTAAAAGCCGCACTACTAGCGTAAATGATCGTTACGTTTATCATACACATAGTCCAGTCGAATTAAGATTTGACACGGAAAAAATTGAAAGTAGCGATTTTTCTACGCGAATCGTTGGAAGGGGCCAGAGGCAGCTAACATTTCGGTTTTCTTCGAGAATCGCACCCATTGCTTCAGATGCCATTTTCAATTTGATGGTGATTCTTATTTATCGATTAACTCGTTTATTTTCAATTTTACACGAAAGATGGCAATGACAGGAGTTGTTTAGAATTACACATCCTATAATTTTGGACCTTATCATTTTTTTGCTATAGTCCGTCTCAACCCTATTATGCAGTACAGGTCTTATGGCAATTGATTTCATGGTTGCCAGATCGTCTCATTGTATAATGTCGTTACAGTTCCGGTTCAATATCTGACATTTTTTGTAATCAAAACATAACCTATACGACTGTTTGTCATTCAATTGATGCATACAAAAAATTAATAGTTATTTGAAACACTAAAAGGGGAAAATATATGGGAAGATGGGTTAGTTAAAATATTTGTAATAATATAATCCTTTGGGATTATTCTGTAGAAAATTATTTAAAATCTAACTGAATATAGTAAGAAAGAGTAAATAAATTAATATTTCAAAGAAACACTTAAGGTATACAATTTTCTTCGTTACTGAATATTGACATCTTAATCAACTATCCACTATAAATTCAGACCAAGACAAAGTTAATCACAAATTTATTTTTCATAAAAAGACTTTTCTATTTATAAAAACAACTTAAATAATACATATTTATGAAAAGAATAACAATAACCACACATACACATGTACTTTTATTCTTTAATATGTTACATGATTTATATAGTCTTATTGAATATTAATATGTTAATCTACATTTCGTTATACACATTTAAAGACAAATTCATTTTGCAAAAACATACTTTCCCATTTATAAGAACAAGTTAATAATACATGATAACATTTATGAAAAACCTAACCATGACCATACAAAGGAGTAGGTACACATATTGTTTAATTTTTCTTCAATCACTTACAGAATCTTGATCTGATGATAAATGTGTGATGTTAATTATAAACTCTTCAACATTGTCTTGCAAGTTGGCAAGGCGGCCAATGCAATTCTGCCAGTTGTTCACTGTTACATTCTGATAACCCTCCACAATTAATTGCTCAATATCTCTTTGTTTGAATGTCGTATTGTGCATTTCAACGTAGTGCTTAACTTGTGCCCACACCATTTCAATTGGGTTTAATTCACAATGATAAGGTGGAAGCCGAAGAACATAATGCCCTTTATTCTTTCCAAATTCATCAATTTTGTTTCTGTCATACTGAGACCTAACCTCTGGCACACAAGCCAGTAAATCTCTTTTTAACATGTCATTATCAAGAGGTATATTCTTCTCAGTAAGCCATTAAATAATTTGGTCTTCTCCGTGCTACTGCTGGAAACTTTTCTAATCTTCTCGTGTGATATGAGGCATTATCGAGACCAACAACCAAGTTCTCTGGTATATTTGGAAGCAATTTATTCTTGAATCAATCTCCATATGTATCTGCATCCATTTCGCTATGAATATCAGCAGTATTTTTCTTACAAAGAAATGTACATTCAACACCAACAACAAAACCTTGCTCGCCTCCAGCATGAATTAATGGAAATCGAGGCCCAAGACCACTTAGTGAATTTAAACCTGTCCTTGTGTAAAAGCTTGTCGACTGCTTTGAACAGTAGCGTCAGTCCACTTTTTATTTACCGAGTGTCCTGCATTCACTCATGATTCATCAGTATATATTATAGTTCTACCTAAAAATAAAACAATCACAATCAAACACGAGCAAATAATAAATTGTGTAATGAACATAAAAGTATAACAAAATAAATGATAAACTATACCTTCGTCTCTGAATTTTCTGATGTGTCGTAAGTATTTATGTCTCCACCTAATGATGTCATCTCTTTCAATAAGAATACTCTTTCGTCCCACTTTTTAAAATTCAAAACCCATATCATGTAGCAATCTGTAAAAGGTATATGTATATGTATATTATAGGTTATCACGTTTATCAGAATTATAGATATAGGTATGCATACTTACTTTTAAATGCTTGAAAAAGATAAAATGCTTGCTAAAAAGAATGATTTAACATAAATTATAAGATAAATTAAAGACAATATAAAAGTTTACAGACTACGGCAAAAACTGAAAAACTGAGTGACAATTGACAGCAACGATTACTCACATACCCATATACTTTGCATAATAGAACTTGCAACAAGGCAACCGGATATAAAGATGGCGTTATTAAGAGACTACTAAAGATAATAAGAGATGTCATATCCCTATTAAACCTGTACTGCATAATGGTGTTGAGACGGACTATAGTATCAATATTTTTCGATTAAGACCCCATGAAATAGGGGGGAGGATGAAATTTATTTATTTTAATAACATGTTTATTGTCAATTTCGCACGAAAAAGGGTAATAACCGAAGTTGTTTTAAATTGAATTTCCTGCAACATAATTCGAATTTCGCAGGGCTTTCAAAAGTGTAAAAATAGATGTTATTTTTTCTATTGCAAGAGTCATACAGTTCTAGAATCGTTTTATTTACACCCCTCTTTCGCTTTTGCCATAAGCATGCTTCGATAAATATCAATTCTACAAAAAAAGAACTGTATGACTTTTAAAATGATAATTTAATGCATGTGTAAAAAAAAATAAGTCGGGATTGTTTTGTCACATTGATAGCGAAAAAAGTTTACTCTAATTTTAAATCGGTAAAAAAGTTGTTTAGCTTTGGTTAACCCGATAACAATTTGTTTTCTGGTCATGTCATAAAAGCAACAACCTCATTGTCAAAATAAAATGTCAAAGTCGACACAATATTAAGCATTGCGAATTGTGTATAGTTGATCCGACATCAATTTGTTTACTCTATCGTCATAGTATTCATTGTGAAGTGTTGTTTTAACATGAAATCTGCACACTCATTGTAAGTAATCTTCACAAAATGTATAACAACTTTGTTTTTAATAACTGTATTTTTAAATAATACATATAAATACAATGTAATAAATGTTTCAGTAATTGTTTACACATTTAGTAAGTTATATTACCGGATTACATTCGAGCTGTCTTTTTATTTCCAGATAAATCTTCCATTTCAAACTTCAAATTGGTCGGTAACTGGGTTAAACAATTTTTCTCCTGAGGAGGCAATTTGTGTTGTACAGTTACCCAGCAGCAAAAAGTTTCGTTAAAAAATTATCCGGAAAAATTAAACCTCTTTTACAATTATTATAAGTGAAAAAAAATAACCTTTCTTTGTTCTCAACTCTTCTACACTTTTGAACGCCCTGCGAAATTCGAATTTAGCCGATAGTTCTGCCAAGTTTGGGTCTTCTGACTCTTCCTCGTAAATATCAATAAAAACGAGATAATACAATATTTTGGTACACCTCACATTTTTTCGGGTTTAAATAAAAAAAATTCAAAAAACAATAGGAATCAAAGTTGTGAAAAATTCAATTTCAAACAACTTTGGTTATTATCACTTTTCGTGTGAAATTGAAAATAAACGAGCTATTCAATAAATAAATTTCACCGCCTATTTCGGGTCTTAATCGAAAAATATCCATTCTAGGTAAAAAAAAAAAAAGATAAGGACCAAAATTGCAGAAAATTTAACTCCAAACAACTTTTATCATCACCATTTTTCGTGTGACACGCGCATATTCGAATGCAACGTTATGTCATAAATTCCGAGTCAATCGACCGACTACTTTTCGAGTTTTGCGTTCGTTCTGACATATCGAGTTGACATTTTTGATTTTTTAAAAGTTTGGAAGTGTTTTATACTGACGTCTATTTATTTGACGTTTACGCTATTACATCCTAAAACTGTCAACTCGATATGTCAGAACCTTTACCGGAATTTTTATCACAAGGAGTTTTGCGAGCTCAAACATACTGGATATATGTATAGACATGACTTGCGAGAAGTAAACTACTACTTTCAGTCTACTATACTTTATTTTAAAAAGAGAGAGTGTGCTCAGAATTTTATCTCTCTCTTTTTGGAATAAGGTATAAAATGTCGGAAAATCTAATCGTATTTTTAGAGATAAATAGCAGTGCTAAATATATAGTTTGACATTGATTGTTTTATCCGTTTGGCCGCTAGTATGGTCATTCGTTATACAGAGACATTTTGGTATCAGGGGACTTCAAAATGTGTTCATTTGGAGGTCGAGTATTTTTATCATCGCAATACTTCCTTACACTACGTTTCAGAAAGTAAAAATGATAATTTTTGAGCAAAACTGTACAATTCTATTAAGAAATCCATTATGCTAATCACTATTTAATTTCCAGTTTTAATGATTATTGTCCAAGAATTAGTGTTGGTACTTAGAAAATGTAATTATTAAGCACTTAGCCTCTGCCTTAGGCACATAAAATATATACATAATAATACATATATATATATATATATATATACACCGTGTCCGGAAATTCGCGGATAAACTTCAGGTAGAACAATTCTAAGATTAATTCTGAGTAAATAATCCTAATACAAAAAAGTTGTAGGGTCTGTCGTTAAGCCATACGGATTATTTTAAAAAAGTGCAAGTTTGGCAACACCGTATTATAGCAGTTATCATAAGCACGAAGTAGGAGTTTTATTCGTATTTGAAAATTCAGTGCTTTACATTAACTTTATTAAAACTAAAGTTAATGTTAAAAAATTGATAAAACATATTTAATAGTACAATAACACACATGAAATGATTAAAGTGTTCAAACTAGTAGCCATTAGTTTCCAGACAGAGCTGTAGTCTTCGAGGAATAGAATTCAATACGCGTTGTAACATATCAGGAGTAATTAATTGAAGTGTGGTGGTAATTCTATTAATTACTTCTTGTTTATTGGCTGGAGGCGTCGCATATACTTTTTCTTTTAAGAAGCCCCAAATAAAGAAGTCGAGAGGATTAATATCTGCGGACCTTGCTGGTCACGATATTGGTCCATTACGTCCGATCCACCTGTTCGGAAAGTTTTGGTTTAACCATGCCCTTGAAAGTCGACCATTGTGAGCTGGTTCACCGTCATGCATGTAAAGCATGTTGAGCCTGATATTTAATCGAATATCCAACACTTCCTCTAAAACATTCGCGTATTCAATTGCATTTACACGATTGGGAAGAAATATTGGTCCAACAATTCGAAGGTTTAAGATGCCTAGCCATACATTTACAGAAAACCTTCTTTGATGTCCAAATTCTCTGAATGCTCTAGGAATCTCATCCACCCAAAAATGGAAATTATGGCTATTAAATACTCCGTCTCTTGCAAACAAGCATTCGTCGCTCCAAAGAATATGGCATAGAAAGTTCGATTCTAGGTGGATTCTGTTTAAAATTGCATTAGAGAACATTATTCAATTCACATCGTCATTTCTGTACAATGGTTTCACTTTTGTTACATGAAACGGCCGCAAAAGGTTTTGTGTTAGCAATGAATTAACTGTTGACTTACTTGGGACATTCATTTCTCGAGCTATTTGTCTAGTGCTGCAAGTAGCGTCTTCGTGAATAGTATCCAAAATTTGTTCTTCTAACTGAACCGTACGGCGTTCCAAAGGTCTGCCTGCTCCAAATAATAATTAGATCTGAATGTACCATATTCACGAAGGCGCTGATCTAATCTTCGGAATGTGTTGGTAGATGGGTGCCGCCGATATGGATAACGTATTTCGTATTCCTGTTTTGCCATATTCGCATTGCCGTTGCAAAATCCGAATACCATATATATATCAGCATATTCGTTAAAAGTATACATCATAAGATCGCACAATAAAGATAACTACATAGGTACATAAAGCGAAAAAATTAAACTTCAATTTTACAAACGTCAAAATTTGACAACGAGCTTTATATTGCAACCGAATATTTTTCTTGTCCAAGGTTGCCATATGTACTTTAAGGTAAGAAGTGCAATTGACGAAATGTTGAAAATGCGAAGAATTGGCATTACTCGATTAGTAACATCAACGTTGTGCTGCATAAATCTATTTTACTGTAAACAGCAATGGTTATTCGTAAAAGATTTCAAAATGTTGAATTATTTCCAGCCGTATATTTTCAATTTTGATGGCCTCGTGTGGTTTATTGAAAGACCATACAAGTTTTTTGTATCAGGATTGTTGACTCATCAAGAGGTCAAACAATATATATATATTTATACAGCTTTCTAAATTAACTCATATTTAACAATTATTTCATTGCTATATATTCAATAATACTGTAGCTTCCTTTGACAAGGAATTGCGAACAGTTACGTCACAGCATTGGTGAAAAACTAGCAATTGAAATAAAAATGTTACTAGGCCAAATACTTCATTTTCTTTATTACATTTAAAGTCCATTATTTAAGCATGCTTCGTACAGGTAAATTATGAGTGATAATATATTATGCGTATTTCATATTCATTTGAAATTGTACTACTAGTATAAATAATTCATAATTAAAAAGTTTACCCATGAGTAAGAATTCTTTTTCTTACTGAGCTAAGATATCAGGATTGCTACGGGAGGACAATTTCCCTCAGTTCCAGTTGAGTGCAGTCCTTGAAAAGGTTTTACTGCTTAACATTTCTTTTATAATCTATTCACCAAAAAAAAAATTAACGTACATTTGTAATGTTTACGCTACATGGCAAATCTGACAACTGGATATGTAATATACTATTGTTTACTTCCGTAAAAGGCTATGGTAATGCATCTCTTTATTGACGGTTGACGATAATATAAATTGCATGGCCTGTAAATACTATTCTGTTGGGATTAAGAATATTTACTAATAAAAATAAGTAAATTTCTATAGAATAACCCCACATTAATATGTCATTTCTAGCATGTGTATATAGTATAGTAGCGATGAAGTAGAGGCAAGAGAGTAGAACTGTGAATATTGGGTGAAACGCACACATCATTTACAATTAATTTTAGGACTGTCCTCTTGTAGAAAATACTTTGACTAGAGATGACACCTAGAATACAAGCACATGGTTATACCGTGAGAAAGATGGAGTGGCTATATCCCCTCCTTCTGTGGGGTAGTTAATAGGACAAAGTTCTTAAATGCTGACCTTCACGGTATTCTGTTATGACTTTTCGTAACTATAAAAAATTGAGGTGTATAATATTGGATGATCCAATTCGAGTTTCCATTTTGTGGGTTTTCAGAAAAAAACCCACAAAATGTTACATTATCTTACTTTTTTTGCGTATTAATGAAAGTATTCAGTAATTAGTGAAAATTATGTTAGCAAATGTGAACCTCAGGTCCTTCTGCATCAGTTGATTTGTTCTAGGTACCATTCCATAACTTTTTTGAAAGTCTGGGGGCTATCACTTAGTCTTGGTAACCAGTTGACGTCACCTCTACGTGAAATACAGAACATATAACGTTGCAAGCGATGTGTGGCAAGTTATATGTTCTGTATGAACATATATCTTGCCACAATCTTCGATTCGTTGCCAGGAATTTTTTCCAAAACTCTTTCTGGATCAAAAGGGCTTAGCCCTGTTGCCCTAAAGCCAGATTGTAGGTTTGTGGCAGCGTTGTCTGCTATATGGGACCACAATCGAAGTTACCCCCGCTGTCGAACTAACCCCGTTTTCCGGTATTTAATATTCACAATATGCTTTTCAGAGATTTACTCATTTCTGTATAATGAGAACATTTTCACGAGACTTGAACATTATTTTCTGCAAAACCAAGGCATCCTGTATTACTTTTAGCAAATGTTTAGGAATGTCTTGCAAATTGAGGCTGAGTAAATTATGTATATCCCTATTCTCATTCTCAAAGCGGTTCATTTTTCACTTAGTGTACAAAACAGAAGACTTCTTTAATTCGCTTCTCAAAACATATCCCATTTTTTAATAGTTTTATTCATCGGTAATTTACACATGTTCACATTAATCATTTCCGAAGAATATTTTCAGGTATTTTAAAATGCGTATTTTATTTTACACAGTATAATTTTGCTATATACAAAGCGGAAAATTGTACTGAGAATAAACCGGTAACTATACTCATCTTGTTGATTTATTTAATGGTTCTCCGTGAATTGGTGAAATTAATAATCACTTGTAAAAAGAAGAAATAAAATTCTGATTAATATTCTCAAGTTGATATTACCGCATAATTGATTTTATTAATTTCCAGTTCCGACGGTGCACTGTCGAGACTGCTTCCTATGTGTCGTAAGATGTTCTGACGGTTAGAAAAGGACAGATAGTTCTACCGTAAGCCGAGGCACGCGCTTTGACTTTTTTCACTATATACAATTTGGTTAACGACAACATAATTAGGTTTGTGCTGGATGAGTGGATAATCGATTATAGTTGCAGTGTATATTTATTTAAGATTTTATATATAAGCTTTTCGACTTAACTGTTGATTGATTCGGTGTAAATTGTTTAACCCTTGCCAGACAGTATATCGAAAAAATTCTCTTCTTATAAAAGGCGGTATTATTGGCGATAAATAAAACCAACCGAAAGAGATTTTTATTATTATAATGTATTATCTTAACCATTTGTTTATATTGTCTGTATTGGGGTGACCTGTTGGGCAATTTAATAAATATTATTATTATTATTAACCCTGTCTGTGGTTAAGATTTCAACCAAATGCATTGAAGATCTTGTTATTACAAATATGTACTAGAAAGTGATCCTTACTTCCAACTACAGGTTCTCTAAACACCCTGTCATTTATGTTTTAACCACTAGTAGGACTCCCTGCAAAATATCGTAAATATGGTTGATGTATTGGCCACAGTGCGCTCACACGTTTCATTTCTCGTGTGTAACAGTCCACTAGTTTTGCAGACTCTTTACTAATTTTTGTTGTACTAAAAATTTAAAGTATCAATTGTCATGTTTACTATAAGAATAGGAGGAATAAGGTTACCGCTAACACATAGGTATAGTGAACTTTATTTATTGCTGATCGCAATTATACAGATGGTCTAGCACTAACCTTCCATACTTTATCGACAATAAATCTGAGAATCGTTATTTTAGAAACTTTAATCTTTTTTTTTTAGAATAATGGAGAATAGAAATATTCTAAATAAATAAGAAAAAATATGTATGTAGTAAATGTCCATTTTGTAAAGGATTAGAATGGAAAAACACAGTAATATTACTATCCTCTTTTATTCTTTACAAAGGGTATCAGTTTACTCCGAGTACTAGTTTCAGCACATGGCCATCATCAGCTCAGAATAGTCAAAGAAAGTCAAAAAATTCCATATATAATGCGGATGCATATGATATTATAAGAATAAAATACTCATTTTACTTAAAAATTAACATATTAAACGAATAAAACACTTGGTTATATTGTTTCACTTAAGGACAGATTTATTGTACTCTGACACGTGTTTCGACCTCTCGGTCATTAACGAAGAGTACAATAAATCTGTCCTTAAGTGAAACAATATAACCAAGTGTTTTATTCGTTTAATATTCATAATGTTTCACCAAGAACCAACCGTAGATTCTATTAATTTTATTAAAAATTAACACGTTAAAATTTCTTTGAAAAACGAATACAAAGACAAATATTACATTACAAGTTAAAAATTCAATACTTTTTGAAAAACAAAAACATGACAGGACAAAAGACGTTTCCAAAAGTAAATTGTAAAATATTTTACAATTTACTTTTGGAAACGTCTTTTGTCCTGTCATGTTTTTGTTTTTCAAAAAGTATTGAATTTTTAACTTGTAATGTAATATTTGTCTTTGTATTCGTTTTTCAAAGAAATTTTAACGTGTTAATTTTTAAGTAAAATGAGTATTTTATTCTTATAATATCATATGCATCCGCATTATATATGGAATTTTTTGATTTTCTTTGACTATTCTGAGCTGATGATGGCCATGTGCTGAAACTAGTACTCGGAGTAAACTGATACCCTTTGTAAAGAATAAAAGAGGATAGTAATATTACTGTGTTTTTCCAAGAAAAAATATGTTGAGCAGTGAATTATTTGACAAAAGCTAAAGGTGATTCATATTGTAATGATGATTTTCCTAGTTATACGGAAGGAATAAGATCAAATTTAGTGTCTCCTGTAGAAACTATAGATATCTATAAATATTTCTTGCTATTTTGGGTAGTCCACAATCAATTTCACTTCACTATGACTCTTGCCGCCAACCGTCAAAATTTACGTACAAAATAGCGTCTAAAGTCTACGCGAAATGCCGGCATTCAATATGGAGGTCGTTTGGCACAGATGACAATGACACATTCAAAGTCCACGTTAGGTTGATGTTAATGTTACAAGAGACGTCAGAATTGAAGGATGAAAGATCTTTCTGACGTTTGTTGTCGCACGGAAATTCAATTGCATTTTATGAACTGTCAAAACCATCGGTCAATTTCAGTTGGCGATGACACTTGCCGGGAAACGGCAGAATTTGCAGAAGGAATAGCGCCAGTCGTGCAACGTGTTTCAATATATTTATTAAAGACGGACATTTGTAGTAATCGAGAGATGTGTTATCGCATACGAAGGACTTTTGAGAGAGAATATTCACTTTCTTCGATCAGTTGTCAAGTTTGACAATGAAAAAGCCGACAAATGTTCAAGAGTTTACGAATGAAAAGTGTTTCTTTTTTTTATTGAAACGTCATACCTTTTAGATATGTATTAATGTTATTATCAGCAACTTACATCAAATTTGTATTCAAACAAATAATAGATTTTGAATTTAAAATTCACATATATTTTGTGAGCTTTAACTAAATACATTTTTCAGAAAAATATATGAAGTATATATTTCCACCGACTAAAAACTAATAATAATCAGTAACTAACACATTAGTTTATACTCTTTACTTTACTCTTGTATGTTGTGTTTGTACAATACAAAAATTAATAGGGCTATTAAGAATTGAAAACATGACGTTAACTAATAATTACCGTCCTTTTTAAAGTGTTGCTTATTCTAATTACCTAGTTAACAACTTTGAACATTAGTCATTTCAATATCTTAGACATCTTCATTTTCACTAATGGTGAATCCCCTTTATTTAATTAAGCCAAGCTATTGAAAATTGTGATATAATTTCTGATTTAGCTGATAGATATATGTATTTATCAATACCTTATGTGACTACATTGTAATACATGTATTACAAATTCAATATTGTGCCTTTCTTCAGCTCCCGGACTGAATATCATCATATTTCGCTTGCATAATCAATGTTGGTAGTAAGCTCCCAGAATAACTACGAGCTTTCATTGACACTCAATTCTCAAGTAGGTATCAGAAACTACCTGTTTTCTTACCACTTCATTCAACTTTAATACCGCTGGAGTACCGAACTACCTTAAATTCCTATAGTAGTAGATTATTATTCATCTTCTGTGAAATGTGCAAAATACGTCGAATATTCTGTGATAATATATTTTTCCACTTGTAATATGTAGATCAGGTCTTCTTGGAGAAATTAATTGGCATTATGTTTTCATAGTTAGTAGTAACGAATAATTTATCAATTCAGATTATATAACTGTTATTTATGTTATAATGTGTCAGTAATTAATTTACTCCGCCGTCATTTGCATTTTAGTGATTTTTAAGATTATAAGAACTATCGCAATAATTTAAACAGAGAAATAAAAATTGTGAAAGACAAAGAGATTTCATCAATAAATCACACACTAAGACTAGGGCTTATTGGCAGCTGGTAAGAAAAATCACGGGTTCTCTTAGACCTGAGGATATCTCTGAAGTAACAGGAACATCAATTGAAGAAAGGTTGTTTACAATCAACAGACAAGTGATAAAAATGTGTAATAATATAACCAAGATAAAAGATTTAGTTCTGAACAATATTCCTTATAATAACCACTCATTGATATTGCATCCTACTGATAAAGGAGAAATAGGTGGCATTATTGCAGTGTTAAGGGATGGGTTGTGATGAATGGTCAATAAATGTATAGAATCAGGAATATTCCCAAATGAATTGAAGAAATCTATTATTAGATCAATATACAAGGAAGGTGAAATTGCAAAACTAGAAAACTACAGACCGATATCTATATTTCTCAAAAATATTTAAAAAAAATATTTTTAAACGTATTATGGATTTTGTTTTGGAACATGATATATTCAGTGAATACCAGAATGGCTACATCACAGGTAGATCTACGACCAGAGCTGCTTATCAATCCATGCATGTCAGTCTGAATCATGATGAGTGTACAATTGGTATCTTCATGGACCTTAGTAAGGCCTTTGACTGTGTCAAGTACTTTGTGTGAAAAATTGGAAAGAGTTGGAATAAAGAGACATAGTTTGCGATTGATACTGTCCTATCTAGATAATAGAAAGCAGTGCGTATTCGATAGCGATGCGGATGCTGCTTCTTATTGGGGACGCTGAAAATGGGAGTGCCTCAGGGCTCTGTCTTGGGTCCTTTATTGTTTTTAGTATATGTGAATGATATCCCAAGCAGCACTAAACATAAAACTATACTGTACGCTGATGATACTTTGGTATTTATGAGAACTAAAAAAGATGCAGCATACAATGAAATACTTACTACTGTTGAGGACTGTAGTTCATGGTTTGACAGAAACAGGCTGAAGCTGAATATTGAAAAAAACAATGTGTTGAACTTCATTTCAAGAAGGGCTGAAATAAAATTATTTATGGAGATCAACAGCTAAATATGGAACGTATGGCAGTTAAGTTCTTGGGATTGTGGATGGATCCTCAATTAAATTGGAAGAAGCATATTGACCACTTAGCGGCAAAGATATCATCATTCAATTATGCATTACGTATCATAGCAGCTACTGTTCAGCCTCGAGAAGTCGTGCCTGCGTAGTGTCTTTGGTGTGAGAAGGACTTATTCCTGCAAAGAAATTTTTAAAGGACAAAAAATACTTCCGTTAACGGGCTGATATGTTTTTGAGTATGTGAAGTTTGTGAAGGAGAGCTAGGAGTGTTTCAAAAAGCAAGAATTACGACATCACATACAAAATAATAAAGGTGTACAATCATTTACTTTTACAGATAAAATATTTATCTCAAAAAAGACAAAGAACGGTATTATTTGAGATACTCACTAAAGAAGCTTTCTATAGCATAGATGAGTATTTTTAATTATACATTTTGACGCATGTGAATGTGAATCTGTTTCATTGCGTTATTTGCGTGGATGTATTTTTTGACAAATTCAAAACTATAGAGGAAACGTGTTACATTCAATTGTACGTCATACTAGATCCATGACATCTCGTCTTGTTTATGTTACTGAATCTATTTTTTTTCTCGTCAGTGACATTTCACATAACCAAAGAAACTATTTATTCACAATACAGTAACTATAACGTAATATACACTTCGCCGCAAAATTAGAGGATAATAGATTAAATGTAATACATTTTGATAAGTACTTGTGAACATGGAATTTTATTGCTTGATATATAAAGAAAAGAAGATTTAATCAACTTTGTGATTATTTATTTCAATAATTCGTAAACTAATTTCAACAATATACACTAAACAAGGAACCATCACATTGACGAGTAAATGAATGAACATTAAAAAATCAACAATAAAAGTTAGTAACGGGTGTAACCACCCCTCGCTCTTATGCAAGCCGTCATTCTTTCTGGTATACTTCGAATTAGTGTAGCAATCTCTTCTTCAGGAATTGCTCCCCAAATTTCTTGCAAGCTGATTGACAGTTCTTGTAATGTCCTAGGAGGATGTTCCAGAGCTTTAATCTGTCTCCCGAAATTGTCCCAGAGATGTTCAATGGGGTTAAGATCTAGGCTTCGCGCTGGCCACTGTAAAACATTGATATTGGCGGCAACCAGCTCTTGCCTTACGATGTTGGCAATGTGTGGTCGAGCATTGTCATACCTGAATACAGTTTCTGGCCCATGTAGAGCACCAATTGGAACTATCATTTCATCCCGATATCTTATGGTATTCATTGTTCCCCTAATTATGACATAAATGTTTGTACGGTCTTCAAGAGTTATGCCACCCCACACTATAACTGATCCGCCACCAAACTTTTCCTCTTCTTGTATGGCACACTGTAAATCGTTCACCTTGTCTTCTCCACACTCTATCACGACGGTCATTAGTTGAAAGGCAGAACCTGGACTCATCCGTAAACACAACGTGTCTCCAGTTCTCAATTTCCCAATGGGAGTGCGTTTGAGCAAATACTAATCGGGCTCTTCGGTGGTCAGTCGTTAACACTGGCACAGTAGCAGGTCGGTACGGTTTAAGACCAGCATCAGCCAACCTTCTCCGAATGGTATCTGCGGTTATTGCGACACCAGTTGCATTCTGGAGGTCATTTCTTAATGCTTGAGCAGTACAAAATCGTCTTCGTTTAGCATTAATCCTCAATAATCGGTCTTCTGCCATCGTTGTCTTGCGTTTTCTACCTTTGCCTGGCCGTCTGCGGTAGCTATCTATCTCTTCGTATCGTCGCCAAGCTCTACTAATGACAGACTATGTAACATCCAGTCTTCGGCCAACTTCTTGTTGAGGATACCCTTCTTCGATTAGGGTTACTAATTTTAGAACTTCAACTTCCTGTAAATGACGATGTTGCCTGTTACCGTTCATGGCGTGATTGACATGTATATTTAATGACGTTTAATTTTTTTTTTAATAGTTAAAATAATCAAAATTGTCACCAACATAATAATTTCAATAAAGTCATGTTTCTTAGAAAAAATGAACACTTTAAAAAGCAGATTTTTACAAAAAAAAACAAAAGAATAGTTGGCAAATAAAATTCCTTCATTAATTTTGCCAAATAAACGTTTTTTTTTTAAAAAAAATTCATAATACCTTAATTTTGCGGCGAAGTGTATTTAGTAATTTAAATGCTGTATGACTTCAGCCTTTCTCAATTTATTTATTATATTGATATAAATGGTCGAAAAACCATCAATGTTCCACAACATATCCATAATAAAATTTCAAATAACCAATACTTACGCTACTCACATTCAATTTAACAGATGATTATAGAAAAGTTTGTTAAAAGCTTCGACTTTTTACAGAAACCTTTCGGCATTATATTCAAAGGACACAAATAAATAATAAACAGGATGTACACTTCTAAGAAGAGTAATTTAATATTGAAACGAAAATTATGTGTTTATTTGCCATGAATGCCTATATTACGATTTGTAAATGAATATATTCAATATTTTTCTACATTATCTGACGGCCTTATTAATGAAAATATGTAGTAACTTATATATTTGTTTTTGCAGTTGCTGTTAAATTTTATACATGAAACTAACACTAGCATCAATTATAATTGATGTACTTATTAGTAAAATACAATGAATTCCGGGAGCTTTACGTAGATTCGTCTTTAAAATTTGTCTAAAAAATTTGCCAAAATAGAGACTGTCTACAATAACATAGTAATATGCTAATAGTAAGTATTGTTTTTCCGGATGACGTTCAAATAATATCCAGGATTCAAAACAAGTTTCAAGTAATTAAACATCGTAACCCGGATTCAAGGAACACTAACGGTAAATTAGCCTGTTGCGTCAGTGTGTTCTGTTTTGACGGAAATCAAAAGGAAAATCCTCTGCCGTAATTAGAGAAACAGTACTTACTGGTGTAATAACGTCGGTATACATCTGGCATTGTACATTAGCGCGACAAAAAATTAATTCTCTGCGTTCAATGCCTAGGCCAATTAAAATCATATTGCTCATGCGACGTTAATTCATCTTCTTGGAGTGAGCACTTCGCACTTGATCTCATTATGCAATATTTCAGTATTGGTTTAGTAGAACAGTGAATGAGAATATGACGTTAGTGGTCATTGTCATTACCAGAAACACTGTCGAAATGAGTAACATATGAAATTATGTCTAATAGCATATTGGATGTTTGCGACATTTATCTATTCGAAGAAAGCTTCGCATAAATGAGTTAGTAATAATATGTTTATTATTATTATCAATTTTATTAAAGTAGAGCTAAGCACAAACTCGGACTCGATAATTTAGAGCCATGTATTAGCTTAACATATTTGATTATTTGAAATACCCATAAAATTAATGTTTATTATTGTTACATGCTGGTTTTGGTTATGCCCAACATATCCTTATTTTTATATGGACATTTTTGATAAATTATGTTTCATATTTATAAAATGTCATAGGAGTCAATAACCAGCCTTCTCCGTAAAGTTAGTAAATGCAGATTAGACTACTACAACCCTTTATTTTAATACCCTTGGAACTCTTCTTCACATCTTCTCATCAAGTCCATACATTTCACCATATTTGCTGCCACAACCTCCAATTGTAGCATATTATTTTCGACTACTGTCTACCACTTTTACTAGACTTTTCTCATTTCTATCTTCCGCCTGCCTCTTTTGCAAGTTTTCGCCCATGTATGTCCTTCCATCCTCTTTATACCTTAGGCTGCCATGCGATGTGTTATACGACTGACCATACATCTCTTATTTCTTGATTTGTACAGACCAAACTACTACAGCCCCTTACTTCAATGCACTTGGAAAAAACTCTTCTTCACACTTTCTCATCAAGTCCCTGCATTTCACCATGCTTGTTGACATATCCTCTAATTATGATGTGTTATTCTCAGCAACTGTCACTGAATGTTTACAAGATCCTTCTCTTTTCTTTCCTCCCCCTTTCTCTCCAGCAAGTTTTCTCTTTCTACTTTTATAGGTATTCTCCAACCACCTTATACTTTGCACTGTTATGATATCGGTTAGATAGATAGATAGATGATTTGCTGTCACAAAGTACAATTGTCAGAATATATATGTAAATTGTAACAAGCATAAAAATATAAGAACAATAAAATCTTAAAACTCTACACACAAATTGGACAAACACTCATAGTTATATTTGATGACCGTACCGAAACCATATTTAGCTTCTATCTTACTATAATTTTTCGCTGCAATTTCCCTTCCCAAATTTCCAAGAGATATGGTTTTAGTTAATATCTATGACTCACATTTTAACCTCTCTAATTCTACTCTAACTCTACTCTTTTATTTCTTGATTTGACCTTACTTGCAGTTTTTATATATTCTAAAGCTTTTCCATATATTTCCATTATCAAATTTTCAGTATTAAATCACCACCAGTCTCATGAGTCATTGTTGGCCAAATTACTATTTATAGTTTATATTCAATGTTGAACAGGCCCAAATAAAATTTTGATGTGGATGCTGTGTGAGCTTCTACTGTTTTACTTATTTTTGCGATACCTTTTCCTGTTTCGTTAGAATGTTTATTTTTGTTATTGTTGCAATTAACCAATCAAATTATCTACCTTTTCCTAAGGCCTTCTCATTGATCCATTCATTTGAACTTGTCAATCAAGTCTAAGCATACATTGTATTTCTTTTGCTCAAACTCAGAACGGATTCTTTCTCCACTTTTAACACAGAGAGTTACGTAATCTGCCTAAGCAATAATCTGAACTGTCTCAGAATGATATTGATATATAATTTTTGTCTTATAGTTTGGATAGACATAAATTTGAGTTAACAGTTGTTAGTGATAATTTCTGTTAATTTAATTTTTCAGTTAATGACTTAAAAATAGAGAGTATACTTCCTTAAAATATTATAGGTTCGGATAGTTTCACTATACATAGATAATATTTGTACTAAATCATATTCTCTATACAATTATTAAGTCAAAATCAAGCAGAAATATTAGTTGATATATGAAATAGATAGTTGTTTATTTTTGATATATCTAGACTTAATCTCTAATATTTCAACTTCCTGAATATTTTGGCCAATAACAGTAATATTTTATTAAACTGCGATAAACAATAACTACCTACCTACCTTACATTTACTTTTTTACAAAAATATTATGGGTGAATTGCATTGCACATCAAAAGATCTGATATTATCTTGAGAGGATTACTTCCAAAATTATTGATATGTAGGTACAGTACACAGACCGAGTCCTGTCCGCTCCGACCTATAAGTCGCGCAGATTTACAGGTGACCGTGTGACAGAGAAAGTATTCGGAAAAAAGAAATGATAACATTTGTTCATCATCGCATACATTAGCCGGACGAACAAGTAAATGAAGATAAGAAATTGTAATATACTGAAAAGAGATACATATATAGGAAATATATTGCCCGGATCGTGCTTATCTAATATTATAAGAATCCATTGGGAAGGTCATCTTACCGGCCAGGTCTCAGTCTGCGAGCTGTACGTACTAAACATTATAGTTTTGGGTAAGCCCAGCTTGACTTCTCGTAGTTAATATGTTAACATTTTAAGACTTATGAGGGAGCGTTTAGGTTGGTGAAATGCATGGATTGGATGTAGTGGAGGTCTTTCGGACCGTAACGTATTCAATAACTTATTATTAGTATCAATATATAGTTTTAGAACAATCGTATCAGTAGTCTTTAAATTATTGTCGATCAAACCACTTAATCGGGAAGAAATTGTGAAAAACAGGGAGCAAGCACAAATCTGCTCAGACCATACTGGAAGAGATGTCATCGGTTTACGAGGAATCTTGCCCGGGAGAAGTTATGGTTTTTTCAGTGGCACAGTCACTGTAAATAAGATACGAAATCACTTGAAAACGACCCACAACCGGGGCTGTCTATCAAAGCAACCATTCCATAATTTGTTAAAAAAGTCGAAAAATCATTAATGGAAGATGTTTGTCTAAAGAAGACGCAACTCGCAGGAATGATTGTAGTCTCTGGAGCAACCATTTTTAAAATTCTTCATGATCGTCTTGACATGACTAGGGTCAGCGGAAGATGGGTGCCGAAAATGCTCACACCGCCGCAACAACAGCGTGTGGAATATTCCTATGCATTGTTGGACCTCTGTAGTTAAGGCACCTGAGTGCTAGCAAGACTCCATGCAGTGGCATAAAAAAGGCACACCACTACCAAAGAAGTTTAAGGAGTCATAGTCAACCCAAAACTCATGGCTACTGTTTTTTGGGACTCAGAAAGAATCCTGTTAATTGATTACAAAGATAAAAGCTTTTCCTTGACTGAAGAATACTACGTTTTAATCCTGGAGTGGCTAAAAGAAGTTATTAAAGAAAAAATAAGCGGGAAATTGACGAAAGCCCTGCACAAAATGTTCTTCGAATTTTTGAATCACGCGCCCTGTAGTACAGACGTGCGAGTTTTAGCTTTCCCTAAAATGAAAAAAAGAGCTGCGTTGGCAGAAATTTACAAGTGATGAAAAAGTAAAGGACGCAGTTTCGGCGTATTTTTCAGACAAAGACAAAACATTTTTTTAATGAAGACGTGCACAAGCTTATTGAAAGATCTGAAAAAACGTATATTGACCAGCTGATCACTTCACGGATTGTTATTTCTATCTTGTAAAAATTGAAGGGTTTTCGAAATAAACACAAAGTAATGTATCCAGAACTGATTGTGAGCTTCCAACTCCAATGCATTCAAATTCTTCCGCAAATTCCACGGACGAGAAAGATATAAATGACATTTTGAATGTATCCTTTTCAAGTGATCTGACGTATGTTCCTTCTGACGAACCACACCTCGTTACTCAATCAGATCTGAATGATTTGATACGGGATTTGGGTTTGACCAAAGAAAAATCACAAATTTTGGGATTTCGATTAAAAGAATGGAATCTTTTTCATTCTACTACAAGAATCTCTGTATTCAAGAATCGTCATGAAAAATTCAGTTCATTTTACAAAGTCGAAAGGAATTTCTGTTACTGTACTGATGTAAATCAACTTTTGTATGAAATGAGTATTGAAGATAACACTGCAGAATTGCGATTGAATTCTCACAGCCGTTTTACTTTATAATGGTAACTCGAAACCATCAATTCCAATGGCTCGGTCTACAACATTAAATTAGGATTGATTAAACAGTTTGCCAAAGCACTAGAAAAAAAGGCAACTCTTTTAAATACTACAGAGATAAGTTTCCAAAATTGTCTGATGCGAAAGTTCGTGAGGGAAACTTGGTCCACAAGCTAAGAACCCGGTCAAAGAAACATGAAAATTTTGAACGTGCAATGAATGAATTAGAGCTGACTTCTTCTAAAAACCTTCACAAATATTTTCTGGGGAATCAAAAGAGTGAAAATTACCAAGATATCGTGGCTAATTTGCTAGAAAACTATACAAATTTATGGTGTAGAATGTCGCTCACAGTTCATTTTTTGCATTCACATTTATATTTCTTTTCAACTAATTTAGAAAAGACGAGTGATGAACAGGGGGAAAGATTCCATTAAGAGATTGCAGAAACGGAAGAAGGATATCAAGGTAGGTGGGATCCTGTAATGATGGGAGATTTTTGCTGGTTTCTCATTAGAGAAGGCAACAGGTAACATAAAAGGAAAAAATAACTTTATTTATGCAAAACTTTCATATATCAACAATTTTTCTTTGTGTTGCAGTTAATTGCTTTTGTATTCTTGATACTAATTAAACATTCAAGTATTTGATATATCAAGATTTTTATCTATTTCTTTTTATAACTTCTGTATAAAAAATTTTCTAAATACAATATTATTATTTATTGGTGGAAAGATTTGGTTTTTGGCCAAACTTTCAGTTAAAGACTAAGAAATGAACACCCATTTTTACAATTATTAAAAAAATGTAAATTGTCTGTTAGTGTTATTAAGTATGTCAAAGATGACACATAATATTTCATTATTTTTTATCTGAGTAATTGTTCGTGCCCACTATTAAATATAACCTTGTATATTATACAAAACTTTCTGTATTTTTTACGGTAATTTCTTATATCCCATAAAAAGTATTATCTGCATTTTTTAACTCACTCAGATAATAGTATTTTCCACTATTTTTATAGGTGTTGTTGACATAACTAAAGCAGATAAAGTATTAAAATTATATTTATTATTATTTCAATTCTACCCCATTCATTTAGCGATTATTTTTATTTGTAGTGGTCGTATTTTTTTCTTCTGTAATTAAAACAAAGTGTTAAACTGAAGCAGATCGTCGAGATTGCAGAAATCGATATTACAGGTATTATTTCGTACATTTTTCCACTTGAATAGATTTTTGCGCACAATTAACCGATTCCTCTTTCGATATTACTGTTTTAAGAGCAGCACTTTGCAACAGTGAATCATTAGTTAATTACACACCTGTCTATTGTTTGTTGTTATACAGGCAGGCAAGCAAGTAAAGAGGTACATGAGCAGAGGGAATTCCCTGTTCGGTATGAATGAATTCAAGCCAGAACTGTCTGTTTACACTGATACTTCTCTAGTTAGTTAACCATTTGTGCCACGTTCTGCTCAAATATTTATTTATTGTCCCACCGGTGAAAATGACTTTTAAGTCGCCAAGCTTCCGTAATTTATTGTTTTATTATGACAAGTCTGTCGTTTTATTAAAACATTTTACGTTTTTCGACGTCCGTGGAAAATTGCCGACAAATTGAATCGGTGTTTTTATTATATGAAAAGTGAAATATTTGGACCCAAACTATTATGTATTTAAGTGAAACGTTAGCCTGCAGGCGATTCCCGATGAAGTGAGAAGGGCCTTCTAAAGTGTAAATTTCTACCTGGCAAATTTGTGAAATCGACAAGTCTAGACTCGTGTAATACAAGTGATATTTAAAGAATGTTCGAGTGACATGTCCAATAAGTAATACAGATATATTACCTAATACTTTGAATTTCAGTTTTAATTTAATAATTTACAATAATAATATTAATAAAAACAATTGCATAATTTTTTAAAGATATAATATAATATTATTTATTTTTAATTTAGTCTGTATTAAGGTCATTTATAATTGTGTTTAATAGGTAGATATTTTTTGGTTAATATAATGTTTAAAATATCTTAATAACATACTTATACTAGCTGTTATGAATGGATTTCTTATGTAGATGTCAGATATTTACATAAAAAATAATGGATGTTAATTATATTTAATACTGTCCTGTGATATTTATTATAATTGCATACAATTTAGTATATTTACACAATATCTCAATAATATGTAGTAACTGTAGTAAGTTAGTGAAATTCCCATGTAAGCGTTAAATAAATACAATCTAGAAATTACAAAATTCAAAAAATATTTACGTTATTTAATATTAAAATAGTTCAGATCATTTATTTTACTATTATTATATTGGGGAATCTTAAATGAATATTTTAATATTTAATTAGTAAGCTTTTACGTAAATACTAAATTACTTCGGAAATTTTGAATACTTGTATTGTAATTTTCTTGTAATACCTATCAAGCTTGTAAGTGTATATTACGTGATTATGTAAGTGCTATGACTACAAAAAAAAAATTGAAGTGTTTTTTAATGTGTCTCGAGATAGACTGGAGCATCTTGCAGTACGTCAATATATATACATGAGATATCGAGTACGATATGTATATACCCGGAAATAATTGCTATTATATGGTATACTGATACGCAAGAGATACTTCTTCAGCAGATGTGTTAAATTAAAGCTCCACCCCTGATTAGGTGGAGCTATCCCACCCTTGAAGGCGTTTTAGATATATAATACTCAGCTGACGAAGTCCACTGATACTTCAACGTGCAAGTTCGTGCCTAGCAGTGTTGAAATCACTCTTTATTTACCTAGCGACACACGCCGCGCGCTTTAAAAACCCGTCGAAGTTTTGCCGGCTTTTGAAGAATACACATTATTCAAAACAAGTGTGTGTGAATAATATAATAATAACGAATGTAAATTTTATTTTTCGCCCGTTTCGTACTTTTATTTATATTTTGCGAAATTTTCGTTGTTAATTAACGCAGTGTGCTGTTAGTAGTAGTGAATTATGTACACGGAAGAAATGTTCGGGCACATCGAAGGTATGCTGAATAGAGATTTAAGAACAACGAAGACGACGACGACAACACTCGGTATTAGTGTAAGGACCGAAAATCAGTGTCGCGTTGATTCGTCGACATTGGCGGAATGCCGCGGCGGCAGCGTTGGTGTTAGTCACGTGTTTCCAAGAAAAAATAAACGTTTCCAGCAGAGGAGAAACTCTTACGTGTGGAACAGTTTACAAAGTAAGTTTGGGAACTCTCTCAAAAGCCCCGATATTTTGATGCACAGGCGGAGCAACAGGTGGCCAATGAATGGCGCTCCGTAGAAATCTCCGGTACTCTCTATGTGACGGGCCGGGCTCGAATACACCTCAATATCAATTTTTATCATCATTTTTTCTCGGGCGCGTAAGGTGGATAAACATCGCGGCGTGTTCCATTATCGCGAGATTTTATTAGGCACCGTGCGCGGTGATTCAACGTGGAAAATTGTTTGACTCAAATCGATTTTATAACATAACAACACATTCCGAAACATTGCAAAGTCATTTACTACAACTTACGCCGGGGCTTCATTGTTTCACTTTCGTCAATGACTTTCTTATGTAATATTATTAATAACAAGTATCAATGATTATTTTTATAAATTAGTTAATGAAAAATAAATATTATTATTTAAAATGTAATAAATTTAAATTAATGCCATATACCTTACCTTAAACATATCACCTCTATTTTATTATATTGACTAGCAGGACAATTATTCGTTCTTCATATCCCATTATCTTTTATAGAAATGTGGTAAATAGTCTCGAACAATTTTGCAATGAGACTTGCGCGTAATTAAAGATCATTAGCTCGGTGAATCTTAAGCATGCAGCGATAAAATTTATCCGACCGTTTAAGCGTTTTAATTTTTGCAATACACAGACGAATCTTTCGTATAAAAGTCATGAATGAGATGCGGCGTCCTTGTGACTTGAGGTCGATATATTTTGTGTGTGCAGGACAGTTTCTCACGATCCCCTATAGCGCCCTTACCGTCCGGTATTTACTTATGCTCTTTTATTATTTGTTTGTGCATGACAAACGTCTTGAGCACAAAACGAATTCGACTCTAACACCTTCTCTTTTTGTACTTTTAGGATTCAAACATATCTTAATCTTCGGCATTTACTTCCTAAGTATTTTTAATTTACCCACTTCGTTATCGAGTCCCGTACCAACTCCTCCACCGGTGAATATGGAGAGAGAATGGTGGATCCACCCGACTGACATGGGCAATACTAATTCGACGTCCAAGTGCAATCTTGTCAAACTCATGTGCGATATGGTTAAAATCATGAAAAACTCAGCGAATGTTTACCTCAACACTCATGTAAGTACCTATTCATATCTTAGATCTAAATAATTAATCTTGTTCAACCTATAACAAGAATATATTCTTAAGAGACTGAATTACATTTTTAAGTGCTTTACTAAATTGTTTCTATACGTCTTCATACCTAATTCTTATTCAAAACAATATGATTTTATATCTTCTTTATTAATTTTATCAATTATTAAATTGCACAACTCAAAAGGGCACTAATACTGTACCTACCTGTATTTATAATAAACAGATTGATAAAAATTGAAACTCTGTATTTTTTGTATTAGAAATTGTTATATATACCTTTTACATTTATTTATTTCCTCTACACAGATAAAACTGTTTAACACAATCTAGATTATAGAAAAAATTTAATACGGGTTATAATAAGTGTTAATACGTCTTATTAATTCAATTAATTATAATACAAATATGATAAAATGTGTTTAACATTTATGAAACAATCAAGTGTTGTCCTATAGGTATACAAAGTTAAGTAATTCATGCAACGAAACGAAATACAGAAAAATAAAACGTCAAACATTGCTCTAAACACCTGTAACCTCCTCGCATACAGTAACGGTAAGCTACAAGTAGGGCGCACCCCTTGAGTGACAATCAAGTCTTTTTGTGAGAGTTAATAGCAGAGGAATAATTAATAGTATTATTTGTTATAATTATTTGTATTAACAGATCCCTATAATACTGTGTATTAATTTGTTTTGCGTAACTATACATTATACATAATTTAATTATGGTTCTAATAACCAGAGAATTATACAGTTTTCTCTGTGTGATTAACGATGTCCCTATATCATAAAATAAATGTGTTATCGTTATATATCGACAGAATTTGTTAAGCATTAAAGACATATGATATTAAAATTCGTTTAATAAAAGATATTGTCAAGATTGATATACTAGTATCATATTTGTAGCTACCATTAAATCATCAAAGTACTATATACTTACTAAAAGTTGTATATTATATTGCATTAAAGTTATCTAGTGATGTTATTGCACCTTATTCAAATATGATTCATATTAAATAACTATTAAAGTCAACAAACGTGCGTTTTTGTTTAAATAAAAGTTTATTATTTTAATATGACTTGTTACCTAAGTATGTTGATAATTTTGAAAGTAACCATTATATGTATGTAGATGTTCTATCAAAAACAACAGATATCGTTAAATATATATGTAACGAAGGACAAGGAGCACTACACATTCTGGAAGGCGATTTCTAGAATGTATAATCATATATTTATATACAAGTTCTATTTTGCTTATATTTTTTTAAATATACCTAATTCCAATATATATATATATTTGCTATTAATTTATTGATAAGTATTGTAATTTGATGCATTTTACGATCTCCATTTTGTGTGGAAATCGTGTATTGAAAAATATTTGTCAAATTCGACTCGGGTAGATATTGTAAATAAATTAAATTCACTAATGCTGGAATTATTCAACTTCATTTTAATTCTCATTTCTTATAGTCATAATTTTATTTCTTAAACATAATTTCAGGCTTTAATTTTTTTAATAATTACACATTCATCAAAATGAGCACGCGGGAAAAATGTAAAATACTTAAATCAACGTTTTCAATACTGAAAGTGGAACTCATATTTAAGTTTTTATACAAACAAACAATCACAAAGACTGTTCAAACAAATTCAACCTGATTATTAATAAATGTAATTTGTGGTTAAAAAATAAATAAACAAAATGTTAAAACCATTCCACTGAATTTTGTCTTGAAGATTATGCACTAAAATTACGAATACAACTAAGAATTAGACTAACAACTCTGGTAATTCCAACCTTAAATGCCAATATTTACGAAGTATGTATTTAAAATAAAATAATTGATAATTCCCTTGATAATTAATGCATTGATTCGTTGTAATTTAACGACGTGGTAAAGTGTGTAAAATTTTATAATATAAATTACTTACTTTAACGCTTGTATTGAGGAATAAATAATAATAATAATAATAAATCATTTTTTAATCTTCTCAGTTACATATTTTTATATATGAATGTAATATAGGTATATATATACATATAGGTATATAAAAATATCAAGTGGTGTTCAGTCAACTAACTAACGTATTGAAAAAACGATTTTTTTTACTGCTTAAGACAGAATTGTGGGTTGTTTTAATAATTAATTAACACACAATTTTGTGCATGTAATGTGACGTTTCGTTTGTGTATTTACAATCTTCATCAGACCTTTAATAAAAGGAATAGTTATACAAATTTGTCCATTAACTTAATGCGTGAATTAGCAACAAGAAAGAATACATTTTAAAATTACTATATCACAGCTAAAAACGACGACAAATTAAAATACAGTATAAAATTTTCAAATAATTTAAAAAGTGGCGTACATATTAGAGCACTGCAGGTATGAAAAAATAATTGTTTGAAAATTTTATGCTGTATTTTAATGTGTCGTCGTTTTTAGCTGTGATATAGTAATTTTAAAATATATTCTTTCTTGTTGCTAATTCACGCATTAAGTTAATGGGCAAATTTGTATAACTTCATTCCTTTTATTAAAGGTCTGTTGAAGATTGTAATTATACAAGCGAAACTGCACATTACATGCATAAAATTCTGTATTAATTAATTATTAAAACAACCCACAATTCTGTCTAAGCAGTAAAGAAAATCGTTTTTTTTTATTCAAAAATATTTGAAAAATCGTATTTTTGATAAGTAGATACTAGTCGAAATTTCAATTTTCAAATATGATTTTTAAATTCTACATTAAAAAGAATCATATCCTTGAATACGTTAAGACACGCACACTCATACACTTACGAACACATTTTTTATTCATTCACTCTTTCGTTCATTAATGAATCGAGTTTGTACGATCAATGCAATTAGTATGCAAGTTCGGTAATATATTATACCGTCCGCTGATGTCTGATTACACACTATCATATTTTTCTTCTCTCTCCTGAACTCACGGCGGCCGATTACTGTCGTCTCGCTTTATCGGAAACAAATAACTTGCGTCTTTGTCACATCCGGTAAAATAGTGTCCGTCGATGGATTTTCCGCCGTCGTCTTTTAATAGCCAGCCAAGCGCTCATTGTACAAATGTAATCGATATACCTATGTCGTCAAGAGGAAACCGGGGAAGATTTAGATGCAATCTGGAGATGAGAAGCTTCCTCCCTAGACTCTATCCTATTTTTCACTTAATATTATTTCGTTATTTCTAAGAAATATTATAATTAAAATGGCCCATAATTATTTGATGATTGAAATATAAATTTTATTTATTTTATTGATGAAATTCTCATTAATACTCGCAAAAAATATGTGCTGCCAGTTAAGTAACAAAACAGATTTAACAAAAAATAATGACTTTTTGATTTGATCTAATTGCAGCACACAATTACGGCATTTTTTCGAATAATTTCGCTGAAGTAGCAGGTGCTATTTTATCCTAAGATGCTTGCAAAATGTTGGCAATATTTCTTTGGAGGTTAATCTACGAGGCTAAGATCCCCGGGCTTGGAGGTGCCCATATCTTAACTGAAATATATCTTTCGCGTTCCGCTTGTTCTAAATATTCGCGGCAGAGTTTGCAGATGTGTTTTAGATCATTATCTTATTATAGGACAAAGTGGTTACCAATTATTACTAGCTTCTAAAATTTCCCGATAGCATTTCTCTAATAGCTCCGTGTATTTGGACAAGGCCTTTTACGGATGTATCCTCAAAACGCCCCCAAACTCTTACATATCCTCATCTATGCTTTTACCAGTCATCCTTCAAACAAAGTCATCCGGAGCCAAAGAGTTCGAATTTCGATACGCATGTGCCCACAAAAGGTTTTTACATTAGTTTACAATATTGGTGGTAAATTCCTCATTGTAACCATTTTTTTCATTCTGCTTGCGCAACAGCAGTTTACATATTGTTATGTGGAAAAATTAACTAACTTATTTCAAGTACATCTCCACATTCGATTCTCAGGTGTTGTTTTTCGTTTAATTGGCTTTCTTTTTAAACGGCCCTACACTTCAGCTGAAGTAGAAGCCACTCATTTGATTGAGTTTTGTATTGGCCAGTTTAGTGTAGGTGGTCACTCTACTGTTGTCTTTCCACTTTCCTCTTAAACCTTGTATGTGTTTTTGCTTTCTGCACATTATCTCTCCACTGTCTCTTATCCTTCAGTTTTCTCTACATCTCTCAACTTCTAATGCCCTCTATCACTTGTTTCTCCTACCTTATCTTTTCATTTCAATTATTTTTACTAATGCTGTATATTCCATTCTATTGATGTGTTCAAACTATGTTATTTTTTTAAAATTTGTATTTCACTTACTCGTTGTAATTATATGCCTTTTTTTAAATCAACATCGTGCCCGTTGTCTCATATTTTTTGATATTGCAGTATTGACAATTCTGCGATTTAATTGCAATTATTTTACAATTTCTGTTAGATTTACTGAATCTATAATAACTAATCATCACCGCGTGAGTTTCAATTGACAACTCCATTGCTTTCGATATTATAATACCAGTTCAAGAATATTATGCTTTGAAAACAAATTAGTAACAAAATTTAAAGAATCATATAATCATATACCACTATAATTTTATTATATTTACGGTCCCTTTACGACTGTTTCTAATTATTCCATTATCAGAATATCAAGACCTATCAAAAGGGCTATATTTCTTTTTCGTATAGGTAGACCACTGTTGCCACTATAATAAGTATTTGATGTTATCCATTATATGAAATCTACATACAAAAAATACAGGAGGGCAAATAATTATGAGGTGCAGTTAAATTGACACATTCCATAAATATCGAGGTAATATAAATAACTACTTAAATATTAATCTGACAGCCACATTATTTAGATTATTATATCAGTTTTAAAATGTTTACCACTACTTAATTATTCAATATGAGATATGGGTCAAAAAGACGGAGTTCGATTACAAAAAACGAATATCTCTGTGAGATTCCAATTCCAACCACCATTTTTACACTGTTATATACCAACCAGTCTCTGTTTTTTTTCTGTTGTACCGGGTGTTTCGGAATTGCACGGCACTATTGTAGGTGCTTGTTCTCTAGCATAAAATAAACAAAAAAGTCCATATAAACATATGTCTCAAATTAATTTATTACTAAGATATTGGAGCATAAAGATGTTTATTTAACTATACAACATCCAAAAGAACTGTTTAAAGTGGCTACCGTTTTGTTGAATGCAGCATACAGCACGACAAATTCATGCTTCTTTAGCACATCGTATAGCATCAGAATGATTCTTGATAGTTGCTGGGGCTTCCACGATGCGATTACTAAACTCTGATGAATCCCGATCTAACGCCGTTAGGCTCATCCTGATGCTATACGAAGTGCCAAAGAAGAATGAATTTGTCGTGCTGAATGCTGCATTCAACAAAACGGTGGCCAGTTTAAACAGTTCTTTTAGATGTTGTATTGTTAAATAAATATTTTTATGCTCCCATATCTTAGTAATAAATTAATTTGCGACATATGTCTATATTTACTTTTTTGTTTATTTTATGTTGGAGAACAAATACCTACATAGATAGCTTTTATTTCCTGTTGCTGCAAATACAAGGCTGTAAATTCATGTTCAATAGTTACAACTTATATTAATTTTTAATGATACTTGTTTCATTACTGACTACTTAAGAATTTCCCATGACGATGTAAAATTGTCCTTGTCCGAGTTTTTGAAAATGTCTAAATTTGTAAATATTATCGAAAATAATACAGGCACTATACATCAAAATAAACAATAACACAAACAAGAAGAAAGCTACTATGTACAATAAATTTTTGACTTATTTCTTCCTGAATCTAAGTGCTGAAATGTAAATTTATTTTTTCTTCTTTAACGATTTATTGTCATTTAGTACAATGCTTTTTTTTTATATCTGCTCCTCTCAATGTAAATTAATTTTTATCTGTCCCTTTAAATTCTCGCTACTTCTTTTTTTTTTCTTGTTGCGTAATACATGGTTTGCTAGCATATATTCGAACTGCCACCGCATTATATACAATCAGGTTTGCCGTGTGATTAATTTCCTTATTGTTTAGTATTTTCCTATGTATCGCACAAAATATTCTTGTACATTTTCTAATTCTCTATGGATATGGGCATCAATTCTTCGAAGGCTCGTTTTCCATGTTTGTTCGTTTTAACGAATTTATCTAGGATTTGTTATTCAAAGAATGCGGTCATATATATTAATTTAGTAAATTAACTCATTGACGGAACAATTTTATTAAAGTGAACTGTCAAATATTATTATGTTTTATTCAAGTTTAAAAGATATTTAAAAGATTTTAATACAATATGAAATTTACAGAAATTTTCCATGACGATGTAAAATTGTCCTTGTCGGAGTTTTTGAAAATGTCTAAATTTGTGAATATACATAATGTATACCAAGTAAACCTACATCATTGGAATTTAACCAGTTCTCATTACAGACCACATACTTATCAAAGGTCCATGTCACACTAGAACGTAACAATTACCCGAGATCATCTACAACAACAAAAAATAATCAAAGAAATACTACACAGGCTGTATAATGTTGCAAAAATACAGGAAAATCTAAAAAGTCAGTTACGATGAAATATTTCATACATTCCTATGATCTATACACATACCTCAAAGATGCCGTCCCTATTTCAAAACGATAGCATATTAAAGGGATATTAAAGTCGATTTGGTGTTGGCACGTAGGAGGAGCCAAATGCAAGCCATCTCATTCTTATAAATTTTAAATGAATGTGTTGTTTTCCGTCACCCTAATACAGAGAAAAAATACAGCTGAAGGCGCTGCTAAAATACAAATAATTCGGTACCGCACCATTCCGGAATTTCTTAATTTAAATATTCAAACTAAACTTCTTTCCGCAATTCAAAAAGCTATACCTCACAAGAAAACATTGGTCTACACGGGAATGACATCCGTTTTGATCAATTTCATTTAATTATTTCAGATTTTGACCGAGAAACACACGTACATTTTACTATAATTTGGAATAACAAAACTAGATGGTTGTGACAAAAAATTACATAATCTGACAACCTTTCCGTGTACTCATATCTATATTGGAGATGTATAGAAAATGTCATTTCTATCTTGAACAATAGTAAAAAAAAAACTGATAAATTCGATATCTTGCTTTCTCGACCGATTAATAGGACACAAGCATGCTAAGAATCCCCTACATCACTCAAGAACACACTGACAAAATGAAGAGCACACTTTTGGTTTTGATAACTTTAATATTCTAAAAACGAAGAACACTAACGCTAAAACCATTTCCAAAATGGTAGAGATTAAACGAAAAATAAACACTGTTAATGATAGAGGCGAAATCTATGGGCTTTCAGAAATCTATTTCTCCATTTCATAAATCAAACGGCGCATAGAAATCATCCTGTTTTTGGCAACAAATACACAACAAATTTAAAATGCACGGATAATCATGCAAAAATTCAATAGATTCGGCCTTTACTTGATATAAATCCATATTCCAACAGAAACAAAACACAAACAATTGTTTCAGATTTACACTATATTCAACTTAAAAACACAACAGCTGTTTCGCTACACTGTAGCTTCTTCAGGTGATAACAAATTCTAAATTATTACAATAAAAGAACAACTCATATATAGACAAATATAATGATAATATTAACAAATAACTGTAAAATATTTACAAATGGTAATTTAAATGTATTAAGAAAACTGTCCTCTTTAAGTAAATACATTTAAATTACCCTTTGTAAATATTTTACAGTTATTTGTTAATGTTGTCATTATATTTGTCTATATATAAGAGTTGTTGTTGAGTTATTGTAATAATTTAGAATTTGTTATCACCTGAAGAAGCTACAGTGTAGCGAAACAGCTGTTGTTGAATATAGTGTAAATCTAAAACAACTGTTTGTGATTTATTTCTATTGGATAATCATGTATTGTGGTTATAGCCTCCGGTGGAGTAATGTGGAAGATTGAAATGTATTTTAAGGTGTGCTTCAGAGACTTGCCTCTAATATGTTTTGTTCTTTCTATTCTATAGACGACTACTAAAAAATTGTTGGAAGGTTTTAAACATGCCCTTTTATTTTATTTTAGTTTTAGTAGAGTTTATCATTGGCAATACCATCGTAATAACATGAAAGAAACATCACACACAAATCCAAATTTTGTTTATATTTCTTTAACATTTTTATCGATTTTATAAATAATATGTGAAAATCCGTAGGTTTAAAAATTCAATTATTTTTAAATAATGGATATCCTAGACAAGTATTAATGAAACATTTCAAATATGACCAATTATTAACAACGTAACTGATTAAATTGTCACTTTATTCAAACTATTCAAGAATAGAAAAGTAGCTAAATCAAAAGTTTCAAGACCAAAAAACTCTTATGTAATTTAATGAGCTCAATATACAGTGTATGAAGATTGTTATGTCCCACCACAAAAGTGACTAGGTATCGTGTTGATAGGAGGTCTCGTGTTTTATTAGATCATCACTTCCAGGCGGGTCATGTACATATTTGATTTTGACAATGTTGATGTTTTGACTGTTGATGAAGGACAGTAGTAACCGGTGGGGAGCTTTCATATTAATAAAAATAAAAAAAGTATTAATTACAAATCATTTACAAGCATTTGATTGCGCTTGTTCTTCTTCTGTCCTTTACGAAACAAACCTGCAATTATAATTTGATCTTAGATTCAAGTTGAAGTGTTTTAAAGCTACGGATTGTCATCTATTATTTATGGTGTAGATAAAAATATTAAAAAATGTTTTCTCCACGTAATATATTCGTTGTTTCGAAACGATATATCGTGTTAAATATAAGTATTTTAATAAGTGTTTTGTAAGGTATACATTTTTAAACAGTAGATTAAATTAGAAAAGTTTCTCTTCTTTATGTGTGTTATCGATTTTATTATGACTGTATTGCCAATGACAAACTCTATGTTATGAGTAGGATAAAACACGTTTATACTCCCGAAAGAAGAAATTAGATAAATATTTTGTATAACAATTGAGTTTTTTTTTTACAAACACAACGCATTCTTGAAAAACTTTACATTAGGTACTTAAAATAAACTCCTAATAATATTTCTCGTAATAATTTCTTTCACTTATCAAAAACGTATTTTAATTATATCTAAGAACTCATTGCTAAATAAATTTTGAAGAAAATTTCATTTTAAAAGTCGTGACGAGCGACGAAAACCTTAATATACTTATAATTCGATTTAATGAATATCTGATTTTATTTTAAAGTCAAGTTATAAGTAGGTGTTCCACGACGTCGTATTCAGTGCACGCGCCTACTTCACACAGGCGTCAGGCGGTCTATGCGACAAGGCCAATGTGCTCTTGCTCTCCGATTGCGTTTCTTATCGTTCCTAGTCGGCAGTCTGTTCAGTTTCACGGGTCTATAGAGTATACACTCTCTCCACATAGCTCTGATATATTCCTACACTGATTGATTCACACACACGTTACCACATCATCAGCATACGTGTGCGCGCACTCGCAGAATCTCTGCCGGGCGTGTGATATTTTCATATTTACAATCCCGACAGGTGTTCGAATTAGTGCGAAAAGTCTTCAGACGAATGCTCTTTATTTTAAATGCACCCGGGATATCAATACAATCACGGTATCGTAATATTAATCACTTACTTTTAATATTATTCAAATTGAATTACATACAGTCTGTTCCCGGAAGGACTGAACGATAGGGAATTTTTTTTTATTTGGGCCTTTACGCAAAAATGTCATTGTTTATAAAATTTTTGCCTGTCTTAAAACCACCAATCCTGAAACAATAATCTAAATATTATTTTCAGCAGCTGAGAAAATTACAAAAACACACTGAAATTAAAGGTTTTTTTTTATTTTATTCAACGTGGTATCCTCCAACCTCTACACACTTTTCAGCTGTACGTACAAATTCTTAATAAACATTGTGGATCATATCTTCAGACAGAATTGACCGCTTCCGTAATTTTTTGTTTTAAAATTTCGATATTTTTATCTAAATTAGTATTATAAACATGCTGTTTAACATTTCCTCATAAAAAGAAATCCAATGGTTTAAATCAGGGGAACGAGTCGGCCCATTAACAGGTTCGTAACGACCTATCCGTCTGTTTCCAAACTGTTCGTGCGGATAATTTCTAACCAGCACAGTTGAGTGTGCAGAGCACCCATCTTGTTGAAAAATACACTTTTCAAGTTAAGTTCATCTCATATTGCAGGCATTAAAAACTTTTTAAACAACTCCAAATACGTATGTTGATTCACATTTTCATTAAAAGAATACGCACCGATGATTTTTCCATACGTAACACCTCACCACACATTAACCTTTTTGTAATACAGACATCTAGTTGAAATTTTGAAATTAGCATTTTCTCTCGACTAAAATCTACAGTTTTGCTTTGCAACTTTACCATTGGTTGTAAATGTCGATTCGTCCGAAAAAATAATGATTTTGCAGAAATTACGACTTTTAAAATGATTTTCTCCTACCTATAAGCAAAAGTCTAAACGCAATCCATCATCACAATTTCTCAATTCGTGTACAAAAATCGGTTTATAAGGTATAATTTTGTTTTCTTTGAAAATTCTTTGTAAATGTGATTTGCCAATTAAATGAGTTAACTGTGCAGACCTTTTTCGTAAGGATAATTTTGGATATGTTTCTACATAATCTAGAGTGGGTATTGTAGCAGCATCTTCTTCATCATGTATCCTTTTTCTTTTCTTGATGTCATGTACACTACCTGTTGTTTCAAAATTTTCTACCAAATTTCGTAAAGCATTAACGCATACGTCAAACTTTAATAAGTTTTTGTTGAAATTTTTGAATTGCAAAGTTATAAGAAACCTGACCAGTTCCATAACATTGAACGAGGTAAACCCTTTGTACTAAAGTCAGCATTACTATTAAATAAGTCTCATTAAAGATTCACAAATACGTAATGAAAATGACAGATGCCAAGTGACTTGACTATTAGGTTGTCAAGGAAGATAACAAGGTAATATTGTTAATTATATTATTGTAATTTTATCAGCTGCTAAAAATAATATTTAGATGGTTGTTTCAGAATTCGTGGTTTTGAGACAGGCAAAGATGTTATAAAGAATTACATTTTTGCGTAAAGGCCCACATACAATTTTTTCCCTATTGTTCAGTCCATGCGGGGACATACTGTATATGTAGGTAATTTAATGGCTAATTGGATTTTTCAATTGCATCTCGATATATTATGCATAATATTATTTAAGAATTAGGTCAAATAAAATCTAAAACATAATTGATATCAATTGCTGAACAAAGTGCAGAACTTGAGCGAACCGTTTACCAAATATCCTGGCGTTTTCTCTATTAATTTTAATTTAGGCACACAACCGCAAAATTATACTTGCTTGCCACACGGTGTGCGCTTGACGATTCGCAGAACTCCACGCGTGGGATACTACTATTGTTACTAGTATCGTCAACTTCATAGAACTTGTATTTAATATGATTCACTTGCTCGTCCATTGGTTTCATTTGAAATGACAACATTGTTGTAAAAAAAACCGTATTTTGGAATACAGCATGACGTTTTTGCATTTACAACAATACTTTAATTGCTATGCAAATTTTGTCAAAAGTTACCTAGCTATATGATATAAAATAAATTTATGGCGTACAATAAATACACGGTAATAATGCCTTTGTTTATATGTTTTATATAATTGTATATATTTTGTTTCAGTTACTGCCAATTCCCGGTGAGATAACGTGGAATGTACCGGATTTTTTCCCAATCAAAGATGACCAAGTGGACAGCAGCCAATTTGAAAATATGGATGTAAGTATTACATAAATAACTGTTTGTAAAAGTGAATTATTGCGATATATATTTTGTTTTTTAACTTGGCGGAGCACTAGGTAATACCAAATTTACATATCTTGCTTTAGTGAATATGTTGGCACTTAAAATTAAATTATATGTATGCCTATATAGATTCACATTAAAGGAAATATATATTTTCAATTAACACAAATAAAAAATAAAATACTCCCTAAACATATTCTTTCTTCCTCTTATTGTAATAATAATAATAATAATATATTTAAGAAGAATATCGACATTGTCATAATTACAATCCTCCACAATCAATATAAAAGACAACAAAAACAAACCTACAACTAAGGTAACAAATTAAAAATTATGAAGTTTACAATTGCTTCTTCACTACAGAAATCAAAATATTCATAGAATGCCCCGACACAACGCTTAAACACACGCTCATTCATTATAATTTGAAGTCTCTGAGGCAAGGCATTAAAAGCTTTTAATTCCAAAACTTAAGGAGAATTTCCAGACAAATTCAATGAGTACTTAGGTATATGAAAGTTTTGACATGAACGAGTGCCATAAGAATGAATGTCATTCTTACGTTGAAGCGCGTGCTTATTTTTATGTATATAATTTAAAAGTTCATATATATGAAGAGCCAGGCATAGACAGAATATTCCATTGCTTGAAATAATGCCAACATGATTATCTGGAATTCATTCCAGCCATACAACGAGTAATTGATTTTTCTGCCAAAAATACATTATAAGCAGCACACGATATTCCCCAAACAGTAATGCCATACAATAATCAAGAGTGAATACCAAGCAAAATAAAACGATAGCAAGGAATCAAAGTCAATTATAGTTTTCAAATTATGCTTATAATATGCCGACAATGAACATCCCAAGATAGTGTTTCATTCATATTCATACCTAAAAACATCATCTCACTAACACGTTCTATATCTTTATCTTGAGCATACAAATGTAAATCTAACTGAGCCTTATTTTGTATTGTATGAAAAATCATAAATTTTGTCTTGTCATTGTTTAGATACATATAACTCATTATTAGTAAACCAAGTAGTCATGTTTTGTAAAATATTTGAGTGTTGTTCAGTTCCAGAAATATTTGAAGTCGACACGACAGCACTGGTTTCATCAGCATACAAAGTTATTTTGAAATTTTCCAGAAAACTTGCTACATCGTTCATAAGAGTCAAAGAAAGAACTGGGCCCAAAGCACAGCCTTGAGGCACTCCCCTTTCAACAGCATTTGATAATAAAAGTAGTATATTTGACAATTTTGAAATATTCAGAGTAAACCTACTTTTTTCTGATAATTCTTCTTAAATTGGACGAAACCAACTTTAGACGTATCGTCAATTTATTGCCAATATTAGTGATCAATTCAGCTTCAGCGCAATTTTGCCATTAGTATCTAAAAATCGTTCTATTTGCATCATATTCAAATATTAAAATCTTTCCATTTTTAATATAAACATGCAAAATTATCATTATATATTTCCAAGACAATTTTCTTTGTAGTTGCTACATTTTTGATAATCATTTTTAAAGAACTGTGAGCATTAGTTGCTTTTTATTGAAAACTAAATGATCAATAGGTTAACGTTCCTTGGATGGAAAAACTATGGCTTCTATTGGTGCAAAGCGTCACTTCTAGAATATCTTATAATAAGTATGTAATAGGCTCTAACTGAAAATGTTGAGAATTATAAACAGCAAACTATTTCTTGTAGAATATTAGTAATAGCTGAAGAACTTAAAAATAGGAAACAAATCGTAAAACATACAAAAGAAATGTTAAATCAAGCAAATGTCAGTAACTGAGTAATAAATTTAGTATCAATTGGACTCGTTAATAGTCCAATTGTAATTTTAAACGTACTCCGCATAATTAAAACGCAAAAGTATAGAAATCACTGCATTTACACTGTTAGTTCGTTTACCTATTTGATAATTTGACAAATTCCAGTTTCATGTATGTTTTAATAAGTGAAAATATAGCAATTTTTATTGTAATGTAGCCCAGTTTTTACGCTTTTATTGTCGGCCATCGTAGTTAATCCCACCCACCTCTAACACACTGATCATATCATTCTTGCCATTTCCTGAAAGAGTTTTGGAAGTCGTCTTTTGTGAATGTCTTCAATTACGCTGTGGCAGCGGCCTTAATGTCATCAGTAAATTCATAAAATTTATATTGAAAATCAATTTGAGTGTCGAATAGATTCAGATACTCCATGAACCTAAGGAGTCGGTGAATAAAAATAAAGATACCTCTATATGACAGAATTTGCAGTATTATTGGCGATATATTAAGTTATTACGTAGAAGGATAAAAGTAATTGCATCAGTTTTTTTCCCAAAACAGTGCGAGATACTGTCCCAAAGTCACGGTATAGTGTCTTGCACACTCGCGTCAATATTTGAGATCCGAGTCAATATCTCTACATCTCTAAGTATATATTTTTTTCACTTCATTCATGTTATAAACAGAATTTCACATTAATTTATTATTCTTCATCCATGATTTAGGACAAATTTGAAAATACACCTTAATGTGATAGAAGCTTACAACCTGCTGACTGCGCCCAAGATGTTTACATGTTAGATGTTCAAGCACTTTAATTGCAAAACACTTGTCACCAACTAAGGCTATAAATACATTTATTCTTAAGAATGTAAGATAGATTGTATTGTAATAATATCATTGGCGTCACATAGTCATTTTCATTGTAGAAATAAATTAAAACCGTGTAAATGCAGTCCACAAACGTAGCAATATTACTGCTGATGTTAACAAATCTAATTTTTATTATCTCCTTTTTTCAGATTAACGAATTCACCAAAGATATTTACAACGACTTACAGAAGTACGCCTTGGGACTGGATATAATGTACAGGTTCCAGTTAGATAACTCCGACACCGAAGCTGGCAACACAAAATTCCAAACTCTAACGGTAATAGGGCACCTGAAAGCCTTCCTATTCGAGGTCAACGATTATTTTAACGCTTTCAGCATCATCAAGAAAGATGATGTACGTGAAAATGATTTTGCAATAGCGGACATGGACGTGACTACATTTACTAAATTCAGCAATGTCCTCGTGAAGCAATTCGTGAACAATGTGGTTTTCGTTCAGGCGGGACTCAACTACTATAATGAAACTGAATGCAATTAAGTTTCGTCTCTAATGGGAAAATTAATAATTCTTGCCCTAAAATGAAAAGGAAAACAAAGAACTAATGCGTATGTTTGGCAAATAATGTACTGAAAAGAAGAAAATTGTTCCTTAAAGACGAGCCGTCGGTTCGTTGAAAAATGTAGTTTCCAACGTTTAGAATTATCATTCCAGTGAGTCGTCGAATAAATAGGACTTAACGAATATATTTGACTATTCTTTTCAAAAGAAGAAGCAAACTATGTAATAGTACGATCCATCATTGACCAAAAGATATTTTTTTTCTTGCCGAACAACAGTCAATTCTCTCTTAATTAGGCAATTCGGCAAAACCAAACCCAGACTTCTGATCCAAGCAGAGTGAAGTATAGAGATGTCTCACAATTTGTACGATTATTATGTCAGTATATATGTAATTTATAATGTGTGTATGTACATTAATTGTAAAAGTATTTTATTTATGATTCTGTAATTTGTGATACGTGCTCTCTATACTCCCTAACTCTAATTGTCTCTCCCCATTACTTTGTATAATGTCTACTTAATTTTATTCTATTGACTAAAAGAAATATTGAAATGCAGCTATATGTAACATATTTATTTGTCTTATATAATTTTCTGTAACAATTAGTTAGTAAATATTTATTGTATATTATTATATTTATTTTGTTTAAACATATCGCTGTATTTTTGTCTTTACTGTGATATTAGTATTTATTATTATATTTTGTTTTATTTTTGTCTATGTCAGAATTACAATTCAAAAAATATATAATGTTGGCATTAAATTTTGTTTTTATTTACACGTCGCATATATGCAAAGAAGAAATTGGTATACCAACACAAAATATATTTTTTGTACTCATCGACTTTAAAGTGATATTTTGCGCATGCATGGCTCTACTAGCAACGAGTGCTTCTCTTTCACTTCGAATGTAAAAATTGCAGAAAAACACTGCCTCTACGAGGCGTTAAAAAAATAATTTTTAAAATAACACTTCTCTGAATTTTCCTTTACTAAAAGTGATGGAAATAGGAGTAATTGCCAAAATTCTTATAACAAAATTGTAAGCGCCATCTATTTGACAACCTCCTAAGTGACACAACATTGATTTTTAATTTAATATTCGTTCAAAAATATAATAACCCAATTAAAAAGCACTCGCTCCTTTCACTCACTCGTGCTTTAAAAATGTGCTCATACGAAAACAGAGTCTTCCCGCACATGATTCCTTATTTTTCTACTCCTGCAATTAAATCGCTTCCTACACCAGTCACAAAATTAATAATTAGGCAATTCCAGTTATCAAAATTGATACAATTTCCATATTTACCTAATCATGCAATCCACCAATCACACATCGTCAATTGACGTATTCTACAAAACAAATTTGAAAATGTTATTATTTTTATTCAATTTATTTTATTAATTGAATGATAATATTGTTTAAAATAAGTGATTAGTTTACACTCCCCTAGATGTTTCTTTAGTAGCTGATGATAAATATGATACCTTACCACGCCAAAATCCGCAAGTGAATAAGAATTTACAAGTAAAAATTGAAATAAATTCAAATTGAGTTCAAAACTGTTTTATTCAATTTACTACAATTGTTTCACCCTACTAGGGCTTCATCAGGTGATGAATATTATAATACAAAATATTTGTAGACGTTCTTATTTATGTCTTTTCCTAAATGAAGAGGGGGGGAGTTTGTGACATTAGGTTAAGAGCGGGAGTAACTTATATATTTAATGTAATATTTAATATATATATACATAACAATATGATTAAGAATATTAAAATTTTTTGAAAACTGATTGTTACCTGTTATTATAAAATTAAACAATTTTTAAATATATATATAACTATAAGAATTATTAAGTTGATTTTAAATATTTAAATTTAACAACGGTGAATTATTCACTTCTGAATAAGAATAATTGTTTGACAAGAAGTTGGTGCATCTGTTTCTCGAAAATTTTGGTAGATGCCGCCATAAATAAAGATACTTACATATAGCTAACTTCACGATTAGTAGGCGACTTGAAATAGTAGTTGTTTTGTCACTAGTATCGCTATAAGCGCGAGCGCCATTTTTGAAATAATGTACTTTTACGATTCATGATTAATACTTTTTAGTAGTATTATTTGAGATACACTGTTTATCATAATATATCAGAAAAAATCAAACGGAAATTCGCCTTAGCGACATTAAATCAAAATTATAATTCAAACGGGAATATTGTTATGGAATATAAGAAAAAGTGTCTTTTTTTAAAATCCATTATTAGGACAAATTGTAATAAATAGAGTTTCTCAAATATATAAATTTATTATACTGTTTGTTAATACTATTATTTATTGTTCGACAGCAGTTATTAACTTATTTAAGATACAGATTTGGTTCTTAAACATTTTGGAAGCTAACATTATTTCGAATATCTAATTCAAAGAGTAAGTCTTTTCGATCAAGAATTTTTACTTACCCATGATATGAAGAAACCTACATAGATGTTTTCTGCGCCTCTTTTTAATTACTCACCAAAATACTATAATAGTAATTCTTAATTCTGCTTCTTTGGACTTGCTATCACCTTGAATAGTCTGCAACGGTAAAATTGGCATCAACAGGTAACAAATTATGATATTATTTCTATAGTAATAAAATTCAGTGAACATGATATGGATGCAAGAATATGCCATACAAATGCCACTTAGTTGTCAGTTAACCTTTTGTCATTTCTCTTATTCCCCTGACTTTAACACTTTCACTTGCTTTTTGTGCAACGCTATCATATAAATGGTATTACACACCAACAAAATATTAAAATTAGTAGATAAATTAAGAAACTACATACCTGCTCCGGACGACAAAAACTTTTATAGTGGTTTGAAACCTAGCTATGTTTCTATTAGTAGATATGGGTGCCGCAATCAGGAATTAGAAACATGGCCAACTGGATCTCGTTCGATATCAAGGCCGTGACATAACTTTGATTTACATTGCTGAAGTTTATTCTGCTATCGTTTCTTATGCAACGCCATCTAGTGGTGTGTATATATAATAATAAACTCGCAAAGAATGATTTCCCATTTTTTATTGAAATATACTTTAAAATAACACTTTTAATATTAACTTTACAATAATTAATGTTTTATTAATATTTTAAAAGTAATGAAATAGAGAAAAATAAAATTAAATATTATTAATTAATTATTGGGTAGTTTCAGAAATAACAATTTCTCGTGTATTTCTAATTTTTTTTTGTAATAGTTCAAAAGGTAAAAGTGCTTGTTAAAAATGTATTATTCTCTAAGCTCTTGGTATTTTGACAGAATTTGGTCTACATTTTTACGCTTTGGACTATTACTCGTTGCTAACTTGTCACTTAGAATGCTTCTTATAACAAATCTATTGAGTTTCTATACATACATTTCAAGACAGACCAAAATTAGCTTCAACACTAATCACATTCTCGTTGACACTTTTCAACTTTAGGTACAACATTGGCAATAATTACAGAATTTTAATAATAATTAGGTATTGCATCTTTATTTATCCAAGAGATACAAGTCTAATTACAGAACAAAAACTGATAATGTTAAAATATTCATAATAAACCTACTTCCTTTCTAATATCCTCCTTGAATTATAATAAATCAAATACGCCTTAGAGTACATACATTCAGTCTTCTTGTTAATATTAGTGATCAAAAAAAGTCTACTAATTCCACTTTAACCTCAAATTGTTCCATTACAATTCAAAAAATATTCTCTTTGCATTTCAGTGAGTTAAGAAGAAAGAAAGCTAGATAAGATAGATAGGTCTAACTTGCATTAATGATATCCCGTATCATACATATTTAATATAGGTTGTGAATTTTTGCTTATTGATAAAATTAAATTATTTTCAGAAAAAAATGATTCTTAATTAATATTATTAGGCTATCGTCACGCAATATAAATAACTAATCATCACACGAGGTTGTCACATTTATCAAAATCAAGATTTGCATTTGTGATGATAGTGTTAGGATGTAATAACACGCTGCTTCTTCTTCGCAATCGTTTAACTATTTAATATTACTACCAGCAAAAAACACGAAGAATGCGGTATCCCTTACATTTACATATCTACGTATGCATTCATTAAACAAAAGGATATAGGATACAGAATTAAAGAAATAAGTTGCCAGAATAATTATAGTTATGTTAGAGAGAGAGAGAGATGTATTGAACTTGTGGACAGTAATGTGCGCACCAATGAGGTAACTAAAACTTACCTAATATTTATATAAGTGCATTATTCAGTCTTAGAATGAAAGCAGTGGTTTATGAATAATTTTTTCTGCATTGGGTTAATCTGGGTTTCGTAATACCACGTAATAGAATTTCATAATACACTATATGCGATATATTATAACATTTTCTACCCCGAGTTAAATTGGGTTTCGTTATACAATCACTGTCTGTGAATTTTATTTCATCACTATACACAATTATATTTGTATCCTGCGATAAGAATGATAACGTTGCCGCACCAGCGAACGAAAAACTGCGGAACCTCGAGTTGTATTTTAATTGGAATGGTTTGTATTTAAACTCATGTAAAACAACGTTTTGCCAACTTTAACATATCAAATAGAGAAAATAATTATAGTTACTTAATTAAAACTAGTGAAGCCAGTATTACTCAAAACGACAATGCAAAATTTTTAGTGTAATTGGCTGACAGAAGGGGTTGTAGATGTTTTGAAATTGTCAAATTATAATATAGTAGATACATACTGTAGAAATGAATCGAAACATAGAGGAGCAATGATATTGATAAAGAATGAGTATGTCGCAAATAAGATACCAATAATTAAAAGACTGGCGGTAGATAAAGAAATAGAGGCGTCTGGTGTGTACCTAAAAGATTTGAAAATCGTAATTGTAGCACAGGCCACCAAATGGTAATCATGTTTTATTCATAGAACAATTAAACAAAATGCTTATATATATTTTTGAGAATTACTCAAATTCTAGAATTGTAGTTGCAGGAGATTTCAATATAAACTTCGTAACGAATAGTATTGAAAAATCTACAATTTGCAACAGCTTCCTGCCTTTCAATTTACGGTCACTTTTTAAAGAACCATCGAGGATACAAGGGAACGCTGCTACATGTATTGACCAGATTTTTGCGAATTTCTCGAAAAACGATCTTTTGGTACGGACTTTCCAACCACATCTATCTTATGATCACGGACAATTACTTACTGTTGAACTTACGAACTGTTTAAACCCTGAAAAGAAAACCTTTTTGAAAGTAAGGAAAATAAGCGACGTAAATATACGGTGCGTTTCAAAAGTCTGGAACTATTGAAATAAAATTCTAACAAACAGCTTTTGAGAAAAACCTTCGGACAGGTCAACTTTAGTTTAAAAAAGCACGTCATTTTGTATCAATTAAATTCTTCGATCGCCTTTTGTTTTCGAGTTATGACGTCATCATTTTTTTTAAATTGCAACGAACTATAAAAAAAAAATTACAGTTTTTTTTATTTTACTGCAGAAACGGCCAAGTTAGCAATCTAATTATAATAAATAAACTAAATGAGTTGTTCAAACTGATTTCCATTTACTTCTTGGCAATATCCCAGGGATATTCGATATCTTGTAGAACATTCCGCAGGGTTTCTGGACGAATTGCTCTAATTTCGGACCGAATTCTGTTCTTTAATTCGTCACCTGTAACTGGCCGATTGAAGTAAACCTTGCTTTTCAGGTAGCCCCACAAAGAGAAATCGAGTGGGGTTAGATCGGGGGACCGTGCAGGCCACCCAATTGGCCCCCTTCTCCCAATCCAATGATTGGGAAAAACTTGATTTAAATAATTTCACACATTTAACGAAAATTGTGGAGGCGTCCATTTTGTTGATCCATAAGTTATTATTTGGCAAGTCTGGATCTTCTTCATTGGGATAAAGCATTGCAAGAGCGGGTGTCAGGTCATCCCTCAAAAAATCTAAGTATTTAGCACTCGTGAACGTCCCTTCTATGAAAAATGGTCCCAAAATTCGATCTCCAACAATTCCCACCCAAACATTAACTTTTTGTGAAAACTGCGTGTGGACCTCTATCATCCAATGAGGATTTTGGGAAGCAAAACCTGGCTTCGTCCGAAAATAATACTCGACTGACAAATTCGGGATGGGTTGTGCATCGAGCCATCATATCCTCGCAGAATTCCATACGGCGATCTGGATCATCTTCATTAAGTTCATGCACTAAAACTGCCTTGTAGGGATGCCATTTATACTTTTTCAATGTCCTCCATACCGAAGATTTACTGATTTCATAATTTGCAGCCACATACTGTGTGGCTTTATGGGGATTTTCTTGCAGGTCCAGTAGAACATCTAACTGAACATCTTCGGAAACTTTTGGTCGACCACATCCAGAGAGATCCCTTACATGCCTGAAATCTTCAAATTTTCTTAAAATCTTGGACACGGCTGCTCTTGTAATTGATTCCAGTTCTGGATACTTATTGTTAAAGAGCTCGCAAACTTCAACTTGAGTTCTACATCTGTCTCCATATCCCCTCATCATTAAAATTTCTAGTCTTTGCTTTTCACTTATGTATCGTACCATTTTGGTAATAGAGTAATGCGTCAAAAGTGATAGTTCGCATGGTAATTAAAAATGTCAAAGCTTACTCAATTTTTTCCTCTTTCAGGATTTAAGGTCCCTTATTACAGAAACTATGAAGGTCTGGGTCATGATCTATCCAAATCTATCGAAAAAAATATAGGTTGCGATACAAAAAGATGTGTTTTTTAAAACCAAAATTGACTAGTCCGAGCGTTTTTCTCAAAAACTCTTTTTGGAATTTTATTTTAATAGTTCCAGACTTTTGAAACGCATTTGGCGAATATGATAGATGTAAATGCGAGAATACTGAGCTTTCAAATCAGTGATACAAAGCACGCTCACGGTTAATTGAGACAAATCAAATTTATCTTGTACCGGAGTCTCTGGCAACTCTAAGTTTTACATAAAATCAACGGAAACTGCAGTCTTCACGTTGCTGGCATTCTACAGTTGTTGTCTTAAGAGCATTGTAGATTTTTTTCTCTTCCTTTGTGGATCATTTGTTCAGCAACAGCCACTCGTTTGGCCTCGTTGTTTAATTTAGAATTTTTAAGTTTGAGGGTCAGATCCTCACTTATATTACAGACGTCTACTTAAGGCCTTCCGAAGTGAAGTTGAAAATTGTCTTTAAAATATCTTATATAATAGCTGTACTTGAATTTGGGTATTTCTCCCTAAAAAGGCTGTACATAATTTTAACATTAAGCTTATAATCCTGGTAATTATATTCTTTGTTTGAATAATGACTCACTTTTACAGGAAATGAGGAAACGTGTACCCTTATTTCATCCCTCTAGTTTTCACGTATGACATTTGTTATCATAGTTTTTCCTCTTTTATCTTCTGGTGTTTGATTATTACAAGACAATAGCTTGATTCTTTTCATGCGTTACTTGCAAATTCGTTGTGTTGCTCAAATACGCTTTTTGCCATCTTAACAATTTTTCCATCTATCTTGACAAATGTTTGTAAGAGCGAGTTCTGGTTTGTTCTTCCTGTGCGTTTGGCTTTCGTCTTTTCACACTACATATTTCTATCTGACCCTGCAGATAAATGCCTTGTTCGTTTTTTGTTCCAATGTTGTAAAATCTTCTAAAAACCATATTTATGTTATCTTCACAAACTTTATTGAAGCACTTCATTGGACAGCTAAAATTAAATCGACTTTAGTTTTAGCTAATATGTACTCAATAGAAAAATACACCAAAAACCCAACCTGCAGGGATTTTGAATGGCTTTAGCACGAACAAGATTACCTTTGTGAGTAGGTATTTTTTCTTTGAGTTCTACAAGATTTAATACGATTTCGTTTGCATTTTGATTAATTAGAAACACCTCTTGGTCCTTTATTTGGTGGTTCTTGTAATTATTCCGTTTTCTTCTTTTCAGTGAATTTATCAGGAAGAACTTACCTATTTAGAAATACACTGAACAGTTCACTGACATGAAATAGTTTTGAGGTTATGTGGAAGTTTTATTATGTTTACTGCAGAAACAACTAAACTGCTTTACTTGAGTTATTTCTGCAATAATGGCCAAAAATGTCACTTGGAGTGTCTTAACAATTATGTTATTTTTATAAAATTGTTGATTTTATAAAAAATTTTTTGTAAAAAGAAAATTCCGAAATATCTATTGGAACGTCCTTTACATTAACAAAAAATATTATATAATATCATTATAACTATATCATTTTTATGGGTAAGTTGATAACAAACAGAAAACCCCTCCTTTCATATTTTTCAGTTAAATCTCCTATAGTCGTAGGAAGGAAGTAAATAAGTATCAGTATAACAATAATGTAAATAATAGAAGGATGTTATTGTTCACATTCATTTTCAGTTGGAGAAAACTCGAATCTAAAATACGTTCATGTTGTAATTATCAAACTAGGCTTGTTTTGGTATATTAAAACATATTCCCTAGTTGCATGAATGTATTTAATTACAATCAGTAAAAAAACGCACGAATACCGTTACAGAACTGTTTATTTTCTTAATTCAGATTTACACGGCGACTGCAGATTATATTGTTCTATCTAAAAATCAACTATAAATATTTTCTTTGTTAACATTCATTAGCTATTGCACGATACGACTGTTACACATCATCAACATTATCCGAGTTAATTTGATAATCATATTTATTTTAATTAATGCATAACATCGGCTTTCCCGTTGTGTTCCCACTTATGTAGTATAAATATGTAGGTCCTGAGACCTGCTAACTTAGAAGTGATAATATGCATGCGTAATGTAAATAATACAACCACGGTTGAATGCACTAAACACCCTGAGAAAAGCTAATTGTCGAGTGATGAAATGAATGAAAAGAGACTAAAAGGATTGATTCATTGTAATCAGGTGCGCTCTGTAAGAGAAATATGTTAAGAAGGGAGGGGGGGCACCGAAAGTTATGGAACGCTGTATGTGGGGTTGTTAAAACATATATGGAATATATTTGAACTATTTAAAATGCCTGTGGCTTATGACACAGTTCATGTACTAAGGCCAGCGATCTGAAACGTGTGCCTAATCAATGGTGTAAATTTAGCACCAAATAAAGATTGTATTCATTCTTTTTTCACATATAAGGTTGAGTATATATTAAATAAGTTTATAAAATAAATACATTTGGTATATAAAAGTAAATTCCGGGGTTTAAGATCGGCTACCGGCCATCTTTCGACAACCATTTGTCATATACGATGGACAAGCTATAATTATTGAGAATAGAAAGATTGATACAAGTTTTTTGAATTTATATTTTAAATATGTTCAAAGTAATTGCCATTTACAATAATGCACTTAACCATTCCCTCCTTCCATAGTTTAAAAGCGTTCAACCAGCTGTCCTTAGGGATACTATCAAAAAAACACTTAACGGCCGCGACGATGTCAATCTCTTCTTCTGACTGCAACCTTTTCCCTCTCAAATGTTTTTTGAGCTCAAAAAATAGCCAGAAGTCACACATTTCCAAATTCGGTGAGTAAGGAGGATGTTCTATAATTTTGATTTTGTTTTCTGCTAAATACTGAACAGATGTCCTGCTCTATGGGACGACGCGTTATCATGATGTCACCCGATCCCCTTTCTGGGCACTTTACTAAACACAGTAGGCAAACAATTTTCAACATACCATTTAGCGGTAACTACTTCTGATCTTTTAATTTCATTGCGGCCACCAAACCCGTACTTCTGAAAAATACTGCGTACATAACTTTTTTCATTGCTAGTTGTTTTTTCACCATCGTAGGGGTTTCCTCGTTTTCATGTATCCAGACTCGGCTTTCTTGGCGAGTGTGCACATCAAAAAACGGAATGTACGTTTCATCGCCAGTCACAATTCTAGAAATAATTTGATGGCCTCCAGCATTCAACATATCTAAAGTTTGTTGGCAAATTCTAACACGTTCTGCTTTTTGTTAATCTGTCAGATGATGGGGTACAAACCGAGATACAACCTTTTTCAGATGTAAATGTTCGTGCAATATTGATCTCACTTGCGAGGATCCAATCTTCAGTTGCCACTCTATCATTGCATAGGTAATGCGGTTGTCCTCTTCCACCATCTTCTTCACCGCAGCAATGTTTTCGGGGTTAACAGCAGTTAAAGGAGGGCCAGCTCCATTTTGTGTACCACCGACTTGCAACCTTGCTCGAATTCTTTCTACCATCTATAAACAGTGACCAATGATGGTGTGAGATTCCCAAATGCCGATTTTAAACTTTCCTCACACTCAAACGCGCTCAAGCCTTTCTTGAAATCATAATAAATCATTATCCGAAAGACCTCGTGATAATTCCATTTTTCCGATAACATAAGCTTATTCTATGGACTATTTCTCTGATACTATTCAACCAAATGTCACAAGCTGAACTGCAATTGACAGATAAAATAATGCACTATTTAATAAACAACAATTTGTTTTGCACAGGTAACTAGATTTTTCAATTCTCAATAATTGTAGCTTATCCCTCGTACAACCTAGCGGAAAAGATATTGAAGTGAACCACAGGAATTTCAGCGAAAATATTTTTACTGGCAACATTTTCAGACGTTTTTATACAATTTTCATTTGAAACTTTTTGATCTAACTCCCTTACGAAGGGAAGCTGGGCTGGTCATAGATCTCTTATAGGTATGGACTGAGCTTAGAAAGAGAGGCATTGATATACACGAACGAGGGAGATAGATAGATCTCCATCAGCTGTAGTATGGCAAAACACCATATAATCCTATGTTGAACATATATGTATTTTAATTAAAAAAATATATATTCGTGTGAAAATTTGTGTATAAAGTGGCATAAACTAGTAAACATAAGGTTAATACACATTATTAGTAGGTAGTAAACAAAATGCTGGTTTTATTTTATAGAAAAAAACGAAATATCGTCGGTCAATAACAAATAAGTAATACGTTTTATTAGGCAATAAATGCCCATTAAATCGTTTTCCTTATTATACTATACTTACCTATTTGTTATTAGTTTATAGTCTTTTGTGTTCGTTTTTAATTTCTGCAAGTGATAAAAGTATAGATATTCTTTTTTAGTTTAGTTCTGGATAATTTTTGTTAGACGTTCTTAAGTAGTGTTTAATATAAGGAGTTTAGGTGTAGCAAGGTGTAGATACTTAATTACTTTTAGTTTAAATTGGGCTGTAAGTATACATAGACATCGTTTTGTTGTTCTAGTTCCCATTTTAACTAATTATTTTTCTATTTTCCCTATAAACAATTTATTAAAGTTCATTATAACAGTTCAAAATTGTTATGGGTGTACAGCTAGATATAGGAAGGGTTTGAAGTTTCACAGGTGGATGTAACATTGATTGTGGTATTTACATATTGTCTAAAAATTAATGAATTTCTAGTTTTCGAAAAGATCCAGAAATGAATAGCAGCAATGCGTGGAAATGATTATTGTCCATCTATAAATGCAAAATTGTGTTGACAACACTTTACTATGACAGATTAGGAAATCCAATTTGGACACTGCGTTCTAAAGAAGGGTATTGTTCCTTCAGTCTTCAATTTTTCATCTCATTTAATGCAGAAAACATCCAAATTACGTACAGCTGGATTAAAACTGGAAAAGGAACGGAGTATTCCACCTCATATATAATGTGGAAGAGAGTACATAAACGATTAACATTATTAAAATTGTTTGTAATTGACAATTTAAACAGTCAAAAGAGTGTTCTCGCATCATATCACGACACAATAGTTTAAGTAATTCCTTTAGCAAAATAAGTGTAAGAAACAATATTATGATACTTATTCAGTATTCATTTCAATTTTACCAATATTTTTTTTTACTTGGTCGTGTTATTCTACTAATATTATTATTTTTAAAGTACCTATATACTTAGTATTAAAACTTCCCACAATATATGTTTAAATATTAATAATCATGGTTAGAAATGAAAAATATTTTTACAGCATAAAATATGTTTTAACTGCTGGCATTTACCTAATAAAATTATTTACTTCAATTTACATAAAATACTTGTATATGATTAATTTTTTCGAGAAAAATTGAGGTATCGCTTTTTAAAAATTTGATATATTGTAATGTATTTTAAAAAATGTAATAAACATATTTTAATTGAACCAAGTTTGTGTTTTTCTTTTTTACATGTTCAAAATTAATGAAATTCCTATTTAATGTTCAAGATGTTATAAAATATTATTATAAAAAAAATATAAATATAATTTATTTTATCTTTTTATTATATTGATACTTTAGTTTATAGTTCCTTTTATTGAAATATAGCTATCACATTACATTTTTTCTTAATATCACCTTTAAAAAAATTAAAATACTACCGATTGTCATATTTTGTGCATTTAAACTAGTGGTAAATTCCCTCGTCTTTTGCCATACCTCACGTGACCTAAATCTATCGCTCTGTGTCCCACGAGATGTGTACAACCAGTATAGTGCTATCGCACTTTTTCGCTTATATCGAAGCTCGCTACACTTATTTGTTGGAACGGTTAGTCCATATATATAACAGGTCTATGGGGCTGGTATGTCTGCGTGCAGAAGTAGGTGTAAGTTCGGCTTGTCTTAACGGATTTTAATATTTCTAGAATCATTAAATAGAGTATTTTACAAAGATTGGAAATGTATGTAGTAGGAAATTACGTGGTTAGCCAAAAATAAGAAATTTTTAATGAAACGATAAATTTTTAATATCCTAATATTGAATCACATAAAAAACTGAAGGGATTGATGAAAACCGCTAGTTGCTGCCTTTTACTTTCTTATACGTAGTATATAGAAGCCTTGTGATGACGAAATTTTCGACCTCGAGATTTTTGCAGATATCCACGTTTTCAAGTCCTCTGATACCAAAAAACTCGTTTTTAAAAAATGTCTGTCTATGTGTGACCACGATAGCGGTCAAACGGCTATAGATATAAATTTAAACTTTTGTATTTACGAATATAATCACCCTCTTGAGATCTGATTAGTTTTTCAGTAAAATTGGTATACCGAAAGTAGTAGTTTACATCACTGAAAAAATCGAATTTTGTCAATATTTCGTCAATCACTAAGTTTAAACAAATTTATAAAGAATTCAAATGTACTCAATATTAAATTTGAGAAAAATTGTATTAAAAGAGTTTTTCGAAATTCCTACCGGGAGTAGGTTTTTTTACTCTTATTGAAAACTTGTTTTTTGCGAATATCTCGCAAGTCATGCTTTCTAGACAGGTACATTACGAGTATAAAAGTATTTAAAACATAATTTTCAATACCTTTCGTATAAAAAATTTTTCGAAATTCGGACCGGAAGTAACACTTTTACTCTTACCGAGTAGCACTTTTTTTAATACCTTGTATAAAAATTGAGTACTTACGGAACCGCCCTCTTGCGGGCTTAGTCACGTATTACTTTCATACACCTATTCATATTATGAAATATGTAATTATTCTTTTCGGATGCGAACAAATTGAATGTGTTCATTTCACCTCGCTTTAATGCACATCTTAAAGTCGGATGAAAATTAACACATTTAATTTGTTTGAATGACAAGAACACTCTCTTTTTAATTTATTTTCACCCGTCACAATAGTACAATATATTTTTATATAAAACAGAAACTCAAATTCAAACATTATTTCTCATTATATTGTATACAACTGTAATGATAAATAGATCTAGAAAGAAATAATAAAAGAGAAAATCTTATACAAAAACAATGTCAGAAATGCGGAAGTTAATTTATTACAAATAACTGATACATATACAAATACATACATGTGTACAACTAATAATATAAAACAGATTATGTACATAATCAAGTATTCTTATTTTTATGAAGAACTTCTTGTGTTTAGTATATTGTTCTCGCACAAGTAATTTCAGTGGGTCTGTTGGATTCACTATGAGTGTTTTACTACAATATTTTGTTAATGTGTTTTGTGTAGGTAAATAAATGAAATTGAAAAAATAATTTTATAAAAGCTTTCCGGTATCATGCATCACACATTTGAAATCGACTTATATCAACATTTGATTTTATTTTATACAGCAACACAATAAATCATACCTTCAACGGTATATGGCAAATGTAGAGACGGAACACTATGTTTCTTCAAATTTGCACCATGGCGTCCGACCATTGGCACCATCTTGCTAAGCAAAATGTATATCACATACTCTGTAGTTCTTTCGGACTTCAGTGGGTGCTTGCAATTCTAGTTTCGGATTTTTTTATTGCTTGCATCCATAAATTGAATAACTAAAATATATTATACCTTTTTAAATAAAAAAGTTATTTTACAATTCTATTAATTTAATAACTTACATTTGCATCCTTTGGAAACATACGCATTTTCATGCTTTTATTGTTGTTATGACATAACGGTAAACAATAAAAAACGATTATTACTTAGGTACCTTATTAGCTGCCAAACAGTGAAATATAATTTTAGGATAAAAGCAATAAAAAACAACATACAACAATTGATTAAAGTAAAACAATAAATGATGAACACAAATATGACTTGTACAAGCTGTAGCACGCAAATGGACGAGAATCCAAACAACTTGGTAAGTATATACGCTAACTGTTTTACCGATCGACCGTATATGTCCAACGAAGAGATATCTAGCGGGGTTATCACGATTTAAAAAACTGTCTAGGCCCGGCCGTAAGAGATAACAACCCGTGGTATGAATTCTATAGAGATTTATTAAGAGAATATAAGTACTTCGAATAGGAATTTGAATAATTTTTGTATAAAAAAATCTTAAAATTCTATTCTATTTGACACGCTCATACGTATAAGAAAGTCGTGTGGTGGTCACACCTCATTTTTTTCTTGACGAAGATATAGTTGTACAAAGACAGTTATCCAGAGAAATAAATTCTTTAAAGATAAATTTGAATATTTATTACCAGTAATAATTTTATTTTAATTTAAAGAAGGCAACTAGACAGTGTATAGTTTGCTTTCATTTAAATTTATATCATATACTCTTCCATAAATGTATTCACTTCATACTTTTCATCGATTTTTTAATTCATTGCATATATTACTTTGAATTCTCCTTGCAAATGTTTTCAAATTCTCTAGCTATTATTTTTAAATATCATTTCTTGTTTTTTCCAAGGCTGAAATAATATAATAATAATAATACTGAACAGTGTATAGTTTGCTTTTTTTTCCATAATACAATATCGCATGCACCGTGATACTGAATTACATTATATGAAATTTCCAAGGTGGGCCATGAAAATTGAAATGTCAAATTATTATTATCACTTGTAGTTAAACTTGTTGTATGTATTTAGCAAATTAAACATTTTTGGACACCTGCAGGTAATTATTAAGTTTTAAAAATGTCATATCCTAACGTTGAAGCTTGTGACATGATCAGAATGTATCTTAAATACTTTGAAAATGTAGTTCTTGCTTCTCGGGTATATTACCCAAATTATCCCATAAGAAGATATTATTGAGTTTTTATTCGCCTTGCGAGATGTTCTTGATTTTTGTTTATGTGGCAGAATAAAAGACAAAGTTTATCACAAAAAGCCGACTATAACAATTGCTGCCTCTGAAATTGAAGTAGCTCTACATCTACTTACCAACGAGCAAACACGTGTATTGAAAATAGTGGTGGACATTTTGAATGTTTGTTTAGTGGAAGTATTTTTTTTTGTTTGATTTTGGACTTTCTTATTTAAATAATTTAAATAAATTTTGTTTGTTTCATTTATAATTACTTGATCTCAATATATCTTCTTATTTAAGTTTAGGTATAATAATCTGTTCTTTTACTTACTTTCATGTTATATGCGGGGATGAATTAGATATCAATTTTTATGCCCTTTCGTTACTAATGAGTAAATGATTTGTTTATAACTAATGCATTATATTATATTGTTTGTTTTCTTGTTATTGTATACTTAGTTCATGAGTTATGACAATAATAATGTTTGCTGTTGGCCTTATAATTAGACGAATATATGTCGGGTAATAAAGATATATTATTATTATTATTATTATTATTATTATTATTATATTTAATTTCAATGTCGGAAAAGACAAGACATAAAATTTAGAAAATAATCCCTAGAGAATTTGAAAACATTTTTAACGCCACATATGCAATGAATTAAAAAATCGATAAAAAGATTTAAATGAATGCATTTATGGATGAGTATGATGAAAATTCAAATGTCACTGTCTAGTGACCCTCTTAAAATAAAAATAAAATTATTACTCGCAATAAATAAATAAATTCATATTTGAAAGTTTTATTTTTCTGGTTTGTCTTCGCTTTTTATGTGGTGCGGTAAATGAAAAGAAAAGGAATGAAAGCAGGGAATTCCTCTTTAAAACGATATTAAATTATTCATCAGGGAAGCATATACAGTAGGTCTACGACATCATAACTCTGTTATTATCTGTATGGCAATATCATATACTAACCTACCGAGTTTTGCACGTGTACGATAAGTGAAAAAGAAAATAATTCTGTATAATATGTTACACAATAAAACATAATATATATAATATGTACAAAAGTTAGAATCTTATCTTGAATATATGTGTTCAGTATTGTTTGGAAATATTTAATATTAAAGATCCCTATAAAAATATTTTTGATTGGACCTACCACACGCATTACTTTCAGACGGCAAATGTACGCCTTAGCGCGAGACTGTTTATTACTTTTAAAACTAATACATGTATACATGTCTGAAGGTTTAACGTTTATGAATCAACACTTACGAATAGTGTGCGTCTCATAAATATTCCATCATATCAACATTGAGTGTAAGTGTTTATAAAATTTATTTAATAGTATTTCTGCAACTTTATATTTAACTCTTATGCATGCCTTTTTATAAAATATCGGCAGTTTGCAAGAGGTGAATAAATAGAATTAATTAATAACATTATAAAACTCCCAAAGCGACATATTCTTGTAAAAAAAAATTCAACCTTACGTATCTCGGAAACGGAACGGGATAGCCAACCGCACTTTGGATTTTCTTAATTTGTGGCTCCCAGTGCATAGTATATGCTCATAAAACTCCCAGAATGGCATATAGATATAAAAAATTCGACTTCACATATCTCGGACCCGAAAGGAGATAATAATAATAATAATAATAATAGTATTTTATTGCCCAACAGATTACAATCCAATTACAGGACAATTTATAATTTATGCACTATACAAAAGCATATACAGCAAAAAAGAAAATAAGATAACAATAAAAAAGAGATAATAATGAAAGTAACAGTAAAAGTAAAAGAAAAAGTAACAGTGCACCCAATCGCAGAGCAAGTCCCAACTCTACTGCACCGAACAGTATGCAAAATCTATACGGATACCAAAACACAGTAAAGTGATATAAAAATAACTATAGACAGTAATAACCTCACACTCTGGCATTTGTTGTTACAACCACAATTAATTATCATGGCCAGACCCAAACCGATTGCCATCAACAGACCCCCACCAGCCGACGCCAACGGAATAATGATAATAATAACAATAATAATAATAATAATAATAATAATAATAATAATAATAATAATAATAATATTTATTTATTCAATTGACCATAAAATTGGTATAGAACAAGTCAATACAATTATAAACAAATAGCAGGAACGCTTTCGATTTTTGTAATCAGCGCCTCGATCAATTAAAACTATATAGTTAACCCCAATTAAAATCAATTAAAAATTATTTAAAAAATACGATTAAATAATAACAAAAGATTTATGCAGAGTCTGTTATCTGCGTCACGATGGTTTGGGAATACATTAGAGCTGCATTGAGTTACAAAATGATATAACATTGTTATACCAAAATTGAACGAATAACGACCATAGAGAAGCGGCGAATGTGTTAAAAGCGAGCTCCGGATTCTTCGGTAGGTGGTGCTACCGTGGTTACCTGGTGTCGTCATTGTCGCGTAATCGTCTGTCTAGCCAAACGTCTGGTTAGTCTGATCCTGATGGTATATACATATATTGAAATTAATAATAGGTCTGTTTCTTGGGAATAACCAACTGTCATTTATAAACTAATTTTAAAAAATAAAAAATCATATTGACCATTCGATTCTTTAGCAGATGTCTTTATCAAAAATTTATAAAGTATATTCACATTTTCTGAAAAAAAAAACAACCTCTTAACTCTTATACGGTAACATTTTTTACAGCAACACTAAATTAAAAAGAAAACATGTAAACCATACAATTAGAAACGTTCATAGATGACGCCAATAATAGCATAACACTGTAACAATTCAATATGTGCCATCTTCCTATTTGTTCTAGTGTAGCATTTTTTTTTATTTATTAATTTTAATTTTTATAAAGTTTAATAAGTACATTCACCAACAACATTCCAACAAAAGAAAATTATTCCACTTCTTTCTTAATACTAACTGGAAAATAGAGTATGAACGCAGGAAATTGTACATACAATCGGTTGATAAAGTAATTAAACGGTTTGGATTTCTTAATTTTTTTTTTATTCAATTTTATAGCAGTTAAATTTTGTAAAATCATGTTATCTCTTTAAATGTTTACAGCGTCATTTTTTATTAACAAAAGAGCCTGACTTTATGTGATTTATTGTCTTAGATTGATACATAACATATCAGCAACACATTATATATTACCTGTGTGGTAATCATAGCTTGATTTAACTTCTGTTTAGCTCAATTTCCTCTAAACTAAATAGAAATCTTATTCAATATAAAATAGATAATGATTATATTTTGTATGCGTTTCTACAGTCTCCTAAGCACTTACAGTTTAGAGTGTATACATTAAACGTGCCTGGTATCTTTGACTATTGAACTCTTACAGTGATTTCAGTTAATTCAAATTTCAAATTACACCTTTATATGTATTTCCTGCTAGAAGTGACATTTTCCATAGCATCTTAAACTTAAAAAAATCTTATATATCTTTGAGTAATGTTTAATTTTAAATTTAATTTCTTTATATTTGATTATTGTAGGTATATTGTAAAGAGTATCTAAGGAAATACATTTTAGATTTACTCCGAAAGGTTTAGCGGAATATCCAACTTGTGGGCATAATAGTCAACCGGGAAAACGATATTACTGTTCCAAGTTAACCATGGCGCAAATTCGAGAGTTCCATAATGAAAAAATATCTATTAAATATTGCATAAGATCAAATTCTAATACCAATGTTCGTGCATTTTTAAAAATCTCTACATTTGGGAGACAGAATCGAGCGTATCATGAAAAACTTCGTATTGCGAAGTGAAATGCTTCGAGAAAAAAGGGGAGGGTTCGAATAGGTATGAGTGCAAAAAGATAGCAATAAAAAATTTCATCATTGTGAGAGAGTCACTACTGCCGTAGTCAAACAAGCTCTCGCATGTATTTAGCGTGTGAGTTGAATTTTACAAAATTATGGAAGGTTTTCAATACCAGAGTGAAGGATGGGCTACGCGCTAAATTAGGATATTTTCGAACTTACATAAATTGCAACTATAATATAGGATAAGCCCAGCTCTAAAAAGCAAAACATTATAACCCAACAGCGACTGCATAACTAAAGTAAAAGCGTTTATTGCATTAATGAACTAGCCGTCGGAAAATATCGCAGTATTTTCTTCAGATCGCGAAAAAAATTTGGCTTTACCAAAATTTCCTGATCAGGCTACCTACTTTATCGAACAAATTAATTACTACAATTTTACGGTAGTCTATGGATGTTCCAATGGATCATTGAATAAAGACACTGTTTATCCCTATGTATTATGGTCGCAGGTAGACTTCCCTAAAACTCAAATGCTCATCAGCTGTTTGGGATGTATTAAATTTAAAGAGATAATTGATACCGTACATTTATTTGCAGACGGTTGCGGCAGTCAAAATAAAAATAGCATAATGATGACCATGATCTCTGTTTTGCTACAAAAGAACGTAACTGGAAATATAAAGTCTGTTCGCCTGATATTTGCAGTAGTTGGTCACTCTTATATGCCACCCGATCGGGTGTTAGCAATAGAAAAACAAGTGAAAAAACAGTCTTTTATACTAAAGCTCTCTAAATATGATGAAGTAATAGGTTGTACTGCAACATTTCGTAAACTGGACATAGACCGAAAAATATATGACTCGAAAAATGAAAATTGTCACTAAAGCTCCAGGATCGTGACATTTTCAGTTCACCCAGGCAAAGAGGTTTATTTATTCAAAAGGAAAAACGAGTAATAGCAATATCATCGTGTGAGGTGAACCACATTACTATGCCAACGCACAAATTTGCCTAATTTATATACAAAATTAAATCATCTAAAAGATCAACTTTTATCATGTAAAGGTTACAATGAAGACCACATTTTTAATTTGAAACGTGGTTTTGCTCATTTCAAATCGGAAATCAAACAAAGGTGGGTCAAAGCACACTATAAAGAAGTCAATTTTCTAAAATACAACCGGTCGTGTCTGGAGGGTACGTTTGAAATCCCTGTTGTTGACACTTCACAAAAACGGCCAGGTCGACCGCTAAAATTGTTTGATGAGGCAAGTGAGAGGAGCAAAAGGCGAAAAGGTGAAGATCTTCGTTCTGCTTTCCAAAAAGGAGATCATAATACACGCTGCGCAAGTTGAGCAGGGCAAATCTGGTAAAAGGGATGCATCAAATGTCCTTCAAGGTATCACCAGTTCTCCAGCAGGAGCAACTAAATATAAAAAGGCATTTTATCGTACGAAATAAAGTCAAGAGGAACGCCCCTTTACACTTATGCAAGCGTTGCAAATGTTTGTGGATGCCGATTTGACACAAGGACAGTACGAAATTATACGAAAGACCAATAAGAAGTTTTTTCCGTGCTACAGTGCCTTACAAAAAATGAGGTGTGGCCACCACACGACTTTCTTATACGTATGAGCGTTTCAAACTATACAATTTTAAGAATTTTCTTATACAAAACTTATTCAAAATCCTCTTCTAGGTACTTTCATTCGCTTAATAAATCGCTATAGAATGCATACTTTGCAAGTTATTATCAAAAAAGTGCTCCTCGCTAAGAGTAAAAGTGCTACTTCCGGTCCGAATTTTGAAATTTCATATATACAAAAAATATTGCAAATCCAGTTCTAAATACTTTTGTACTCTTGATAAATATATATAGAATGCATAACTTACGACATATTTGCAAAAAATCGCTATTCGATAAGAGTAAAAGTGGTACTTCCGGTCTGAATTTTTAAATTTTTTTTTACAAAAGATATTTAAAATTATGTTTTAAATTCTTTTATACCCGTAACGTACTTGTCTAAAAAGCATGACTTGCGAAATATTCGCAAAAAACTGATTTTCGATAAGAGTAAAAGACCTACTTCCGGCAGGAATTTCGAAAAACTTTTTAAATAAAATTATTCTCAATTTTAATTTTAAGTATATATGAATTCTTTATAAATTTGTTTAAACTTAGTAGTTGACGAAATATTCGCAAAATTCGATTTTTTCGCTGAAGTAAACTGCTACTTCCGGTCTACCGATTTTACTCAAAAACTAATCAGATCTCAAGAGGGCGATTAAACACGTAAATACAAAATTTGGAATTGATATCTACAGCGGTTTGGCCGCTATCGTGGTCACACACACACACAGACAGACACACAGGCACACAGACATTTTTTAAAAACCACTTTTTCGGTAACCGAGGACTTCAAAACGTGGACATCTGCAAAAATCTCGAGGTCGAAAATTTTCATCATCACAATACTTCCTTATACTACGTATAAGAAAGTAAAAGCCAAGTAGAAATGCTACCCACCTCAAGAATCATGTACGGTAATGAGTACCAGTGCTGAAGCTCAGTTACAACCTCTAATGGCTGTTACTGTTAGGCGTTTATCAGAGTACCTAGAAGAGGTATTGATAACTTTAAAGGAGCAAGAGCGTGAATACTTAACTTTAATTAGTAAATGGGGCTGCGATGGGTCCCAACAATCACAATTTAAGCAAAAACTTGAAAGTTATACCGATTCCGATGCAAACATTTTTCAAAGCTGCTTTGTGCCTCTTCAATTAGTTTGTGGAGATAATAATGAAAAGGTTTTATGGAAAAATCCAACGCCCTCTTCACCGCGATTTTGTAGAGCTATATATAAGATTCCGTTTTATCAAAGAAAATAATGTTGTCACTGAAGAGGAAATAAGACATGTTAAAAGCGCTATTAGCTCTTTAGTCCCAACAGAGGTCGACCTAGCAGGGAAAAAGTTCTTAAGCACAAACTTATAATGACAATGGTAGACGGAAAGATCTGCAATGCAGCCACAAGCACAAAGTCTACAAATAAGTGCTATATTTGTGGAGCAACATCGAAGGATTTTAATAAATTGGAATATACAAGAGAAGTTAATTTTGAAGCCCTTGAATTCGGCATACCAGTGTTACACGCCAGAATTCGTATATTTGAAAGTATCCTACATTTAGCCAGAAATTGCAAGTAAAGAAATACAGGGAAAGAAAAACGCAAGACGAAAAAGACCGAGAAGAATGAACAAAAAGATACATACAAGAGAGGTTCCGCACTGAAACAGGTCTAATACTAGATATGTCTAAATCCAATTTCGGGAATACAAACGGTGGAAATACCAGCAGAAGGTTTTTTCAGAACCCGACATTAGCTTAAAAAATAACAGGCATCAGCTATGATCTAATTTACAGGCTAAAAGTCATATTGGAAGCAATTTCAAGTGGGTACCAAATTGATCCTATAAAATATGAAAGATATGCTTCAGAAACTGCTCGTGTTTATGTTAACCTATATGATTGGCATCCGATGACACCAACAATGCACAAGGTTTTAGTCCATGGCGCAGTCATCATCGAAAAGGCATTATTACCAATCGGGCAGCTTTCCGACGAGGCAGCTAAGGCTCGCAACAAACATTTTAGATGTTACCGCCAAGGCAAGGAAATTTTCCAGAGAAAATTGTAATCAAGACATTTTAAACCGTCATCTGCTTAGTTCAGATCCTTTGCTAAGTAGCATACGAGCAGTAAATAATAGGAAAGCAAAGACATTTTTGCCTGAAACCTTGCCCATGTTCGTATCTGCAGAACCAAATATAATTGAAAATTCATTAGAGAGTGATGAAGAAGAAAGTTAGCATTTTTTCCCTTTCGTGTATGTACATACCTAAAGTTTAATGAATATATTGTTTTGTAAAAATAAATATTTTTACTTAGGTACTTGCGTTGTTTAGAGACCAATTAAGCATTTTTTCTTTAATTTACGTACCTACCTAAAGTTTTATGATTTTTTTTTTTAAATAAATATTTTGTCTTATTTGCGTTGTTTAGATACCAATTAAACATAAAAATAATTTTAACCGCGTAGATCCTGCAAATACCAGTATGTGCAACGTAGGTGAGGCTAAGTCTGTTTGTAAGCAAGGAAAACAGCTGGTCTCTTGTAATCCCAAAAAGCTTCCTGTTGGTTGTCTGTTAAAGCATGATAAATCCACAATAATTTCTCATTTGAAAAAACATTACGTTGATACATATAAGAATAATCCTGACTTAAGCTTGCATACCTAATACTTTTGTGTAACACTTTTTATTGACGAAAACTGTAACAATAGTAATGAAAATAACATTGAGGCTGAATGTAGTAGTTTAAAACAATGTGAAGTAGATATGTTTATATAATTTTGCTATACTTGTAATATTTTTTGTAATTAATAAATCCCAATGTGTACCTAATTTCGTTTCCTTTGCAATTTCTAGAAGGAATTTAATTACGGATAAACCCGACATATTTTTAGAATAACTTCTGGAAGGAGTTGGCAGTGAGCATATTAAAACGACCGAAAACAATTTTTGGATTTTTTTTTTCAATTTAATTCAAATATATTGATGTTTAACGTAATAAGCAAATTTTGCATCTAGGGTACTCATTTGATAAATTCACTGTGTATACAGCGTGTCCCCGGATGGACTGAACAATAGCTACAAACATTTTATTTGGGCCTTTATGCAAAAATGTTATTCTTTATAACATTTTTGCCTGTCTCAATGGGCTTAAATCAGGGGAACGAGCCGGCCAATTAACAGGTCCGTAACGATCTCTCCATCTGTTTCCAAAATGTTCTAACAGATAATTTCTAACCAGCACTGTTGAGTGCTGGTTATCTTGTTGAAAAAATACACTTTCCAAGTTAGGTTCATCTATTATTGCAGGCAATAAAAAGTCTTGAAGCAACTCCAAATACGCATTTTGATTCACATTTTCATTAAAAAGTACGGACCGACGATTTTTCCATACATAACACGACACCACACATTAACCTTCTTGTAATACTGACGTTTAAGCCGATTCGTCCGAAAAAATAATGTTTTTGCAGAAATTTACAAAATGATTTTCTCCTATCCATAACCAAAAGTCTAAATGCAATGCATCGCCACCATTTATCAATTCATGTACAAAAATCTGTTTATAAGGTTGAATTTTGTTTTCTTTAAAAATTCTTTGTAAATGTGATTTGCCAATGAAATGACTTAACTGTGCAGACCTTTTTCGTAAGGATAATTTCGGATATGTTTTTACAGAATTTAGAGCCAGTATTATAGCAGCATCTTCTTCATCGTGTATCCTTTTTCTTTTCTTGATGTCATGTACACTACCTGTTCTTCCAAATTTTTTTACCAAATTTCGTAGAGCATTAACGCACACGTGAACATTAATAAATTTGTGTTGAAATTTTTGAATTGCAAAGTTATAGGAAACCTCACCAGTTCCATAACATTGAACGAGATAAACTCTTTGTTCTAGTTTGCATTACTATTAAGTAAGTCTCACTAAAGATTCACAAATACGTAATGAAAATGACAGATTCCAAGTAACTTGACTTTTCATGGAAGATAACAAGATAATATGATTGAACCAAAAACATGAAGCTTTATTGCTTAAATTTTTGTGTGTTATTGTAATTTGCTCAGCTGCTAAAAATAATATTTAGATTATTGTTTCAGAATTGGTGGTTTTGAGACAGGCAAACATTAGATAAAGAATGACATTTTTGCGACCAAAATAATGTTTTTCCTATTGTTCAGCCCATCCGGGGACACACTGTATATACGATTCGAAAACGAAAACCTTTTAATGATAGGTACCTATAGTGGGCATCACATTTCAATACATTAGTTTGCATTTATCAAATTATACAGAGCGTTTTGTATTATTAGTGATATATACTAAAAGAATAATCGTGTTCGGCTAATGTCATTATCACGGTCAGTGTTTTACAGAGTCCACGGGCTCTCCACAATAAAAAGAAACAAAAATCCAGTGACAAAGAGCAGAACACATGTGAATGTGTACCGGACCGCCGACGACCAAGGCGATCTGTCATTGCCCGTTGTCGTTCGGCGAAAATTACCAAGTTCCCACGAATACTGGACTTATTTCTTGAAATTGTCCGACGACGACTTTTTCTAGATGGGTCTCTCTTCTCGTTTAACACACACTCGACCGTCCGCTGTTTATCGTCAAATAAATCTCCTTATACATTCATCTTTTATGTGGCCAACGAAATTTACACGCCTTTGTTTTAATATTACAAACTGCTAATGACAAACTTAAACTTACTGTTTGTCTTTCTTTTACGTTATCCTTTGTTCTTTTTTGTCTCGTTGGTGCAACAGGAATTGTGTAAACCGAAAATTTACGGTCATAGTTACTGTTATGACGATCTACGCTTTAATTGTATAATAGATAGAAAACATTACTTCTACAGTCCTTGATGCGAGGGGTCGTTTTTATATTCCTGGACTAGGCAAGAAAAAAAGATTCGAACAGCAATAAAAAATTATTTTTCAATATAGCCACTTTGTTTTGGATGCAAGTATTAAATCGTTTTAATAACATCTCTATTCCATTACAGAAAATTCCGTTCGTTTGTCTGCAAAATACCTTTCAACAGATGTTATAAGTTCGTCATCCTCCATAAATTTTGTTCCCGTTAGAGTTCTTTTGAGATTAGGGAACAAACAGCGGACGGAACACTCGACAGAGCTATAAAAGACCGAAATGTACAATGAAGAAAAGCGATAACTTTAATAAATGGAATACTCTGGGACCAGAGTATATCGAAACAGAAGAAAAAGCTCATATATAACACCATATAGTAAAGAGTATTGTTACGTACAGTTCAGAGGTTTGGCCAATCAAGGACAGAACAGAGAAAATGCTGACCGCTACAAAAATGGATTATTGGAGAAGAGCAGCAGGGAGATCAAGAAGAGAACGAATTAGAAATCAACGAATAAGAGAAATTATGGCAGTGGGTGAACGCACGATAGTGGACGAGATAAGAACAAAACAACTGGTATGGTACGGGCATGTGCAGAGAATGGAGAACGAAAGACTACCTAAACAAATAATACAATGGAATCCAAATGGGCGAAGTAAACGAGGAAAACCACGGAGGAGCTGGAGAGAAGGAATAGACAGCGAAATGAGGTTTAGGGGTCTGGATGACGAGTTATGGGCGAATAGAAGCGAGTGGAGATTGTAAATCGGAAGACGACGGACGTTATAAAACCGATTTATGTATATATAAACAAAAAATATTTGCACGGAGCGAGATCTGGACTATAAGTTGAATGGTCTATTTCTGTGAAATCACATTCGGGAACGGCAGCTTTTGCAAGCTTGATTCGTGGACTGGTGCATTACCGTGAAGCAACGTGGCACCTTGCGTTAGTTTTCCGCGTGTTTCGCTTTAATAGAAGGCAGTGGCTCCGTGTCCGAGCTCGGACATGTAATTATTCTTACTAAATGTCCGACATCGGACATTTAATTTCAGTTGCTATATGTCCGAGGTTGGACACATATGAACGTTGATCCTAAACATCCGATGTGGGATACTGAAAAAGGTAGTTATACTGAATGTATAATCCGGTAGCCGAATTAATTGATAAGCAACACTTGCGAGCCTTAATTTTTTTATTTTGAAAATAAGTACTATAGAAAAACAGAATAAACAACACAATATAAATATGTACTCATAATTACATTTTGGTATTGCTAATGAGTACCTAAATACTAATCTTAAGTAAGTTTCTAAGTTCACTTAGTTTTAAACTTTCTTTTTGGAAGACCAATGGCTGTTGACAAATGTCCTTTTGGACGCCCCCTTCCTCTTTTTATTCGAAGAGGCATTTTTATGTTTGCTACTCTTTCTCTATCATCTGAATTGCTTACAATTTCTAAGTCATTTAAATCAATATTTGTAAGATTTGTTTCTAGATGCTCTGTTGTAAGTTTTTTTGTTTCTCCTTCGGTGTCGACGTTTTGAGATAACACAATGTTTTCGTCATTTTCGAAGACTAAATTAAGAGTTTCATTTGTATTTAAATTATTATTATCTTCTTGATTTGTTTCACTTATTTCTTCTTCAACGACAATGTCTTGAGGGAGCAAATTGATTTCCTTATAGGAAGATATCGAAGCAATAACATTTTCAGACTGATCCATATTTAAAGAATTATCATACACTACGTTTTCGACAAGAATAATCTTCTTACCCAATTTCCAATAATTTGTTAAATCTTTGAGAATTTTTAATTTATTTTCAAATTCCAGAGTTCCTTCTTCCGATGCTACTTGTGCTAACTCTTGTATTGTATTTAGCGCCAAATTATACTTTTGATTCTGACTCAAAGTCGCTTTTCTTTGAAAAGTTGTAACACTTGACAGAGATGCATCAATTTCAACATTATTGGAATTATTATCCCTGGGATTTTCTACTTTATCTTGGAATAGATTATGGTGTGCAACATAATATTCTTTAGTCCACCTTTCTCCACAAAGTGACCTTTCGAATAACTCTGTGTTTTCAAAACTTCTAAATGCTAGTATATGGCAGCAAGGCAATTTCATTTGTTTTATGAATTTACAGTCACAACGATTGTTTGTTGTTGTGTAAGTGCGACTTAGGGAGTCACACACACTCACTAGGCCAGCGGCATCTTTTTTGATAACTACTTTCTTAGATTTATAATGCTGTGTTTTGATAAAATTGTATGCATAGGGTGTTAATAGTTCCTTATATTCTTTTAAATTATTTTCAAACGGCTTTAAGGTTGTTCCTTTTTGTAACATAGTAAACATTTCAAAATTGTGTTTTTCACGAAGACTATTAAGAATACAAAAAAAATGGTCGATGAATACTCCCAAAGAGGCATAACGTGGAATAACTGATTTCAGTTTCTGATTTATACATTCTAACCTGTTATTAGTTGTATTAGAAAATGAGCATTCAGCTTCACTTAGAGCTGGTACCCATTCTTCTTTAATAGAAGTCCAATTTTTTTCCAAGTAGTCGACAACAGACCTAGGAACTTGATCTTTCATTTCTTCGAAAATTTTATTATATTCGTCTAAATTTTTATTATATAATAATTTTTGAACATAACTTAATGAAAGATTTCTTTCCATAGATGTTATTCCAAGTTTTGAGGTAATTTGCCTTTGAAACGTTTTTAAGACATGGAACTTGCATATAAGCAGTGTCGCTTCTGGAAAACATTCTTTCAGAACAAATCTTTCTTTTATGTCTTTATCGGTCATTATTGTTTTTATGTTTGACCATTGCTGGTTATTAGATTTGAATGTTTCACACATCCACTTTAGGCTGTTCGAGTCTTCATACATTAACAAAGTAATGCATATAATGTCACTACCTCCATTCGAATCTTCCACTAAGAAAATATACACTGGAGCTCTGATGTCCAGTAGTTTATAGGTGGCATCAATACACATAAACTCAGGATAAGCTGCCGCGAGCATTTTCATCTCTTTCGATTGAAATTGTAGTCCTCTAAATTCCCCGTCCTCCTCCAATACAAATGATTCACAATCTGAAAAATAATAATATTATCCATTATGTATATGACTTAAAGATTGTTTTTCAATTTGCTTACTATATGTATTCTTCAGCAGCTCGATGCAACTTGAAAGATCGGATTCCGCAGCTGCATCAGGTTTAATTCTGGTTTGAATATTGTGAAGATCTTTTAAAGTAATTTTTTTATTACTGGTTGTCATAACATGAGATTGAATCAATTTTTTATTTGCTCTCATTTTAATCATATTTTTGGTTTCCTCTAATACTTCCCCTTCTAATTTTCGTACTGGTGCATAGTACTGATACAATTCCTTTAAAATTACGAGTATATTACAATAACATAAAATATCACAAAGAAATTATACTAACTATGATAACTGACTATACCTACAACTTACTTTTGAAAGAGTGTGATTGTGTTCGTTATTTAACTGGGTGATTTTTAGCTTTTTCGTCTTACTCTGGAAATTAATTGTTATATATGCACCGCAGTTAGTAGTGCGATGAGATCTGCAATAAAGTTAGTAATGTTAAAAAATTAAATAATATGTACTATATTCGCTGGTTTACCTAGTATTTGGTCTTTTGCCATTAGAAATGCTCCTAAACAACTTTCCTCCTTGCTTACAAGTGAATTTCAGATATTCGTAAATGCAGTTCTTGTCCTTTCGGTCTCCTTTTAGAATTTTACTATCACGTTTGTAAAATTTTACAAAGTTTTCTTTTTCATAAGCACTGAGGGCTTTCATGCAATCACTGTAGCTGTTAAATTTTTTACCTACCTCCATTTTATTGGTTAACTGAACCACCCGCAGGCAGCGCTAAGTAAAAACCGAGGTTAAAACTCAAACAGACATAACCTCAAGAAACACATTTTCGTAGGATTTCATACTCGGACATATAGCAATTGAAATTAAATGTCCGATGTCGGACATTTAGTAAGAATAATTAACTGTCCGAACTCGGACACGGAGCCACTGCCAATAGAATCTCTTAGGCGATGTATTAATCTTGCGTAATACACGCTAAAAAGTATTATTTTCAGTCGAGTAAATCTGTTTCAAATCAAGATATTCTCTGTTTTGTATATAGGGAAGTAAATTTAGTTTTAGTTTGAGAAATATATTTACTCATTGCATTCACTTGAGCCAAGACTATTTTATGTCAAATCAAGTAAAGGTTTGAAAATACGTATTTTTGAACAAATATTCTTTATTATTTGCACAAAAATGAAATAGTATTGTATTGATATAATTAGATTATTACTTCAATCTACGTTTTATTTCTAATAAAATATATAATCGAGAGTATGTATTTTCAAACTGATAATATATTATGTTGACTGAAATATAGAGAAGTATTCCCGCAAATAAATTAATCTATTATTGAGAGTATCTATTTGTTTCACATAAAAGTAAAAAGTTGTAGTATAACAAATATTTATTACATTTTCGTTTACAATACATTATACTTTCAAATATCTATTAACACTATTAAGAAGCAGATATATACATAGTATCATTAATTTTATGTACGTAATAGAATAATGCAACGAACTGCTTTCAACAATATATTCAAATACATACTATTTATCATTTAAAACTGGCCGCTGATGGAATTTTCTTCTTCTGGAAATGTTTGCTGTATTTTCGTGCACAATAAAATGTACTTGTCATGTTTCAAACGGCTATATAAGAGACAAGTTAGCTTTAGTTCTGTTTTTTTTTAAAGTGAGTTACTGTGTGTTATATAGTTGAAAATACGTTTGACAATTACATCTACAAGTATGATTCGAAACCGATCGTTTTAATATGGTTGTTTTCATTATAATATTTAAGAACTTTTTTTCCATGAACTGTTATTTCCAGAAAATTATGCCCTAAACTTCTTCCAGTACTATCCAAACCATAAAATGCAGTGGTTTGATTTGTTAAAGGAATGCGTTCGAAATCCGTTGTATCAACACAGCATGTTATACCTACCAGTAGAGCTTCTACTTTCCTACGAAAAAAGTTATTGCAAAATATTTACAAAAACATTTTTTTTATATATAAAGCCCTAATACGTTTATAGTTTCTTAGAAAACAATTAATTGAGAATCATTACTAAATTTGCTTACTTGTAATAATTGTTTGTAGATATAAAATTTTGCATAAATCTTTTTCGTATATCTAAAACAGGAATTAACTCTTTTGTACCCGTTTCGTTTAATGTATTAAATATTTCTATGTCGATTTGGCTACCTAAAAATATATAATAATAATAATAATAATAATATCCAATGGTATAAGGTATAATATCCATCGAGTATTCATTTACAATGATCTAAGTTATAGATAATGTACATAGTTTTATATATTTGTTGCATATAGAATAGTCGCATACTATTGAGGGGTTGTCGAACATTCGGTATAGGGAAGTTATAACTGGTCAACTGTAGTAATTCCCAGGCACATTTAAGAAATAAGGTAAGATTGTATTTAATATTTTCAAACATATATTGGAGTAATCATTAAACTATTTTTTAAAGATTCTAGGCTAGGGAAATATATTTAAAACAGGATGTTTTAATATATAAAATACTAGTAGTATTCTAGTATTGCATTCATATGAATGAAAGAATAAAAAACGCATCTTAAACAGATTTTTTTGCAGTGAATACAATCTCTCTTTACTTCGCCTTAAAATTGAATGGAATATTCCGAATAATCGGGGATTACCAACGTTGTCCAACTACTTTTCCTCTATCGCTGGTTTGAGAAATAGTCAAAACATTGCATGAAGGGTAGGTATTCACTCGCATACTTATATGAATTCTCGCTGCAAGTTCAATCTTGCATGCATCTATGGTGAAACCCTTCATGGTCAGAAACATAGACATATATGTAATAGGTACATATCTATAACAAATTTTAAATCAGGAATTACTAATGATCCTCTATCAAAAAATTTATTCCTATATGAATATTATATAAAGAATTTGAGAAAAAGAATAACAACTGAGCATTAAATCTGATTACATAAACCAACTATTGAATATATAGAGGTAATTTATATACATTAAAACTAGTTTATGCTAAATAACAACATACGCATATACTATCATAATTGTACATATTTCTTGAATCAGTATTTTAAAAATAATATAATTACAAAAACAATATTTTATTAAATATCATTTAGGTAAAATAAAAAATAAATATAAGACAATAACACGCTGCCATTAAAATCAAAGTAGAAGATGTGTTTGTTACTTGCGCCATCTATAACCAAATAGTAGAAGTTCTTTATTCATTATTTTCCGAAACTTTCAGCACAATCAAATAAGTATACAACAATATTATAAAGTCTTTCTGGAAGCATTCGTTCATTAGGGTGTCATTATCAAGCTGTACGTGTACTATGCCCCCCCCTCCTAAAGTTGCAAGAATATAGAGAATAACTATGGTCTAATGATGAATATTTTAAATATGAATTTCCAGTTATTTTCAATAAACCACAAAGTGTAGTTTGTGAAGTCGTCTTATTAAAAGAAGGTTTGAAGCCATCAAAGCTACTTTGACATTAATAGCAATTAAGCAGAAAAAAGGCAAACTTGTAGAATTATTTGAAAGAAAAGTAAGTTCCCTCCACAAGCAGCAACGGATTTTCACGTCATCAACAACTACCAATAAAAAGGCATCTGTATCACATTACAAAAACCAATAGGTCACGTCCATATTAAGGATTTATTTTGCCAGCAGCTCTTGAGATAGTGAATATTTTTGAATAGGATGTTAAAAAAATCAAAATTGGTATCTCATTCCGATGAAACTATCCAATGGAGGTTAAATGAGGAGTTATTGGAGCGGTAAATGTTAAAAATATCAAGGCGATGTTAAAATAATAACAGCCACGGATAAAATTCATCGATTTATGAAATAGATTGACTTATGGAAAACTTCTTTCATGAAAAAGAATTTTGATTCACTTCAGTGCATTAAATCAAATTTTATGGAAAATGTAGCTAAATACAAGATGATAAATTATGATTGTTTTTGAATATACCAGTTACAATTTAAAACAACAGCCTTGTGAATATTTTCCAACTGAAATTCAAACCAATTATGACAATTGACCGTTTCAATAATCAAGTGTTTGTATTTATATCTACAGAAGGAGAAGCACGCCAGTCAATGATGGAGAGAGAGAGAGAGAGAGAGAGCGAGAGAGAGAGAGAGAGAGAGAGAGAGTAGTAATGAGTCTGTCAGTATTACAAAAGCTAAGGAAGAAATATCACTGCAAACTATTTCTTTACCTCACTCCCTTTGGAAAAATGCCTCACTTTAGTAGGATCACTGAAGAAAAACAAGCCCTACATCCCAAAAGAGTTTCTACAATCAAAGGACAGGGAACATCAACCGTCTTTGCTTTTTATGATAAAGAAACTTTATGTTCCTATGTACCTAAGAAGAATAAAGCTGTTGTGTTACCTTCTAGTATGCACACAACTGCAGAAATAGATGTCAAGGCTATATCCAAGGAATCTGACATAATTATATATTATAATTCCACTAAAGTACGAGTTGACTAAGAGACGAACAAATCCTTGGCTAGTGGCCAACGCCTTCCGCTATACCATTTTGAATATTGCTTGTCTGGCGGTGCACATAAATTATACTGAAAACAATTCACAAATTGCCTGGGTAATAAGATCAACCGTCTTTGCTTTTTATGATGAAGGAACTTTATGTTCCTATGTATCTAAGAGGAATAAAGCTGTTGCCTTACCTTCTAGTATGCACACAACTGCAGAAATAGATGACAAGGCTATATCCAAGGAATCTGACATAATTATGTATTATAATTCCACTAAAGCCCGAGTTGACTAAGAGACGAACAAATCCTTGGCTAGTGGCCAACGCTTTTCGCTGTACCATTTTGAATTTTGCTTGTCTGGCGGTGCACATAAATTATTCCGAAAACAATTCACAAATTGCCTGTAAAACTGATGGATTTAAATTATTTTTAAAAAATCTAGGAAGAGATGTTTGCATACCCACCATAATAAAGAGAAGTAAGGAATCGCTAGTCACTCGCATTTATTTCGTGAAAACTGCCATGGAAAACATCTTTAGCGTAAAAGCAGCCACCGTCCCTAACCAACCACCAACACCAACCCCCGTCCAAAAACGTTACTGTAAGACCGGGCGCCTGATCTTCCCTGACGTGTTTATCCCAAAATCATGCATCATCATTTAATTTCCTATCTTTAATTACTGTTGAACACTTTACAAATATAATATATAAGTAAATACTATACAATTACGCATTCATTACTACAGAAATAGGTTTGTATTAATAAACCCTGAAGCGCATGGGAGTATTTCATACGTGAAATACATGGTGCACTTTATAAAATTGTAAATATAAAGTGTTTATCCCCACTATTTTGACTAGAAATATGTTTTTCATGGTTAAAACTATTTTATGTTAGAAGTCAGGAAAACTCAAAAGGTTGAACAGAAAAGTAGTTATGCAACTGCAAAGACGAAATAGCACCCGCAGGTAATCCATATAGCATCATAAGGGTTAAATTAACTTTTGCTAAAATTATTTTTAATGGTGTTTTTGACGAGATTAAAAATCGCATTTTGACATACACTTAGTGGTATAATTGTATGTTACTTCAAAAAGGCATACTTCAAAGGATAACTTTACATAATTTATTGTTTTTTCAGTTTTAGAAAGTCATATATTTCTTCTCAGCTTTACATAAAATACATAATTCTCAACAAATTTATTTGTTAAGAATTGTTTCTTCAAAATTAGTAATTTAATTACTCGCTTTTGACATAGCTTTGATTAACTTATCACTAATTTATTTATTTCTATTTAAAATGTGCTACTCGTTATTATTATATGTTAATATTTATTGAAGACAGAAAATATATTGCTATATCTAACTAGTTAATGAACATTGATGCATTAATCCGAAATTGAGACTAGCATATCTTTAATCTATTGCTCTTTAAATTATAATTATGAAACTTATCTCAGCAAATTTGTTTTCATCATATGTTATTATTAAATTAAATAAATGTTTAAATATATTTTAGGCAAGGCATTCCAATTTAAAATTAAATCTAAATATGAATTATGAGTGTTCAAAACGTCTAAGAGTTATATTTATTTTCTGAAGTAGAAATTAGGCCAAGTTAATACGATATAATATATATATATAAATACATTCATTCTGTATCAAAAAGGAAATGCCTTCTGCTCATGAATGTTAAGGTTTACAAACCTAGTATCCAAAATGTGGATCAAGGGAATCTCGTTTCTCTTACTAATACTTGATGTGATATTAAAACAATAGAAAGTTACCGGAAATGTTTCACATGATACGTAAGTCTTCTGATGCATCTCAGCGGTGCAGACCGACATTTCAGGTTTTAATCTTTTTTAATATATCTGCAAAGGTGACATTGCCTAATTGGGTGGGCCGGCATGAGAGAGTATTTGGGGCGTACAGCCGGTAAATTTACCCTCAATAAAACCATAGGTGGGCGGACATTTTGTGTAAAGCGAACTACCCTCGGTAACGCCCTAGGTTTAGCATTCCCTATATTTGAAAAATTGCCCCTAACTCTAAAGGGACTGTTTTGTATTTATAATTTGCACACGTACATTCAATTTTAAATTTCTTAAAATATTGAAGTTCTTTGGAGCTGATTTGCTCATATTCTGTAATCCCTATTGAATGTAATCTCTTGAAATGTAATAGATATTTTTAATATCCCGAATAAAGTAAAAACTTTTGATATAAAATCAAATAAATTATAATCTAAAAAGTAAATTTCGCAGACAATATTTTTTAATACTAGATATATTTAAAAAGTATAAGGAACTGCTATATATATATCTATATAGGGTTACGTAATAAAGATCGAAAATGCATTTTTTGTACTCGCTTATCAAAACCTGTCATTTCACAATTCGATTTGCGTGCGTAAAAAGTCACTTTAAACACGAGTGCGTAAAAGTAAAGTTGGTACTTCCTAGAACTTGATTAATTTAGTGACATTTTAAAATCATAAATTCCTAACCTTAATAATATGCTACCCAGTTCGTTGTTTTTCTATGAAAATAAAAGGAAATGAAATAGAATTTTTTGAATTTGATAATTTTAAATTAAATGTCACTTCAAATAATCAATACTGCCAATTCAATTTTTTTTAATTAATATCAAGAGATTAGTAGTGTGTCATAAACGATAACGTATTTAACAATATGTATTATTATTATAGTTCTCGTACAAAAAATATTGTACAAACTTCGTGCGTGAAACATTTTGCGAATTCGTGTCCATAAAGCGCTCGCCTTTCGGCTCGCGCTTTAAACTGGTCACTCATTCGCGAAATATGATTTCACGCACTTGGTTCGTAAATAACTATTAGTTAAGTTTTAAGTATTCCTTGTACTAAAGTGCTCCTAAAATGGCATATTAAGAGGGTGGCTTGACGGAAGGTGAGATTTAAAATGCGACATTGAATTACGGGGACGATTTTTTATTATTTAAAATATTATAACTTCTCTCTGCACCTGGTCTTTAAAACAGGTAGTTCTGTCGCCGCGTAACTCAAGTGAAGGCAGTCGTGGGTTTGATGAAATCAATCAAAATGATGGACTATAAGGCGCTATCTTTCTTTTAATATATGAGTCACACCGCTGACCGATGACTTGCTCGTGAGAGTCTCAAGGAAATATAATGCAGATCAAAATATTAGATAAACACTCAAATTAATTCAACAATAACAGCGTTTACTGATCCCACACCAAAATGACGGCAATTGATCGGTAGAGCGTTGGAGTCAACACGCAATTCCCAATCATCAATTTGATATCAATTGGGTTAAACGTAACGTCAAAAACCACTAAGAAGGAAATAATAACAATTAGCACTTAGAAGTGCTATTGAAACCCACACACGTGGTATTAAGAAAAACTCACCCATGTCTCCTGCAAATTCACAAACATTAATCTATTTTCATCCCAACCATCGGTACAAATTTAACCAATTTGTACATCCAAATATTTAAAGACTGATTGAAGGTTCTTTTAAAAAGCGATAACTCAATCAAAATATGTTTGATCGAAAAAGAAGATGCCAAACGTGCAAATAGACCTAAATAAAGGCTACATGCGCCCAACATTCTTAGATAAATCCCCACTGTGCTTACATACATGGTTAGATATATAAAAGTAGACAAACGAACATGTAACAAAATACAAAAGCAGAAACGAAAGATGATAGATATGCACTCAACTGGATAGTTAAATTATTATTATTTTTTGCTTTTTTGATGTTGCTGGTAGGTCAATATAACTTTCAATATTACCCTGACTCAACCGAATCTGTCTCTTATTCCGGATTTGGTTCATAATCTACGGAATGTTCTATATCGATCTCAAAGTTATCCCTGTCGTCTTCGTGGTCTAATTCGACAACGTTTATAGTATTTAAACAAAAAAAATGTTCTGGCAGAAACCATTCCTACATATCTAAGCATAGAAACCATCTTTGCGGCAGCTAAATGCTACATTACGACTTTTGGTTCGCGTACAAGAAAGGAATTTCAGTATTTTTTGCGGAGATGCCTTTTGTACTCTGGGACAGGCATCAACCAATTCTTTTAATTTATAAATCACTGATTTTTTTATTTCCATACCATAGCTAAATTTGCTTGTGAGTACGCTGTTACCTCTTTGGTTGGTGTTAATGATGCTAGATTTGACATTTATTCAATGATTTACAATTTCCTCAGCGGATGCGTATGGATTTTTGAAAATTTGAACAGACATCTTTAAGTAAGTAAGTCTTTCTATATGTGTAGAAGTTTGACGAACTACACTTTGACATGTCTGTATAATGCTTAAAAAGTGAGTCGCTATACTTTTTACGCATTAAATGAGTGTAGAAATAAAATGTTGACCTTAATTGAAGCATCAAAATTTATATTATGTGGTGCATACATCATGCTCCGAGGCTATTCCTTGTCTGGCTTCATAAAATAAATGTTAGAGCGAGACTTATTCAAGACGGAAAGGGTCACCAATAAATCATAGTCTTCTTTAATTTTACGTTTATATCGTTTCAAAAACTTGTAGAAGGACTTTATGAAATATTACAAGGGCACTTGTACACATCTTATGTTGAATTTTATCGAAACTACACTGACAATTTAAAAAAGTAGCATGTTTTCAGGAATGCCTATTATAAAAAAATTAGCAAATCCCCCCTGTCCCTAAAGTGTCTAGGTAACGACGCCTATAACCTAGTCACATGATAAAAATGTATACAACTTTTTTTGTTGATACTCTTCTTTAATTTTATTATACAATATTATTATTTTGTTTATAATTCTTTAAAAAAATAAAGTTTGTTGCCTTTTTTGTCAAAACAGCGGCCAAAACAGGGCTTTCAACGGGGTGCAATTTTAAGAAACATTTTTTAACGTCAAATTAAATAAATTACAATTGATTTTAGTTTGTACGGAATTACGCCATTTTAAACGACTTAATTGACTATAAACCTTCTTACTTTACCTTACCGACATTTTCAGTAGATCATATTCATCATATTCAGTTATCTGAACACTCTGTTGAAGCATATAATGTGGATGTGATATAAAGAACTACACTCATTTGAAATGTTAATTGCAGGACACCACAACCATCATGTTTGAATCTCTTTCTAATGCAAAGACTTCAGGTCTCATTTTAATGTCAACTATCAGTCGGGAGATCCATCTAGTGGTTTCTTTTTGAATCATAAGTTATTTCGATACTGAAAGATCTTTCCTGTTCGAAATCATGACTGTCAGTCAATACCATACCTCCTGGACGTTAAATTTGGCCGAAAAAACATCTTCTTTGGCGAGGCGCATTTTCATCTCAGCGGCTATGTGAACAAGCAAAATTACCGCATTTGGCGATAGTCGAAAAGCCAGTGCAATTTGGTGAGGATTTTGGCGTGGTGGAATCATTGGCGCATTTTTTTCGAAAATGCTGCTGGAAACACCATTTCGATCAACAGTGAGCGCTACAGAATCATGATTAGCGCTTTTTTTTGGGCTAAAATTGAAGACCTGTACTTGGACAGTCTTTGGTACAACCAGGATGCCGCGCAATGCCACATGGCCCATCAGACAATCGTTTTTTTGCGCGCAAAGTTCACTAATCTTATTATCAGCCGTCTTGAAGACGCCAATTGATCGCCTCGGAGCTACGATTTAATCCCGTTAAAACTGTTTTTATGGAGTTCATGATGATACATGGACAATTCAAACAAGATTCAGGCTCTGAAAGAGAATATCGTCCGAGCTAACAACAACAACAAGGTCTTGGAAAATTGGGTTGACAGGATGCGCTATAGGGAAGCCAGCCGAGGCAGCTACATGAATGAAACCGTGTTCCAGAAATAATGGAAATGTTTGCTCTTCCTCATAAAGCCATAATATACCGGAAAAAACTAGTTTTGGTTCATTTTATTTTAATTTTAAGAAAGAACTTTTATTTGAAACACCCGTTATATAAAAAAGTCTTATAATTAACTAAATACTCACATTTATAATAATTTTTTGCATAGGTATTTAATTATTTGACTATGTGACAAAATGTTTTTTTAAGCTGCATGATGGACCACATCATTTGCATATTTCACTAATGTTTTTATATAGGAAGAAGTGTTATTGATTTAAATTAGACATAAAGAATTTAATGTCACATCAATATATAACGTTTAGACGAACTGTTGCCGAAAATAAAATTAGGTGATCAATGAATAAGAAAAACTTTAAACATAATAACCATAAAATATCGGAACACCATGAAACGTAAAATGCAAATAATCTACTAGTCGTACAGCGCTCAAAAACCACAACAAAATTTTTTATTGCATGTTAACATCAGAAACTACTCCACAAAAAAATCAACATGAGTTCTACCTGTCGGTATGGGTCTAAAGGCTCCCGAAGGTAAGAAAAACAGAATGCAATTCTGTGCTCTTATGTCCGAGACTTGTTTGAGATTGCGTTATCAAATGTGGACATCACTAGCCGTAGTTAAATTCTTTGTTTCCTCCTTTTTTTTTTTAGTTTCTGAACGTGTCCTCTGAACAAACTGGTATTTACGATAATAAACGTTAACAAATGTTAACATTGTTCTTTTTTGTATTATACAACATATATTTATTTGTTACACTCGTATCGCTGTACATCGAGATGTTTTTTCCTTGTTAGTTTTGAATAATTACGTAAAAATATAAGAAATGAATAATTTTATGTATGTTTATATACATACTTGGTTTGCATTTCAATAGAAATGACATAGTCTAGCTTTCACACTAAATTTAATTGGTTACTACAATAAACACTATAATTTTCCATTTGAAAAATATTGAGAAAATAATTCCATTCGTAATAAAGAGATAAACAACGCATCATATAAGTAAATCTCTATATATAGGTAATCTAATAAACCCTAATATTAGAGACAAGTGACACACACATAAAGGTCTTCAAACTGGATCAGATTAGACAGAGACGAAACACAGGATTTATATTCAGGACTATTTGGGTTTTCTAATTATCCTAATGACCTACGAACTCATTTCAAAAATTAATACTAAATAAATGTTCACAATTTAGCACTAATAAATAAACAAATGGCTTGTTCATGATGATATAACACTAACCACAGAAAAAAACACATTCAACGTTTTTATTTTGGAAGTGACACAAATACAGTGAAATAGAATGACGTAGAAATTAGCAAACAAGGAAATATAGGGTTTCATTATACATATACATGAAAGAGATATACAATTAATTTCGGGAGAAAAATATGATCAAAAATATGAAAGTCTGATTTTCATTCATGTTTTTCTCTGAATCCTGGACAGAAACAAATAATTATTTACTGTGAAAAACGCCCAGAAAAATAAAAACCTCAAGTAGAAGTTCCATCAATTAAGAAATCTAATGAAGAGTGGGCAAAAACAAATAAAGAAAAAGCTGATACATTTTCTGAATATTTATCTAAAGTCTTCCAGCTTTTTTCTACCAACACAAAGAATGAACTAGTAACGGCTATTAAGGAAAGTCTTGACGCACTATACCAGATGACCTTACCTATAAAAGAATATCACCCAAAAAGAAGTTAAACAAGCTATTAAGAACGAAATCAGCCAAAAAGAAAGCACCAAGATTTGACCTGATAAGGAAAATCTTACAAAAATTGGCAGAAAAATCTATTAAAGCGATAACTCAAATATTTAATGCAATTATGATAATGGGACACTTTCCAAGTCTGTGGAAAACTGCCCAAATAATTGGAAGAAACACAACAACACAAGAAACCTTCAGAAGATAGAGATACTAGTAAAAGAAGCATATGTTGAAGCGGCGAATGCGTTTCTTTGCAGTTTGATGACTCCACCCATTTGACGGATACTGCTCAATTATATATTTTCATTCGGATGGTATTTTCTGATATGCCGGCTAAGGAAAACTTGTTAACGTTGTTGTCTCTGAAAGAAAGAACTCGCGGAAAAGATATTTACAAAGTTTTCGTGGACTTTGTAATACAATATGAGCTACCGATTTACAAGCTCGTGTCCATTACAACTGATGGAGCACCATCAATGACAGGCAATCAAATTGGGTTTGTTGCATTGTGTAGAACTAACGAAGACTTCCTATTATTTTGCGCAGTCCATTGCAACATTCATCAGCAAGTTCTGTGTTCAAAAATACTAAATATGAATGGTATCATGAATATTGCCACAAAGATCGTGAATTCAATCCGTGGGCGAAGCTTACAACGACGCCTCCTTAAAGTGCAATTGGAAGCTAGTGACTGCCGAACACACTGATTTACTTCTTTATACAGACATAAGATGGTTGAGCCGCGGGACATTTTTAGAGGGATTTCAAGAACTGTTAACTGAAATCATTTCTTTTCTGCACAAATGAGGTGACGACACTAATATACTGCAAAATGAAAAATGACTGCGTGATTTAGCTTATCTATCGGATGTGAAAAATCATATGAATGTCATTAATTTGGAACAACAAGGAAAAGATAAAACCATTATCGATATTGTTAGCGCAACAAACGTTTTTATAAACATTTTGAAGATATTGATTAATCAGCTAAACAAAAAGGACTATACAAACGGTCCCGCTTTGAAAAGAAGAAGGGCAAGTTCTCACTCGAATTATGACAATTACAAGACACAACTAAGAAACATTCGGAGTAAATTTGAAAGGCGCTTCTCTGATTTTAAGCAACTGACGGATATTGTAACTTTGAAGACGCTGAAAAAATTGCTACTGAAATATCACACACTTTCAATATAGAGATCTCTTTAGTACAAAATGAGGTATTGCAGATAGTTTCAGATATACATCTCAAAGCCAGTATAGCTGATGCCAAATTTTGGTCTTTGATATCTCAAAACAAATATCCGTGTTTGAAACTGATGGCATGTATCGCAATCGACTAACATTCTCTGCATGCCTGCGGTTAGCACTCAGTAATTACGAACCGTCCTTCGATAAGCTTGTGGATGATATGCATCAACACCTAAATTCTAGATGAAAGCAGTGACTAAAGAAAATGTCTGATGTTGTAATTTTATTAACGTTTAATTTATACAAGTATAATATACATTTATTTATGTATTATTATAAGTATTTGCAATCAATCATTTTCATAAATCTGTTTTTTTTAATTGTAACCAGGCTACTCCAATTAGTCGGTAGTCGTACACCAAGAGACTTCGCGGAGATAGAACATGGTATGGGCGTGTTTATTATGCATTAGCATATGGCAAACATGTACTTTATATCTCCGCGAAGTGTACGGTTTCTTTTACTTTCTTATACGTAGTATAAGAAAGTATTGTGATGATGAAAATTTTCGACCTCGAGATTTTTGCAGATGTCCACGTTTTGAAGTCCCCTGATACTGAAAAAGCGGTTTTAAAAAAATGTCTATGTGGCTGTGTGTCTGTGTGTCTGTGACTACGATAGCGATCAAACCGCTATAGCTATTAATTCCAAATTTTGTATTTACGTGTATAATCTCCCTCTTGAGATCTGATTAGTTTTTCAATAAAATCGGTAGACCGGAAGTAGCAGTTTACTTCAGCGAAAAAATCGAATTTTGCCAATATTTTGTCAACTACTAAGTTTATACAAATTTATAAAGAATTCATATGTACTTACAATTAAGTTTGAGATAAATTGACTTAAAAAAGTTTTTCGAAATTCCAACCGGAAGTAGGTCTTTTACTCTTATCGAAAATCAGTTTTTTGCGAATATCTCGCAAGCGATGCCTTTCAGACAAGTATTATTATTATTATTATTATATTGTGTGTATCATTGAAGATAGTCCATAAGAAATTATATTACCGTTATAGATGATGTCTATAAAAGCCCCAGAATCTTCAGACTTTCAGAAAATCCTATATTTATAGGCCGTAGAACTCAATGAACGCATTCAGTTAGAGAAATCGAAATAATTAAAAACAGTAGTAGTATATAGATACATAAATATATTGATAGACATATGTCTGGAAAAGGGCATCTTCCCGGATGAGCTGAAGATTGCGATTGGAAAAATCAACTGTGAGTTAAACTATAAACGCAGTAAAGGAAAGGCTGTTGAAATTTTTGGAAAGTAACGAAATCCTCACCAATACTCAGCATAGATACCTTGTTAGGAGGTCTACAATAACTACTGCAGTAGTGGATTTGATTAAAACGATATTAAGGGCGTAAGATAGACAGCAACACATAGAAATCTTGCTTAGTGTTCTAAGCAACGCGTTAGATTCCGTGCGTCTAATTACAGATTTACCACATGTCTACTAGCAATTTTATTAATATTTTATGTCAGTGTCAGTGAAATGAATATAATATGAGGAATATTAAGTTAATATAAATTGCAATAATTTACACTTTCGGAAGCGTACTTAATAAATTATTTCGGTATCTACGAAGATGACTTTTATAAATGTAAGTAATCTCTGTTGAATTTAATATGAGATTCTGCGAGAATCATCGCATGATTAAATTAGTATAATTGCAGTTACAGGATGAAAAAATGTTAATCATCAACTATTATATTACATAAAAGGATCTGAGTCATCGTAGATCGTATACGTGGTGGTACCTATCCCGTATGAGTTTATTTATATTTACGTACCTATACATCATAGTACATGCCCATATCCAGAAAATGTGCCTATTTTAAACATTATCTATCATGTGTTATTTAGAGGGACTAGGCTTTTTGTGTAAATATTATGCAATTTTCGCAACGCTTATCTCGAGTTCAATGAATATGACACTTCTTGAATAAAAAACAAAGAAAATTAATTTCAAAATCAAGGACTTTGTTGTATTCACTTGTATTTACTAAGGCTATATCGTTATTCCCTAATCAGTCGCTTTTAATGTTTATTGTAAATAAAATGTGTAAGTGCCTTTGGAAATTGATCTTTCGCTTTTAGCGCATGGAATTCTGTTGTCTTTAATTAATTGTTTTGAAAAATTGCTAACACGTTATTAACGACGCATTAATTAATGCAATAGGACAAAAGAGATGGAAAATAAGAAATATCTAAAATAACTTCGCTTTAGTAGAACTATAAGTTAATATACAGTGTGGTTTGTAAGTATGAATAAGTACGTGTTTAGTGATAGATTATTAGCCAACGTTTTAATGGGTAAGTAAATCAGGGATTCTCAACCTTTTAGTATTTGCGACCCAATTTTCAATCACAATTCAATAATTTTCACTGAAATTGTCCTCTGATTGTAATATTAGTTTCTATTTAATTTCATTGTATTTTGACTCTAAAGCTACAGTACGACCTCGATAATAAAACTTAAAAACTACTTACTAATTAGTTTTGTACTGAAATGTATTGCAATAAACGTAAGCGCAAGCATACAAAATGCTTTTTCGTCAATTATCATATCAATTCTGTTTATCGATATTCAAAACAAATAAATGTATAGCAATAAAGATGCTAATTTAATAGCCTATGATCGATTTTGTGATGGTATGCCAGCAATAGAAGAACTACTATGCTGCAAACCAATAGAACTCAAAGCAACAACACTTGTATTGTCTGCTATCTCAAATGATTTTCTAAACAACGCAAACATAGAGTACAAAAATTGAGCAGAAATATGCACCGATGATGCTCGTACAATATGGGGAAGATTTCAAAGTGTACCAAAAATTGTGAAACAAAATTCTCCACAGTGTGTCTGGGCACACTACATGATCTACAGAGAAGATCTAGCTTCCAAAGAAATAAGTCCTGGGCTAAATATTGTGCTAACGACGGTGGTAATCGTAGTAAATTATATGAAAATGAGACCCCTAAAATCAAGAATCTTTTCTGCACTTTGTAAAGACACGGGTACAGTACATTCAGCGTTAGTATTTTATTGCGAGGCAGATGGTTATCACGTGGGAAATATTTACAACGTGTTTATGAATTAAGAGATGAAATCGCTATTTTTCTAGAAGGGGAAAACCGACCGAAGGCGGAGACGTTTTGAGATGATTTATTTGTGATGAAATTGAGCTACTTGGTCAACATATTCGAGAAATTAAATACCTTGCATCTTCAACTCCAAGGAATAAACACACATATTGCTGTGACCTTTACATCATCGAAATAATAATATTAAGAATTAGTTTAGTTATTGAAAACGAATACTAATTTTATTTCAAAAATCATTTATTTAAAATTAAGGCATTAGTTAAAACACATACTTGTAAGAAGGATAAGTTGCCAACATTTAAAGACAGATTTTATTATCAAAATATATAAGTTGTTGGTATGTAATAGTTATATAAATAAGTATAAATATTAGGCATAATAAATAAATCAATGCACTTTATATTTTGTAGAAACGACAAGCACGAAATATGGTTTGAGTACAAAAATACATAGCCTAATTTCACACAAGGCGTTAGAACAGCCTTAAACATTTTAAGAAATGGTCCATTATTCAAAAACAAAAAGGTATTGAGAGTGAATAACATTGAGAGGATTATGTTAAAGGATGGGACAATAAAGAGAGTAAATCATTTAAATGCTATTAAGTTATATGAGCAAGGTGTGCTCGAGAATATACCACGATTTTGAATGAATAAATATAAATAAAAAATATGAATAATGGTACCAATTCATAAGAAAGATTTCAATAATGAAACTTAAAGTATAACAAATATCTGTGGCTTATATATAAAAAAAAAGGATATAAATCAGAAACATTTCCAGTGGAAAATGCCCGATCGTATATAAGAATATTTTGTGTAAATAATAACAATATGAATTAAAAATACACTTGTTAGTATGTATGTATAAATCAAGGGCTTCAAAGACAATGGAAATGGTCAGGCGTGGTTTAAAAACCTGCAAAAGAAAAATACAATGTTAATGTTGTTTATAGCATTCTACAAATTGACGTGTTACCTGAGGAGAAAGCATGTTTAGAAATCAGGGAGAATGTGACGTAGGCGACCGTTCTTCGTAGTGCGAGCTCCGTAGGAAAAATTCCCGTGGTGTGTAATGTGTTTCCTTTGCTGCCGGACCGACGGGTTTCTAAAAGAAGAATCAGGATAGCATTAGTACATGGTAAAAGGAAATATGTAACAAACGATGAAAAAGGTAATGCGTTTATATACAAATACAATGAAGGATTATACTGAAGAGGAAGAGAAGAAAGATATACTTACCAAACATGGGATGCAACCAATTTTATGAGAAACTATAATAAGAAACAGCTTGAAGCATCGCCATTAGTGTATAACTGTCAAGATGATCAACGTGTATTGGTTCGAGCATAGCGACTTGAAAAAAACGAACAAGAAAATGTATCACGAACGTTTTCGAAATAGATGCCAACCTAAAATTTAATTAGATGAGAGAGGCGCTAAAAATTGTCGATAGGCATTTGTTTTTTATATAAGGCAAGAAACAGGAATAGACCTGCAGATTTTAAGTTTGTAATTCGAGGAGTTAAAGACACGCGTATCGAAAATCAAATATTTGCGAATATCTCGCAAGTCATCCTTTCTAGGCAGGCGCATTACCAGTATAAAAGTATTTAGAACTCAATTTTCAATATTTTTTGAATAAAAAAAAATTTCGAAATTCGGACCGAAAGAAATGCTTTTACTCTTATCGAACAGCATTTTTTGCAAATATGTAGCAAATTATGCAGAAATTTATGGAGAGAATAGAAATACTTAGAAAACGATTTTGAATAATTTTTGCACAAAAAAATTCTTAAAATTTGGAATTGAAGTAACACATTTACTCACAGGCTTATTTTTCTAAGAAGAGAGGAGAGACAAGTATTTAAAACAATTTAGAAGCATAATTTGAAACGCTCATACGTATAAAAAAAGTCGTGTGGTGGCCGCACCTCATCATTTCCTTTAAGTATGTCACCACAGTAGTAGACTGTTCTTATTCTCTAACAATCGTAAAATAGATTTGCACAAGATAGATAGAGAAAACTAAAGTTTTATATAATTTTGAATTTTCGAGCCACTAAGCATCTTGGGACGATTACTAATGTGAATTATATCAAAATATATTATAAGCTATTTCTTGTTAAGCAGTCATTATATTATAATCATTATGGCAAAAGCGTCACTTGGATATACAATTTCAAAGTAGTGTCCCAGAAACACCAGGACATCGTTCGAATTCAGAGAGATCACGCGTCTATGATGTTCCTAGGATGTACATATTTCTCTCTTCGTTATAATATATCGATCATGGAAATATCGCTTCTTGTATTTGACCATGCGGTTTTGTGCTCTAACGACTGCTCAAAGTTTGTATGGTTGATTGGAAGACAGATAAATAGGGTAATTTCTATTAGTCTTCCCCCATTTTTATTAATAGTCTGCTCATTAAATCGTTACTTCACTCCGTCAACAGGTGTATTGTCTATACACGCGTTGAGGTCGCCATTGATAATTGGTTTCTCACTTCTCTTGTAGTGTCTAAAAGATTTTGTAGACTTTCATAGAATATATCTCTCTATCCTTTACTTTTAATGATGTCTGTTGCATAGACAGGGATGAAATTTAGGGTAGTGTTTTCCAATTTTTTATGTATTATGAGAAATTATTTTTATTTTTGACAACCTTCAGTTTGTATGTCTTTTATCAGTCCGCTGTAAAATAGTATAAATTCGAGTGTTTTTATTCTTTTTATTTTCGCAAAAGAAACATATTTTGATTTTATAAGATTCTGATGTTAGTACTATTTGCTGATTTTTTTCTGACCCACAGACAAATGCCCCATGTAGTTATTCTTAATCATCATGTGTCATAATAATGAAATTTGTTTCGCTTAACAAATCAGTCTTTATGAAAGTTGGCTTCCTAAGTAAACAACAAACAATTGAGAAAGTCAGACTGTTCTTTTCATTTATCTGTTGCCCATTGACAAAAATATAAATGATTCTAAAAATCTCTTTATTGTAATTCTTGCGTTAATAGAATGTGATACGGATGCATTTTATCTTTCCTTATTATTCTGAATACTCAAAGTTGCCATACAAATAACTGACGCAAGTACCATAAAGTCATCGTCCTCATACAGCTTTTGGTTTTGTCTTTCTTTCATAATTTATACTTCCATTCCTTTATACCTTCAAAGACCTCTGGCTTCAGATGCCTTCCTGAAGACATCGCTGTGCTGGATATTAGCAAAAAGTTTCTTTCAGATTCACCCGAAACGTAAATCATACCTAGTAAATCTTCCTGAGAATAAATCATTTTGACGATAATTAATAGCGATGCTTTTATAAATTTGTCATAAATCTTGACCGACTTTGTTTGACAGTTGACGCATGCAGTCGGGCCTCGATTTGGCTTTCCCATTGGTTGAACGAATATTTGGGTGCATAGAACAACAGCGCTCCTCTTTCTTTATTTGACCGCTCATAAGCCCTGCAGTGATTATCTCAGAAATTACAAAAGATAGTTATAGGACATTGTCATCGGAAATGACAGAGAATAAAAAAAGGAATAAAATGACACAATAAAATACCGGGTGTTCCATTAAAACAAAATAAGTTCTTTTGATAGGTCAAAATTTTGGAAATTTGACTTTGAAGAAAGCCTACTTTCCAGAGTTGTCTGAGATATTGTCGAGTACAGTTTATAATAATAATAATCATAATAATAATAACTTTATTGTCATTGATCGCAAATACGATATCGACATTGTCATTAAAATGTACAATTGTAAAAATATACAAACAACACATAATAAACACCATTAAGAAAGAAATATATTATACGAATGACATAATAACACTCACGGAGAACCGTCAAGGTAGTCTTGAAGCGAATAAAAGGATTTTCCTAAAAGAAATTCTTTAACAACCCTTTTAAACTTTGCTGGACCGCTAACATCTCTGATGTTGTTGGGTAGCTTATTATAGATTTTGCCAAAGGAATAGTCCGGTGACTTTTCATATATGTTCGAAGTGTGATTCTTCAATCTTATAACATTAGTTGATCTTGTTTCGTAAATGTGTGATAAGGAATCGTAATTTTGTATATTTGTTTTAACATACATTGCTGCTTTATATACCGGGCTCTTTTTTTATCATTACACATAGCATTTTCCCTATGTGTAATGATAAAAAAAAAGTTGTCAATGCATTAGGGATATAGTCACTGTATAGTAGACAACCAGTTATACACTCGTATTTTGACAAGCAGGAACAGTGAGCTGTCATAAGATTTTTATCAGTCAATTTTCGTTAAACTTTTTATTAAAATTTTAAAATAAAAATTGAGTTTGTAGCAGAAACACTGTACGATACACGTGTTAAAATGTTATTTTATTTTGCTTATTTTAAATTGCTCCAGTTCCTAATCACCCTCGTGTCGCAAATCTTACTCGCAAAATAAAATAGCACTTTTAACAATTATATCGTAAATAACTAATTTTGTACAATTTTTCTTACAATTTTAAAATTCGAAATATATCACGTCGTCAACATCATAATTGCTACATTAAGGATTTCCCGCCATTTCCCACTGTCCGCGTAACGTTGATACAAATAAAATAATATTCTGGAGATCCGTTTCTCTTACTTCTACCATAAATTATTTGTACGGAAAAATTAAACTTTGCAGCGTACATAAAACTTTTTACATTTATTACGAAACTGTTAAAATTTAGCGCGAAAGTATTTGATTCGGCAATAATACTTGTACTGGTAACACTGGGCGATACAGAGCAAAATAAAGCTTAGAAGAATTAGGTTATGTTTTTAATAAAGAAAATGCAGAATATCACTTGGAACAAAGTAATTGGTTTATTATAACAATTAAACGAACTTAAATGTGAAGTCTAATATCATAACAAGTTCTCGAAATGTCCACCTTGCCTTTCAAGGCAATAAGCAAGGCGATCTTGAAAGCAACGAAGTGTATTTCTAATAAATTCTGGCCTTATTCCATTACATGTAGTACGTATACGCTCTTTTAGTTCATTCAAGTTGCGTATTCGTACATTGTTGTAAATTTTACTTTTTAGGTAACCCTAAAGAAAATAGTCATTTGGAGATAAATCAGCTGATCTTGGGACCAAATCTACCAATCCACCGTCTTTGAAATAAGTTATTTAAAAAATTCCTGATAGCGTTAGTAGATTGTGGCGGGGCCCCATCCATTTGGAACCAGGGTTCATCAACATTCATCATATCAATTGATGGAATGATATGGTCTCTCAACAAATGCAAATATTTCACTGCAGTGAGGTTACCGTCAATAAAAAATGGGCCAATAAGTCTTTCGCTTATTATTCCAATCCAGACATTAACTTTTTGAGGGTACTGTGTTCGGGTCAGGTTTCGAGCGTGAGGATTTGTACGGGACCAGTACCTAATTGATTAATGGATAGGAAATTTAATAATTTTTCATGGATAAATGTAGGGTACAAACCGAAAGTTCTGAGAGTTGACTTCACCGTTTATGGTAAATGTAGCCTCATCAGTAAAAATTATTTTATTTAAAATTTCTTTGTTTTCATTTAACATGTTAAACATTATTTCACAAAACTCAGTTCGTTTTATCTTATCCTCTTCGAAAAGCTCTTGATGATTTGATATTTTGTATGGCCTATATTTAAATTCTTTCAGAGTTTTGTATACCGAACTGTACGATACTTCAAAATCTTTAGCTACATCTAAAAGCGATCCTACAGACCGTTCCTCTACGTAACACAGCATATTTAATTTCATGTCTTCTGTTCGAACATGATTGGTTCTATTTCTTTTTTTGTGAGAATTTAGAACACAACCATCTTCTTGAAATTTTTTAAAAAAGTTCAGAATTGTTTTTGCACAAGGTATAGGCCTGTCTGGATAATTGACGGAAAACATGTCTCTAACTTGCCTTAAACTATTATTTTTCTGGTACCACATTACTATTGCCACCTTTTCATTTCTGTTGTATTTATCCATGATTTATAAATAAATTATCTATTTTTTAATAAAATGTATTTAATTTATGACTTATGTTTGAATAAAAATTCAGAAATATTAGACATAAAAATGTTTTTCCCGTCATGGCGACTTGATTTAAAAATTAAGGTATGCTATACGTAAATTCTTCATTGGTGTATAACTGGTTGTCTACTATACAGTGACTATATCGCTAATGCATTGACAATTTTTTTTTATCATTACACATAGGGAAAATGCTATGTGTAATGATAAAAAAAGAGCCCGGTATATATATGCATGGGAACGTAAGGATCTTACTACTTTGAAATGTGTTCCTACAAGCGTAAGTTAGTGCTAAATCATATATAAATCGTATAATCCTTTTTTGAGCAGTTATACAAAACGATGCAGATTTTTTTTGGTTACACGCATCACTAAAACTAACGTTTTTACTTTTAAAAACAACAAAAATATGATTATTTTTCAAAACACGTGCTTTGGTCAAAAATTTACATCTTACTTTTACTTTTGGCTTAATTAGGAAAAAGACAAAAATAGCTGAATAGGCGATTTAAAATGATACTAGAAAACCTAAACATAAAGTTTTCTATTATTTAAGTTAGCATACAATGAAATTATATAGGTACTAAATAAAAAATAAAACAATTGATTTTTGAAATTATGACAAGGAATTTTTTTTTAGTTAATGTCAGTAAGGAAAAGTAAATTTTTGAAAGTGTATTAATTTCACTTTGGTCATTACTGATTAATTTTTCTTAATTTGAATGAGTTCCAATATTGATTTGGATTTATTGTTTTTCTCAGTATTTAGAATTTTAGTATTATTAAAATTAAAGCTATGTTTTAAATTTAATTTAATTTTATCAATAAATTCTTTAAAACTGAAGGAATTTTTAATATAATATTTATTTTTCCCTGTAATATTTTTAAAAAGGGTAATGTATGCATGATACATTAGGTCTCAAGGAAATGTCTTTTTTATGATAATTTTCTTTTGAAATATGTCAATAATTTTTAATGACGTTGATTATTTTAAAAAAAAAATTGTATCTACCATTAGTGCCTAATCTATTTTACTTTCTTATACGTAGTATAAGGAAGTATTGTGATGATGAAAATTTTCAACCTCGAGATTTTTGCAGATATCCACGTTTTGAAGTCCCCTGATACCGAAAAAATGGTTTTTGAAAAATGTCTGTGTGTCTGCCTGTGACCACGATAGCGGTCAAACCGCTATAGCTATCAATTCCAAATTTTGTATTTACGTGTATAATAATCTCCCTCTTGAGATCTGATTAGTTTTTCAGTAAAATTGGTAGGCCGGAAGTAGCGGTTTACTTCAGCGAAAAAATAGAATTTTGCCAATACTTCGTCAACTACAAACAAATTTATAAAGAATTCATATGTACTTAAAATTAAGTTTGAGACAAATTGTGTTAAAAAAGTTTTTCGAAATTCCAACCGGAAGTAGGTCTTTTACTCTTATCGAAAATCAGTTTTTTGCGAATATCTCGCAAGTCATGCTTTCTAGACAAGTACGTTACGAGTATAAAAGTATTTAAAACATAATTTTCAATATCTTTTGTATAAAAAAATTTTAAAATTCAGACCGGTAGTACCACTTTTACTATTATCGAATAGCGATTTTTTTGCAAATATGTCGTAAGGTATGCATTCTATATATTTTATCACGAGTACAACAGTATTTAGAACTGGATTTGCAATATTTTTTGTATATATGAAATTTCAAAATTCGGACCGGAAGTAGCACTTTTACTCTTAGCGAGTAGCCCTTTTTTGATAATATCTTTCAAAGTATGCATTCTATAGAGATTTATCAAGAGTATGGAAGTATTTATAATAGGATTTTGAATAATTTTTATATAAAAAAAATTCTTAGAATTCTATAATTTGAATCTTTCATACGTATAAGAAAGTCGTGTGGTGGCCACACCTCATTTTTTAAATGTAATATATATATTTTACATTGTTATAATACATACATACAACACTTTTTTATAGAATTTCTGATGAAGACATATTAAAAATGTCGAAACGTTAACGTCTTAGTATTTATTTCACATCATTTAGATGCCTCATACCAAGAAATAAAACCAATATAGATTATTTGTAGAAGGCCAAGAACATAAGGATATAGAGATATCAATATCCTTTTTTTAAGGATATATATCTTCAATACCGTCGACACATGATTAAATATCTTCATCATCTTTCTTTCTATATTATTATAAACTGTCAGTAAAATTCTATTATCATATACATATATGTTTAATAAGGGCCAGTATTCTGCATTCGTTAAATGTCTCCAAAACAGTCCGCAATGAAAAACAAATATAGAATTCCCATAAATATTTTTACGCTGTTTTATTAATAATAATAATAATAATTCTGTTATGAAAGCAAACATTTAAAGGGTGCGACTGCTGGTTTACACCAACCAATCAGATTCATATTTTCGGTTAAATGGTAGGATATAGTGTTTAGCGTCAACCACTTAGAAGGAGCAGGATTTTGGATTGCTTTTGAAAAATATATTATTAAAGCAGAAGTCCGGAAGTCCGAGAGCAGACATAGTAATAAAATGTCATGAGCAACGCCACTACTACTTGTATATAAAATAAACTGTTACCTACTGAAAATATTTAAATCACATCTGAAATAGAACTCATAAGCCATGTAAATATAGACAATTTGTCGCGTACCTAAATTGCTTTGTAATGTAGTAAGTAATAATACCTACTAATAAAAGTAATTTGAAAAGTATTAGCACAATTAGATACACTTACACCCATAACAATATTTGACAATGTAATTAATAAAGACGGATTAAACAGTTACACTACATTAAGTCCTAAGTTGTTTTCAATAGCTGGAAAGATATACTAAAAATAAGTACAATGGGAAATTTAATTTACATAAGTAGCTGGTTACAATACCTCTTAAACTTTTAAAATTTACAATCTTTCCTATTTGAATATCGCACAAACCTGTCCTGCAATAAAACAAGATGATGTAAATTTTTGTGGACATGATTTACAGTTATCCACTCACCTGTACCTTCATTGGTATTCAGGGTTTAATTGACTTTATAGTATTGAAAATCCCTCAATAGAATGCGAAATGCAATATTTTGTCGGCATCTTTATGGTGTTATCTGACCGGCCACATTATGGATGATTTCCATTGGTGATTTATGACTTTGAAGATTGAGTGATAAACTGAACCTGGGGTAAAGATTATACAGTGAAAAGGGAGATTATTATTTGTGTTTAGCACAAACAGGTTATTCAAGTGGATAGGCTAAGGGCGGAAACAAAGTGGTAGTGTTATTACTGAAACCCCTTTAAAGGAAAATTTATGATATTTATAATTTAACCCTAACTTACATTCTAAATAAGCCGCATAATAAGTAAATACAATATAATAATTAGGAACTGCACTTCTATCGATAGGAAATTGAAATAACTATAAGAAATGCAACCAAGAAATCTATGATAAAAAACGTGTTATTTTAGTGTAATTCATCTTGGAGTTACGATTTAACATTTATTTAACGTTTATTTTTTTATATGGAAAGTTATGCCTGAACTAAAACGACGCATTTTCTAGATTTTTAAAAATATACACTTAACAATAGCGGCAGCCATGCGGACCTTTAAATGGGCCACATTGTCAGTGGTTTCAAATCTTCGACTAGAATATCAGTACCTCTAACGGCAAATAAGTGAAGTAACAAAATTGATTAGATTTCGATCTCTTCTCACCGAGTTATCCATATCTTATTGAATGTTATAATAATATTAATAAAATCAGTCCCTTGTTATCTGAACACGCTCGAATCAACGCCATTTAACCTGTAGACAGAAGTATAGCGCGAGCCATTGATTTACACTTGGAAAATATCAGTGGTAAGTTATTTACAGTACACTCATGAAAGATGTTATCTAGGTGAGTCTAAAAACAAATACAATCTGAAATCGAAGAAATATTACAAAAAATCTTTAAATCATCTTCGAGAAGCATTTTATTACACCTGATAACGGAAATGATGCAATTAATAAACATATTGAATATTAAGGGACCTAGGTTGGAACATTGCGGGATTCCAGGCGTAGCGATGTAAGTGATGGAAGAATTCTACCTAACCAATGGATAAAGATCAGAATGAATACAGAGTTCAAAAATTTTTGCGAAATTTGAAATGATTGCAATTGGATGTATAGTTAATGATTACTGCCAAGTCACTAGTCTTGAAGAAATCTTAGCAATTTTCCAGGTGTCATGAAAAGTAGAGGAACATAAAGAAAGTTGAAATATTCTGAGTAGCGGCCTTAGGAGGACAAATGTGCAATCTTTAATCAAGAAAGTAGGAAGAATAATGAAAGCATATGAAAGTATTTTCAATGAATACGCAAACTCGCAACAGAAAATTATGTTTTACGATTTTGTCATTTTCACGTTGTAAGCATATGTCGAATATTCAATGTATGCACCGTTACAATGTTAAACGTTTGATTGACAGATCCACATTTACTGATTAAAGTATAAAATTGATTACAAACGGCAATGCTCTAAACATGGACATGATATTTGGTGTAATTCATAATACAAAAGTTCCCTTATTTATCTTAACATTAACTAAAGATATTCACATCAACTAATCTCAACTACTTAACCACGAAACGAAACACAAAAACATGTCTTAACACGCATTGCAAACGTTAAAACGATCGTAAATGGACGTTTTAACACGTGTCACTCTGCAAAAGTTCACCTCTGTAATTTAGTAGTACGTATATGTATAAACCGGACGTCCCAGAGAAACGGCAAAGTCCATTATTGGTATTTAATAATGTGACAACGAAGAAATTTTAATATAAAAATCGTAGATATTATGAGCTCTACAATTCAAACTAATTTGCATTTATATAGAGTGTTGGACAACGACGAACCAATACAAACTTGTTTAAGTATATAAACATTTTTCTAACAATGGTTTTACACTTACTCATGTTTACACCGGGCGACCCAAATTTTACCGCAACCGCCAAAATTAATCTTACCTATTTTAAAGAAAAAAAATTCAAATTTTCTGTAAAGTTAGATTGAATTGTACACTTAAAAAATCTGCAAAATGTTTAAAATGTGTTAAAGAAAATTTTTCGTTTTGGGAAACAACTTTTTTTATTGTTATGGGGCAGACATTTTTTTGAAAACATATAGCGGTTGCGGTAAAATTAAATTAAGAGGGGCGTTTACTAATAAATAGAACCTTATGCAACTTATATTACTCGCGGGACGGGTAGACGCAAGGGGGTGTGAGTATATATAACGGAATACTATAGATGGGAAACATAATGTATAAAGAATGAGTACTTACGGAAATGTTGATGTTGTTGATGTTTTATAATAAGCCAATTTTCGCTTGCCCATAACTGTTATATTATTATACTCTCGAATATTATAGGTATATGTGACATTTAAATGAGAATGACAGTTTGTAATTAAACTGTCACTCGCATTTAAGTCTGCAATAGCCGATCGATTCCGATAGATTTTCGTCTTCGCTAGGCCCGGTAGAGATACCGTAAAGTGGGGATAGACGACGCGAAAAATCTCGTGTAAAATGTATGTGACAATGTTTACTGTTTAATGTTTTTTATCTTTAAAAAGAATTGATTTTTTCTTTATATCGTACATCAAATGTGCAGCTGGCTCGTAGAGGTCGATTTTTTTCTTTTGTGTACCAGCCTTAGTTAGTAGACATTTATCAAATTCATGCATTTTTGTGGTTATTTCTAAAACACATAACTTTCTTAAGAAAATAAATTAGACCTTGACATTATAAATTTATGCCTTTTGCATCACTAACCCAAATTTGAGATCCTAAAATTACAAAATGAGTTTAAAAAACGCGAAACGGCGATGCCTTAATTTTCGATAGGTAAACGCCCCTCTTAATGTTTTTTATCTTCAAAAATAATTACAGAAGTTTTTTTTTATATCGTTCATCAAAGTGCAGCTGGCGCGCGAAGGTTGTTTCTTTTCTTTTGTGTATCAGCCTTAGTTAGTAGACATTAATTAAATTCATGCATTTTTGTCGTTATTTCTAAGACACATAGCTTTTTTAACAAAATAAATTAGTACAAAATCTGACCTTGACATTGTAAATTGATGCCTTTTGCAACACTAACCCAAATTTGATATTCTAAAATTACACAATAAATTCAAAAAACGCGAAACGGCGATGCCTTAGTTTTCGATAGGTAAACGCTCCTCTTAAAATCAAAAATTTAGTGGAAAGCATTTAACTTCCAGGCGATTCAGGAGTTGTTGAGAAAAGATTTATTTAACAGGGTTTTCAAATTTAGTTTTTCTTATTTACACAACTGTTCCGCGTATATTCAATTTCTGAATCTACCTTAAACATTTTATATCCGTTAATTTACAAAAATATGTTGATCACGAACGAGATAAAAGTATTGATTTCACAAATATTGTCACTGAAAAATATTTTGCAAGCAATAAAATATAATTTTGCTTATTGAAGTCATCTTATAATGGCTGTTGATCTTTATTTATTCTTTCTTACTAAGACAGTGGTATTATATGAAACTACTATTAATATTATCAGGAAATGATCACTATAATACTAGCTAAGTGCACAAAATCGTGAATTTTGATGAACAATTCTCAAAAGCTTTAAGATTTATGTAAATAAAATTCTAATCATTAACAGCTTTTTTTTAGTTTTCTAATGTTGTAACTAATATTAAAAATATTGTAATATTCATCTTAACATTAAAACACATCTGTCTCAATTCTTAGATTAAAATTTATACATTTGTCTATTTGGTCTCATTGTTTTGTGGAGATTAAATTTTGCATAAGATACACTTAAGTGTCTGTCGCGCCATGTCTAGTGGATTTTTCAAATTTATAATTAAATCCTAAATAATTACAAATTAATACGTTAACCTGCTAATGTCTCAAAACTATTCGTTAATCGCTCATAAACTTTAACATATATGAATATACATGAAGACTTAATCCATGTAATGTGTAAATAAACCACGACTCTGCTATAAACTTAATTACATATTTAGGGTACTGTATAATATAAATTTTTATTAATACATATAAGGAAGCTCTAGAAACAATATACGACTTGTATAATAACTTTAATTTGTATACTATAGCTTATAAAGAAATAAACTTTGTTCAATCCTGCCTTTGAAACACGTTGTTTCTCCACTGGTTGCTAAGCCCGAAAGCGTCTATTTACCTCACTCGGAGTGAGGTAATGGATTTTCGCTCACTCATATGTCAAATTTGACAATTTAGTTTTCAATATTTTTAGATAAGAAACATACAAACATACAAAACATACAATTAACTAGTAAGAAATATTGAAATTAACAGTACAATTATTAAAAATATTATTAGATGCAATGGCTGTATGGGTATCTTTCACAAAATCAGTTTTATTTGTTTGTGCTTGAATGTTTTTAGTCGTGCCCTCTTCACCAGTAATTAATTTTCTTGCAATTTTAATTTTATTGCTCTCTGACTCTTCTACATAACCTTCTGCTACAGACGTCGATCGCCAACCTCCGTGCCGTTTAAGAGTTAAAATATCACCTGAAACGTGGGCTAGTAATGTTGCTGAGGTTCGTCGAAAGGAATGTCCTGTATATAAATGAGCATCATTCATCCCCAAATATTCTGCCACTAGTCTAGGTATCTTTGATATCGTGTTTATACCTACAGGTTGCACTGTACATTTACCATAATAGTAACTCAGGAAAAATCTTCCCTCACCAAGCATTATTGAAGAACGTAACGCAGCATATTTCCTATATATTTCTAAACCATTAAAACCTCCTCCTTCAACATCGGTAATAACAAAAGAGCGGGGTTTATAATTTTTTGGTTTTCAAAATATTAACCACCACTATAGATTGTTTATTTACTATATCCGTCATTTTGAGATTAACTAGCTCATCGCACCTACAAGCGCCCATAATTCCCATAACAACAACAATTTTCATCAGCAAGTACTTCTCATCGGGGGCTTCGTTTAAGAACTTCTGTACATCTTCATACTCAAACACTTTGGCCTTCTTAGGTTGATATCCTTTAGATTTACTTTTCAAAATCGAAAACAATGTCTTATACCTATAAATTATTACAAATTTAGATCAAATAAATCAAAAAATATGATACTATAAACTTACTTACTGATATCTATCTTCTCAAAAACAAATAAAGTAGATTTCAATATAGAATATGTGGACCACAAAGAAGACGGTGCATACTTCTCTAATAATCCGTTAAAATACGCTAGGAGTACTTGCTCCGTTATAAGAGTAACACTTTTTATATTCATCCACTCATGAAATTTTCTTAACTCATTTATATACCTTTCTTTAGATTTTGGCGGCAATAAATTGAATACAACAGCATTCGCTTCATTTACAACATCTCTTGGTACAGCTTCTTGTTCCATATTTTTGTTAAATATTGAAATTAATGACAAATTTACTCTAAACAAAGCAAAAATAAAATTTTGTTGACAACATAGCTAATTTTTATTTTATCGTAACCAGGTAACTATACCAACGGTAAAACCCGCTATCTATGCTATATTATTTGATCACAATTAATATTGACATGAATCAACATGAATGCAATATGAATGATATTATAACTGTCAGACAAATTGAAATTTTTAATCTTTGACACCTTTAGATAGGTAATTTAGCAGGATTGAACAAAACGCTATACAGCACTCGTGAAGAAACTACATTCGCTCACTTGTGGGTCTTGACACACTCGGCTGCACTCGTGTGTCAATCTGACGTACGCGTGAGCGAAACGAGTACTTTCTTCACTTGTACTGTAATATACTATTACCACAGATAATAAATTTATTGGAATAATGCGCTCAATTTTAAAAATAACTGATTTTCGTAATACTACACTGTTTCCATAACACATTATTTTTTTTATGCATAACTTGCATATTTGTATATTTCAGATGAGTAGTTACAATACAGATAAGCATAAAACACCTACCTAAACATTAAATAAATAAATCAATACAAATATCATCTGTACCTTTCATAATAGCTATTAGAAATAAACGTGAAGGTAGCTATGATTTTAATTTAAATATGAAAGAAGCTTTATATAAGGTCTAATTTATTATGTATCTGTTTTATTACATTTTTTACTTACTGACTTAAAGCTGAGATATTATTCTTTTATTTGCTATATTTTAATAAGGGTGTTATACTTTAATCTGTATCTTCTTTTGTACAAGATGTTATACCTACTCCGATTTGCTATTATTAATACTACTTATAGCACCAGTTTTATATTTCTTTGATATTTTTTTCGATTTGTTTGTACCTGAAGCCTCTAATAACACGTTTCTTTTGCAACCTTTTGATAAAAAAAATACTTTTTTTTTTGATTTAGCTGCTGTCAATGATCTTAAACAAATTAATACGTTTTTATAGTACAGATATTATCAATTAATGTTTTATATTCTAATGTGTTAGTGTTCTTAATTAACTGATAAAAATAATATTGGTATTATCGAAACATATTAATTAATATTTGGTTTTAGCCCATTAACAGCCGCTATACCACCAAAAGTGTTTGTTATATATATATATATATATATATATATATATATATATATATATATATATATATATATATAATATATATATATATGTATATTGTTATAGGTTTTGACCCAGTCTAATTTTCCTTTTACAACGTATAATAATATAATATTAATATTATTTATACAGAAATACGTACGTTTTGAAAGCATGTTTAATAAAATAATTAATAAAATAAATTAACTAGAGATATTAAGTATATTAAAATACATTTTTACTTTTCATTTAAAAGAAGCAATTATTTTAAATACAATAAACAAAATTAATACCAAAGAAAAATTACGATACGTATGCATCTATCAATTTAAAGGTGTGTATTAAGTTGCATATGCACCATATCGCAAAGCATAATGTTAAAATAATTTTTCATAATTTTCCCTGATTTTTATAAAAATAAATGTACTCTATTTTTTCCATAAAAGGTGCTTGGTATAGAGCCATAGTAGTTAACGCGACATAAACTTGGTGTTCCGCAAAATACATAGTATATACTTTGCCAGTACCATTAGAAAAAACTAACTTGGAGTCTGTGCCTTGATACTAAACAAAAACACTAAAAGACCTTTACCACATTAAAGCATAAAAACTAAATACGTATTTCGACAAATATGTTGTCATCTTCAGCAGCACTGATTAAAAACCGCCTTGTCTATACACCATAACATATATAGAACAACACATTCTCAGAGTTGTTCTGCATACGCTAAAAAATATATAATATTCGTAAAAGTGGCAAGAAAACCACACAAGATATCAAAGGGAGGCGTTTTTAAAACCACTTCGGACGAATTGGGTTCAACTATGCGCAAAATGGATCAAAAAATGTTTATTCCGTAGAAAAAAGAAAATATTACTGTTATGTTTACTTTTTCTGCGGACGCAAAAACGTGCCTACTTATGGTACTTTATCCGTATCAAAGAATACCTGAGAAAATTGTAAAATCCATAACTCCTAAGGGGTGTGAGTTGCAGTGAAAATAGATGGATGACATCTGAGATTTTCTATCAATATACGAGGTATGTCTCAGAATTAATGAGAATGAATAATTTGCGCTAAATGACAACGACTGCAGCCGACTGTACTCGACTACATATGAGTGGAGAGGCTAACAACGCAACCAGAACAGGTGCAGGTCATTTAATTTAGTGTTAGTGGAGTGAGGGCGAGTTGTTTACTGTTAAGTTTTAATATTACGTTACATGTGAAATGCAGGCAAATACCGAGCAGCGATATGCAATTAAAGTTTGCGTGAAACTGGGAAGAACTGCTTGATAGACACTACAAATATTAAGAACAGCATATGTAGATGTTTTATCGTCAGCTCAGGTTTTCAGATGGTACAAGGTTTTCAAAGATGGCCGCGATACTATTGACGATAACTATTGGCCGGCCGGCCACATCAAAAACCGATGAAAGTGTGGCAAAGGTGAGTTCCGCGTTAGCACGAGACAGATGGTTGACACTCAGGACGATGGCATATGAGGTCGGCATGAGTAAGGATACTGTTCATCGTATTGTGACAAAGGAACTAGACATGCGGAAAATTTGTGCAAAGCTGGTGCCCAAGAACTTGTCGGATGAACAAAAGGAAAATCGCTTCTCCATTAGCCAACAACTGCTGAATCGCTTAACAACCGAACCTAACTTCATGCACAGAGTGATAACAGGTGACGAATCATGGGTATTTGAATATGATCCAGAACCAAAGCGACAAACGCGGAGTGGTACACACCTGCATCACCGCGGCCGAAAAAAGCTCGCATGAGCAAATCCCGAATAAATTCCATGCTTGTCGTGTTTTTTGATTCGCGTGGAATTGTCCACAAAGAGTTCGTACCGCCACGCCAGACAGTGAATGAAACTATTTATCGCGAGGTCCTTGAACGTTTGCGGAAAAGTGTTTTGCGTGTGGGTCCTGACATTGCTAGCTCGTGGATCTTGCATCACGATAATGCCCCCAGTCACAGTTCATTGTCGGTTGGTGAATTTTTGGCAGAGAAAAACATTCCAGTACTACCACACCCGCCCTACAGTGCAGACGTGGCTCCATGTGATTTTTTTCTTTTTCCGGCGCTTAAAGGGCAACTGAAAGGCTCCCATTACGGAACAATAAACAACATACAAAAGTCGCGACGCAGTTTCTAAACAGCCTAACTTATTACTTCGGTGCGGTACCAGGAAATGTTCAGGAAAAACCAAGTTTTAGAGGAAGAACAAGAAAATTAAAAGGAAGTAAGGATACGCAGAAAGCTAGAAAATATAAGCAATAAAATGAAAGGAAAAAAATTGCAAAAACTTGTGAAAAAATGCAAAACATTAAGACACATTAAATTAGTTGTGAAATATGCAAGCAATATTTTCATGAAGGTTGTATTCTTAAAACTTACCAGAAGCATATTCCAAGTGATGATGATTTAGTCATCTGTCATAATTGCTATAAGGTGGATAATAGTGACTTAAGTGAAACTTTTGATACGGATGGATACGATAGTGATGAATTGTATCAACAGCACAAAGAGGCACAAATAAAGAACTATTAATTTTCATAAATTTTAAATAGCGTTTAATCTCTGTGTTTTTATAACTCTACTAACCAATAGCTAGTTTTGTTTGTCCAATCACTAAATGTACCGTCTTAATTATACACTACGTAGCTTCTTTTTACTCAACTAGCACCAGTGTATATATTAAAGCAGTATTTTAAAATGCAATACTAAGTATATTAGAAGTGATCTTTTAATAATAATAATACCCTATGTTTATGTGCTAAAATATTATATTGCCTCTCAATCGGGTACTAAAATATACTTGTATGTAATGCAGTGTTAAATAAATGCAAATACTACAACATTAACATAAAACTCTTAATATTTTCAATAATAATAAGTATATAAATTATTTCTTACCGTCTTTAAAACAAACTTTTATTTATCCTTCAAGAACTATTATTTTCAATTACCCTATTTATCAAAGATCCAATTTTCCATTCTATTGAACAATCGGTAATATAGAGAATTACCTTTATATGGTTTGACATTAACATATACAATATCAAAGATATGTCATAATTCACTTTGCTAATAATCTTTGTTTATTTTATTTATCCTTAAAGAACTATTATTTTCAATTACCCTATATATCAAAGATCCAATTTTCCATTCTATTGAACAATCGGTAATATAGAGAATTACCTTTACATGGTTTGACATTAACATATACAATATCAAAGATATGTAATAATTCACTTTGCTATTAATCTTTGTTTACAAAACTCAATTACTTTATCTCAATCGTGTTATAAGGTTCAGTCATACTATAAAATAGAAAATGGCCTGGAATAACATGCACGAGTCATCCCTCATTGGTAAGTTCCAAAATACATATTTTACTTGATTCTAATAATATTTCTCTTTTATTTTTTAGGTTATAATATGATCTGATGGTTTGATATATCAACATCTACTGCATATGTAGAAATAATAATGCATAAATCAAAATAATAACATCTTTTATTATGATATTATGCAATAACTATTCATAATAATGGATTTGTAAATGATATAAAACATGGCATATTCACTATGGAATATTTTAATTGTCCATCAAGAACTTCTTCCACATGACAATTGATTATTCTGGCCAATCTGATTTGTGAAAGGTAAATAATATATTTTCTTGTAATAATGTGAATTTAAAATTGAAACATATCATACATTTGTGTTTCCAAATGATATGATTATATTTAGTGATCATTTGAAAATAAATGTGACTAATTGATTTCAAATATTATTACAATATAAATATCTTACTTTATGATTTTGTATTTTGTAGATATAAATAGAGGAAATACTTGGTTTTCATCTGGACAGCACTTCTGTAACGACCGTCTAGTCAGCTACTCCTGAATCGCCTTATCAAATACAGCTACCTTTAATTATAGATTCCCAGGAAATTGTACAATGTCTCATTCTATAGTTGACTGCAATTCTTCAATGTTCTATTGTAAACGGGAACTGGTAGGATGTCTCAGCCTATAAGATACAGCAATTCTTCAGAATACTTCTATCTACAGGAACACCCTCATGGAATAGAACAAAATATCCTATGTAAGTTTATATTTCAAGTAATCCAATGCTTCTTGTCTTGAAATTTCGCTTTTGCTATATTCTTCTAATTCTTATTATTTCCCAATACTATTATTAGGAGAACCTTTTCTAATAATAATGCACCTTTCTGAAGAAGGAATTTATAATAGAATTTCCAATATTTCTCCTATAAAAAAATACACATATTCTCTCTAAAAAACTATTTTTTAGAATCCTTTATTTATTTCCCATTTCCTTAGTGATTTCCTAATATAATTACTCTCCTCCAATAATAATTCGTTCTTCAATTTGAATATTCAAAATAGATATTTTAAAACATAATAAAGTTTTCCATATTTCTTCTTACTCACCATATTCGTCATAATAAATTTAATTTAGGGTTTATATACCTTATTTTATATATTAGTAGCTTCAATACTTAATTAATTGTCAAATCCAAATAATATTTTTAACTGACAGTTTGATTGACAGTTCCCAATTTCAAACTTCCTGCTGTAACTGTTTAAATATCTATATTCATCTTAACCAGAATATGTTGACTAATGTCTTTCATAAATGATATTTATTGATGAACAAATTTAACACTATTAATACATAAATACAATATTTACTAAAATTGATATGCTTCAATTTTATTCTTTTCAGATATGGAATATCAACAAAGTGAAGACTTCATCACTTCTAAAGACTATTATATATCGAATAATATCTATATTTTTAATTCCTTATCCTCATTGTAATATCAGTATCAAATTAAATTCATTAAACAATATATTAACTTTGAAAATTATTCATTTAATTCAAAAATGAACTTTCTTTTACATCAACCATTATTATAGTTGTAAGCTATAAATGTATTAGTATTAAATACTAATTCAATATATAAAAGAATCATTGAAATACATTTACAAAGTTAAATTTTCCTTAACTATCCAATAACTAGTTCATTTACCCTTTATTCTTTATTGAAATATGTCCAGTTTAGATTGCGTAATCACATTAGCAATTTGGGAGAGCTGGATTTCAGAGTGTTTGACGTGTGATATAAATATTCAGAAAGTCGACTTGTCTGGAGGCATTAAACACGCGTTCATTAATACTGAAAAGACCGTTCCACTACACGCGAAAAAAAAATTCAACACACAATGTATAATGTCTCTAACCTGTTGTAATCATTCACAAAAGAAAATGGCAGAATGTCTTTACAGTCGCTGCAGTCAGTTGTTGCTTTCGTCATTCAACAATAATATATCATATAGGTAGGTATATATTTGTACCCGTACTAAAAGTGTAATTACTTCGGTACACAATTCGTTTCCGTTGTTTTTTCCACATTCAAAGCACATATCGCTCTCAGTTTAGACGCCTTGTACGTGACCAGGAATGAAGCCGCTTTATCATAATAAATTGCGGCCGGTTCGGTGCTTGCATATTGAGCATGACCCCAGAGAGTGTTAGTCGCAGGTGACTCCTTGCGTAAAGGTGTCAATGCGGATGATTATCGACTTGCTGCTGTCACTTCGTTTATTTCAGGACATATTTTTCGAATTTCAGGATCGTGCGATGTCTAATGGCAAGATTATGCGAAGTGAAAGAATGCATGACTAAAATTGGACAATAAATCATAAATAAGCAATTGGGCATAAACTAAAAGTATAATTCCCGGTCAAAATACTTGGAAGACAATGAACGTTTTAGATTTATAACATACATATTGCCTGTAGACAAGGAAAATTTCGCTCCAACATTGTGAAATAGAAAACAGGGTGCTATGGGGTTTTTGAGTCATGTTGTCAAAACCGCGCATACGCCAGCAATGATTTTTCAGTTTTAGGTTTGTTTGTTTATCAGATAGATTTATTAGTATAATTATTTAATTAAAGTTTGTAAATCGTCAAACAAGCTTAAATACAGTCTTTTTCTTTTGGTTTTCCCCTTTTGTCAATTGTGTTTCACAATTTGTCAAATGACTTTCCCATTTATTATAATATGGCGGCGATGTGTCAAATAATTTCCTTATTTGTCAAATGTGTTTCACTATATGTCAATTGACTTTCACGAAGCGTGTTAATCATTTTATATTTATCTATTATGGAGAATCGTCGAATTAATAGTAAAATAAGTAATGATTTAAGAGCTTTAATAATTCGTTCTACGAACAACGGGCTCACGGCAAATAATATTGGAGAGCAATTTGGAATTTTACCCAATACAGAAAGAAAGATTTATTCTACATATCGGAGAACCGCTAATATTCATAAAAGAAGTGCTGGTCACCGACTAAAAAAATTATCTGTATTACAGATAAATGAAATTTGCAATTGGATTGATGAAGATTGCAGTTTATCACTTCGTCAGTTCAAAGAAAGATGTTTGAGGCAGTGGCCACTTCATCAAATATCGCTATCGACGATTAACAGAGCACTTAAAACTTTCCATTATTCGTTTAAGAGAATCTCTTCCGTTCCCGAAAGAAGAAATACACCACAAATCATACAGACTCGCTTTGAATATGCTATCCGGTACAATAGAATCATGTTCGAAAGGGAAAAGATTTTTTTCATTGATGAATATGGAATTCAAGTTAATTCTCGAACTTCATATGGAAGATCAGTTAAAAATACTCGAGCAACGAAAATAAAAGCTCAACTAAGAGGGCGTAAATTATTCTGTGGCTGCAGCAATGAATATAAATTCACTATATTTGTTCCAAATCCAAGATAGACCACCATTCAATACAGTTCATTTCTGTGAATTTATTACAACTTTAATTAATCATTTACATAATGATAACATACAAGGCGCCTTTTTTGTTATGGACAATGTTAGATTTCATACAAATGAAGAAGTTGTCAATCTCATTAGAAGTCATGAGCATTTTGAAGTTTTTTTACCTGCTTACAGTCCATTTTTAAATCCTATAGAGGAATTATTTAATCAATGGAAACACATAATAAAGAGAACTCAGCCGACAAATGAGGATGAATTATATGCAGCAATACACAATGCTTCTGAACAAATTACTGCAGATAATTGTCTTCATTATGTTCAGCATATGGAAATATATCTGGGTGATTGTTTAGAACAAAATGAAATATTAAATTAATTGTTTCTTCATTTATATATTTCGATAGTTTGTACTGTGCATATTTGTGATATTTGAAAATGTTTTGCATACATGTATGTTTTTATCAATTTCTATGTACATTACACAAGAACAAATTAGATAACTTAAAATTTCAAATGTATACTTTATTTTCAAGGGTACGTCAATAACTAAATGAAAATGATGCACAGCTTGGTAAGTAGTTATTAAGCAAAACATATAATTTACATACATGGGAAAAGTAATTGATATAAAGTGAAAGAGATTTGAGAAAAAACGAATTTAATTTGACATATATGTCAATATGACAGGAATTGGGAAAGTCATTTGACAAATTGCGAAACAATTGACAAAAGGGGAAAACCAAAAGAAAAAGACTGTAATTTAAAAATCGACACACCCCTTTATAATTAATAATTGTACCTTGTTAAATCTGAAAAATAATAATAAATAATAAATTTATTTAAACCATTCGATCACATAGTGATATATTCATAATGTACAAAAATATATCACATACAATTAGTACATACTATAAAAGAAGCACTAAATAAACAAAATAAAACAAACATTACAAAAATTGACTATAGTCATTTAAACAACTGTCAATTAATATATTTTTCACCTTTTTTTTTAATAATTTTATATTACTACTCTCCCTTACTTGTTGTGGAAGACCATTGTAGACAGACAGACAGCACTACATGGGAGACCTATGAAAAGCCGCCGATTTATGTACCGATTCACTAAACTTATCTTTTGTTCTTGTTGGATAATCATGTAAGTCACTGTTTCTTTTAAATTTGTCTTCATGTGTGAAAGCAAAGACAGAGCACGTATACACAAATACAGATGGAAATGTCAAGACTGTGTGCAATACGAATTCGCGCGCCCCAAACCAAATATATATCAGCCACACAAGTCTTTTCTGAGGAGCAACAAACATATTCGCATTAGCTAGCGACGAATTGCTCCACAATATGACATTGTAATTCAGATGCGAATACGCGATGGCATATATATCTTTAATAATTGCTGAGAATTCAAATGCTTTTAAGTTTCAAAATGGCGTAATACGCACTATTTAGTTTACGGACCACGTGTTCCACATGTCTTTCCCATGACAGATCTGCAGAAATACTCCCAGAAACCTAGTAGTAACCTCGACATCCACTATTCTTCTCCGGGTATGGAAATGTATAATTATAATTATTCATATTTAGCATCAAGCTGTTGAGATGACACCATTTCTTCATTTCGCTTGTAGCTGCATCCATCATCAACTGCATGCCATCCTCCGTCTCAGAAGACACTAAGATCGAAGTGTCTTCAGCAAATCTAACTATATAATCAGTGTTTATAAAGTGATGTAGATCATTTATATATAATAGAAATATTAGAGGTCCCAACGATGACCCCTGTGGCACTCCAAGGATCAGACTCTTTCTCACAGAGTTATCACCGTTTACATTTACGTATATGTACCTGCCCTTCATAAATCAGGTAATCAATCTATTTATATCCCACGTATATCCTAAAATGGTTTAATTTCCTTTAATGAGTGAAGAAATATCATTGTGGCATCATATGCAAATCATATACAAATTCACGATCATACTGAAGAAATACATTTGTCAAAAGTTGTACGAATTGTTGTTATATTATAGTAAATATTGTAAATTAATTAAATAAAACCCACGGTTAGTTCGACTGCATTGCAAATGTGGTTCTTTGAAGAAATCATATTGGGATATCGTGAATAGAAAGATAGATCATGTACAATAATTTGTGATAAAATAAAAACACCAAAATTTATTTACTCAACATTCAAGAATAATAATAATGAATTAGATAATGGTATTCTTGTATTCTAGAATTATTATCATTTACATCGAAGCAATGTACAGAAATAACATACTAAATTTTATATGATTTAGGTAATTGTATTACTGTGTTGCATATTAAAATATTTGAATTGTCCATAATAACAAGGCATCTTCTTAGAAGAAACGTGTACCAATCTTTTTGAAATTTTTTGATATATATCTTATATCACATATATATAGTGTTGGACACAGATAGCCATTTTTATTTCTAGATAAGATAACAGATAATTCCGCAAAATATTATCTATATACATTTAAAAGATGATTTTGCAAATGATTATCTACATAAAGATGACAGATAAAGTATATTTGGTCTAGATAATTCAATAGATAATCTAGTAAAATCCTCAGAATAGAAGAATTTTATTTTAGAATTCAACGTGGTTTATAGGTATAAATTGATATAGGCAAGATGAGGATGAGATTTTTTATTTACTATTGCGAGATCAAAAATTATGTTGATAAAGGTTTGCCATAGAATGTAAAATGTCTGTCTTACGTTATATCATTAAGTGTCATACTATCATTAATATTTGCCAATATGACACTTAATGATATCACATAAGACGGACGTTTTACATTCCATGGCAAACCTTTATCAATATAATTTTTGAACTCGCGGCATTATTAATGCTTTAAGGGCTGATTTCAAGTCGGATTTGCGTGGTCGCAACTTTGCATCACTGATTTTTATGTTACTAGTGACTAATTTACAAGATTTATGCTATTCCAACAGTCTTCAATTTTTTCGGTTTTGAAAACAGATAAAAAATGTCAAAATAACGAATACAAAACTCAGTGATGCAATGTTGCGACCACGCAAGTATAACTTGAAATCAGGCCTTGAGGTTGCTTCGGCACATTAAAAACATTTCGAAATGTTCGTCGGATAGTTCATTTCTACGTGGAAGTAGGATTTGGGCGCCCGTGTTGTAAAATCTGTCGACCGGTGCTGAAGATGGTAGCGTCGTGCTATATTTAAATAATATTTTTTTAATAGTTGGATATGCATGTAACACTTTTAGTTCTTTTTTTTTATAGATAACAATCAACTTGTGAGGTGTTCACATTTCGTCTCTTCTCTTCGGGACCATTGTCCCTTGGCAGAAAGCTATTTAAAACAAAATATTGTCGCTGTCGGTTTCGGATTCACTACCTGCAATGGACTATGAAGCAAAAAAGTTAATTCTTTTATGAATATTTCTTTACAGTAATTAACAAATTTCTCATTAATCCATTTGGTTTTAAATTTGGGGTGACTCATTGCTGACAGAATGAAAGCTTTAATTTCGGCTGGATAAAATTATCGGTTATCTAAAACCTTCAGATAATGTCTTTTTTAAATCTAAAATAAGATGACAGATACATGGTGATCGTGTCATCTACATAAGATGATAACAAAACTTTCATCAAGATAATGATTAACATTGCATATGTATGTACATTGAAAGTTGAGGAATTTTGACATGTCCACCACAAAATCCACAGATCCCATATGATATGAGATAATAATATGCTGAAATTGGGGTATTTTAGGAAGGGATTGACTAGTTAATGGAATTTATGCCATGATGCATCGATTATTTATAAGATAATGAAGTGTTTGATTTTAATTTAACTTTACTAAACACATAGGTGTCGTAATTTCTTTCACTAAATTGGATTGTAATCAAGCACATATAGAATGTACTTTATATTAAAATTTAGAATGAAATATATTTTGGTTTAAAATAACTCATAGTGGGTACAGTATAGAGATAATATTCATTTTGGATTTTGCCAAGATAATGTGTTTTCTTTTGGACTTTTTGCAACTTTGTGAAAGAAAATAATGTTAGTGTTATGAATGGCAAGATAGGCACAGCATCAAACAATATTCCTGTTTTGATGATATCGTATTACTCCTTTTTATCATTTTATATTTTTTTATGCATCTACTAATTTATACAAATATTTATATTTTACAATAAAATGCCATTTTCTCTTTCATTTAGAAGCATTGTAATAAATTTAACCGTAGTATCGAAGAAATAGACATACTAATAAAATGAACTAATAACCAAGGCAAATTCTTTCTTTTGCAGATACATCCCCTGCATGTTACTCCGTGTTTTCCCAGAGATATGTTGAAATTCGATACTGTGTAGTGACAGAATGTTAGGTTTTTCTGATCTATTTATATGGTAGTATTCAAAAAGATAAATTTACTATATGAAAAAGATTTATGCTATCCTAAAATATTTATAAGGGATGTATTATACCTCATAAATGAAAGGAATAGAAATTTACAGAAATATATTATATTTTAATAAGAATTTTTTTTAATTTTAATTTAATCTAGAACATAAAGATAATGCAACAAAAACAAAATAATAACTTAACGTCTAGTAATACAAATAAGGTTTCGATTGCATGACCTGACAAACGCAGTTATTAATTTACTCCACAAATAAATCAAATGTTGCTTATAGAAACGTTCATACTGGAGGTTTTATTTTATGCTACAGATATGAAATATCTTCAGTAAATTGTAATTATAGTTTTGTGTTTGATATTTCCGGGAATAAAGTAGTAATTCTCAGTTAAACACATTAATTGTTAATGTATAGCCAGACATTATTATCGTATTTCAAAGCTGTTTGAGATGCGTTAATGTTTGTAATGCCTTTGCAACAATATGTATGAATTTGTTTTCATTATTTTTCGCAAATTTGTTGAATAACTACAACCACAAAACTGCTTGTTTAACTTACACTATATTGTAGTGCAACTACATACTCGTACATCTTACCTTCAAGATATGCGCTTTTAGTACCCCTGACTTGATTACATCATAAATATTTGTCATCGACTATGTACAAGCTTATCATTATTGCCGGTAATTATGCAACGTAATGTATATAAATAAAAAAGAAATCACTTGAGAACGAGTAGTCTGATTTAGTTTTTTTTTTTAATATTCGTAGAAGTTCGAATAAGGTTTTTGGCAAAGAAAAATTGAAAAGTTTCCTGGAAAATTGGAAAATTATGAAAAAATTGAAAGTGCTTTCTTCTATAATACTTTCTTGTTTTGTTCGTTATGGTCCTGGAAAAGTTTTCAGGAAACTAAATTCGGGACAATTACAAAGAAAAGTCGGAAAATTCGGACAAACTACAAAAATCATAATTTTTTTATGCACTCTTGATCATAACTGACGTACGGAACGACATATTTGGTTGATTCTTTTTTTATTTTGTTCGTTATGCTCCCGCGATGGAAATAACTCTGGAAAATCTGGGGAAAAATCAGGAGAAACGCATTATAACCTAAATTGGTGTCTGTTAGTAATCGTGTAACTTCTGAACTTGACCGTTGAGCTCATATTCACGCAACATATTTGTTTTGTCGAGACGATGGTTCGATGGTATATTTATGGACCAAAATAACTCCAATTGATAATATACCGGGTGTCAACGAGATCATGTATCAGCCCGCCATTTATTTATTAGTTAAAATAAAACTTTGAAATTCGGACCGTATATATGAGTGATTGGTGGGCTTCTTCAGGTACACTCAGTTTTTCTATAGCACTTCCGGTCAAACCGGAAGTAACGTTAATTTTGAATTTTTAAATACAACATTTATTATTTTTGTTCATATTCTGTTTCTTCTGAAAATTTGCCATCTAGTGCAGGTTAACTTTTGACATTTCTGTCAAAGATGGCGGTATCTGTTAAATTTATACATTAAAGTGAAACTGCTTCGCAACAATTGTCGAAATGTAACAACCATCAAAGTTAGCTTTGAAAACAATTAAGAAACGTATTTTTCACATTTACACGCATTGGCGAAGGAAACATGTATTTCACGTTGAAATTACTAAAGAAAATAAGATTTTTTTTTTTTTCATTTTCAAATGAGAGGTACTCGTTTTTTTTAAATAGTAACACCTATTTTTTATTACAGTTGTAATAGTACGGATTTAAAATATAATTAAAAATGAATAAAATGCCCCAGAGTAGGGTGTTCAGATGTAATAATACAAATTTAAATATAATTAAAATGACTCAAATAAATAAAATGACTTATTGGATGTTCCGCGTAATTAGCTCAGTTAAATAGTTCGGTTTAGCATAAGACTCCTAATTTCAAGACGGTTCAGGTATTTAGACACTAAGATTATTGTCCTGCACGTACTATTACTTCTATTTTATATTCCAAATTTCTTAGAGTGAGGTAGACAAATAACACGCAAAAGGATATTTAAATATTATTAATATATTGATAAAAAAAAACACTATCAACACAGATCAAGTTACAAACAAAGGTTATAGAAACAAAATACAATTCAAAGGGTACAACACGATACAAATTACGCATTAATTACAACATGGGCACATATAATAAACGACAATGCAATGACGCTTTACCTCTACAGTATACCATGGATTTAATTAGATGCTAATTGAATTGTTTTATAAAAAATAAAAACATGCATGATATAGGCCTTTAATTCAAATTACGGTGGGTACCTGATATGATGCTTTGAACGCCGCTGGGCCGGTATTTTCACGGGCAGCTTTCCCAAGGTAGACTGAAATCGTCGTCTTCTTTTCTGGAGATACGACACACACTTAAGTATTAATAAAACTTTTACTTCACTTGACCCACTATTTGTTTTATTAAAACTTATAACAGTTTTCTCAGTAGGCTTTTCTTTTTACTTTTTACTAGTGCGTAGAATTACTTGTAAAGCACTGTTAGCCTGTGAGAAGCGTTCCCTTTTGTTGGGTGCGGTCTAGTGTCATTCTACTTAACACGGCCTGCGAACCTATTCATGCGTCGGCTAGGGAACGTCTGCCTGCCTATTCCTTGCTTAAAGCACGCCACGCCGTATTCTTGCTCGGGGTTTCCCCGGGCCACCTATGTACTTTACATTTCTTCACCACATTCAAGGTTCCACGTGTCGGTTGCACACACACTGTTTCTTATTTATCTCGCATAACTTCCTGGCTGGCGGCGATAATATTGACGCCACTTGTGTTTTTCATTCTTTCACACCTATACCCTTCGCACTATTTCTTTCTTACATATACAGAATTTACATAGAAACATTTTAAACAGTAATATAATAATTTAATACAAATAAATGAATAATACATGTTTCCTGATCTGTGTTGATTCATTATCCACTATAACATCATAATATACATTACCCTAATATAAACATTTTGGATGTTATATTATATTTATATTTTATTCATTATATACAGGGCCTACCGTTACAGATACCCCCTTTGCCTTTTCTGATAGGCTGATAAGTCTAAATGAAAAGCAAATAATGGTAACGTGTACATAATAAAATATAAAAAGCTAAAACAAAAACAAATATTTAAACTACATATAACTCTGGTTGGCTAAATGAATAATAATAATTTGATAGTAATATGTATTTTATATTTACAGACTAATTTTCTATACCACCCTAATCTCTGTTGGATCTTTTGGCGGTTTTTTATACTTTCTCAAATGCATAATGTTTTGGGTGCATTTGTATTTGGCGATTGGGTCCCCTAACCAATAAGCCTTTTCACTTACTCTTCGTAAAATTTCATAAGTTCCGTTATACACATGAAAAAACTTTTTTATTTCCTTGGTTAGTGCTGACGAATAGTTGTGATTTTTCACTAACACCTGATTACCCATTCTACCTCGATCTCCTTGCGCAATGATGTCAAGAAGGTTGTCCGGCTTTTTTCTACTTTTGGGATCATTTCTAAGTGCCAATAGAAAATCTCTATCATATATTTTCTTGAATACCTCACATTTTCCCGGTTTATAGGAGAATATGTCTTCATAGTCGGATATTACCTGTTCCACCCTATTTACCAGATTGCATTCTGTTGTACCCATTGTTAGTGGGTTGACTTTTGCAGTTTCGCAGTTTGACTTAAATAAGCTGGGAACTATTGATGGTGGTTCTCCTATTTCGGGTAATACTTCACCAGATTCCTCGTTTTTATCCTTTTCAATACAGCTTTGGACCTTGGGTATAATTGGAGAATCTTGTGGAGAATCCTCGAGGTCTTTCTTGTCGTGCTTGAGACAGTGGCTTTGATTGAGGAGGAACGGTAGCTGATGCATATATTGTTTCCAGGCCTCTAATTGGGTGGTCCTGCTCGGTGTGTATTTTCGTGTATTCGGTTCTCTTACAGGCTCCCTCATTTTCATATGCAGAAGGCGAGGAGCGTTTGCTTCTGCATTTATTCGTTCCCCGAATCGACACTCGGTGGTGGACTACGGCGTCCTCGGTTGCTATAATGACCTCTTCCTCTATAGTGACCTCTGTTTTGGTGGATCATTTGCACATCCCTACGATCATCACGTCTATCATGGTTTCGTGAAGAAGGCCCCTCTCGATTTTGGATTCCCTCGACTATGCTTATCAGCTCGGGTATTGTCTTGGCTTTTGCTGATAGTAGAATACTTTCCACTTCATAGGAGGAATGTTTACGTATTGCTTCTATGAATAATTCTGCGCCGATTGGTGGATCCACATATTGTGTCTTATTCACCCAATACCATACATGCTGAGTCATGGTCCCGAATTTCGCATTATATGTCCTAGGCCTCAATAATTCCATCCAAATTCTTTTTTGTTCGCTTTCGGAACAATACATCTTCAGTAGTTCTTGTTGGAAATTTTCTATATTGCCCCACTGATGTTTCACTGCATTGGCCCATACTCGTGCGTCGCCTTCCAATTGGCCTATCGCAAAATCGAGCTTCTTTCTTTCTGGTATTGTTCCAAATTCGAAATGTCTCCTTAGTGCTTCCAGAAATTCCTTTGGGTGAAGCCCTCTTTTATCCCCATTGAACATAGGTACTTTCTTTTCTTCTATTATTCTTTCTATGCTTACTGGCGCTATTTTCTTTAAACATTCAATTTCCTGTTCGACTTCTTGAATGGTCTTCGCTACCTCCTTTTTGGTGTTTTCCATTTCCTGTTCAACTTCTTGTCTGGTCTTCACGACCTCCTTTTTGGTGGTTTCAATTTCCATGTTAGTTCTTTCAACATCTTTGTTTACTTGTTCAATTTTCTGATTGACTTCATGTCTTCTTTCTGTTTTTTCCTCCTCTAATTTTCTTTCGAATTCATCTGCTTGATGCTGAACCTTCTCATCGACTGCTTTTAATTCTGTTTCTGTTTTTTCCTTGAAATCATCGATTTCCTTTCTTAGTTGTCCTTGGCTCTTTGTTATTTTTTCATACATCTGGTAATTGGCTTCTTGGATGTCTTTCTTTAATTCTTCGAATTTTTCCATATTTTTATCTAATTTTTCGAACTTCTTATCACTGTCTTTCTTTAATCCCTCGAATTTTTCATCACTGTCTTTCTTTAATTCCTCGAATTTTTCATCACTATCTTTCTTTAATCCCTCTAATTTTTCATCACTATCTTTCTTTAATCTTTCGAATTTCTTATCCATAAAATCGAAAAGTGCCTGCATATCTCCTACTCCTTTGGGCATCGCTCCCTTTTCGACCACGTTTTCGTCCGGGGTTTTATATCCGGATGCTCCTTGGTTTGTTTCCTTACTTTTATTCTCTACATCTGAGTTTCCCATGATTATTTCCTTTTCTCCTATCATCTTACCACTCCTTAAATGCATTCACTTCAATTCCTTCTTTAATATTTTTCCAACTTTATTTCCTTTGGAGGCTATGTTTATTTTATACTACGGTGGCTTTATTTAAACAACGATAAGGCATATAAAAAAAACAACTAAATAAAAATTTGACAACAACGCTATAAAAGAAAATTCTTTTTCGTTCAAATTTTACTCCATTTTGCCTTTAAAAGCTCCGCTAATTGTATAAAATGTTTATTTATTTAATTCCAGTGACCCCCCAACCAGGTGTGCCTATTCCTTTGGATCACCCTGTATAATACATATTATTGTACCGTATACCTTATATGCTATGCGCCCTGAAAATGTTTACACAACTTCTGTAACACCCTGTATATCAAAAAAAAATATATATAAATTGTCTACCTTTTAATTCAAATTTAAATTGCGCTTTTATTTAAAAATTAAAATTTTGTTCAAAAGAATTCAAAAAAATACGTGAAAATATTTCTAAAATATTTGATAAAGCTTTGTTCCTACCAAACTAGTCAACACAAATTTGAAATGAATTGAAAATTTAGTGTCTTTTCGTGCCCACCGGCTGGTGCGCCATATGTAATAGTACGGATTTAAAATATAATTAAAAATGAATAAAATGCCCCAGAGTAGGGTGTTCAGATGTAATAATACAAATTTAAATATAATTAAAATGACTCAAATAAATAAAATGACTTATTGGATGTTCCGCGTAATTAGCTCAGTTAAATAGTTCGGTTTAGCATAAGACTCCTAATTTCAAGACGGTTCAGGTATTTAGACACTAAGATTATTGTCCTGCACGTACTATTACTTCTATTTTATATTCCAAATTTCTTAGAGTGAGGTAGACAAATAACACGCAAAAGGATATTTAAATATTATTAATATATTGATAAAAAAAAAACACTATCAACACAGATCAAGTTACAAACAAAGGTTATAGAAACAAAATACAATTCAAAGGGTACAACACGATACAAATTACGCATTAATTACAACATGGGCACATATAATAAACGACAATGCAATGACGCTTTACCTCTACAGTATACCATGGATTTAATTAGATGCTAATTGAATTGTTTTATAAAAAATAAAAACATGCATGATATAGGCCTTTAATTCAAATTACGGTGGGTACCTGATATGATGCTTTGAACGCCGCTGGGCCGGTATTTTCACGGGCAGCTTTCCCAAGGTAGACTGAAATCGTCGTCTTCTTTTCTGGAGATACGACACACACTTAAGTATTAATAAAACTTTTACTTCACTTGACCCACTATTTGTTTTATTAAAACTTATAACAGTTTTCTCAGTAGGCTTTTCTTTTTACTTTTTACTAGTGCGTAGAATTACTTGTAAAGCACTGTTAGCCTGTGAGAAGCGTTCCCTTTTGTTGGGTGCGGTCTAGTGTCATTCTACTTAACACGGCCTGCGAACCTATTCATGCGTCGGCTAGGGAACGTCTGCCTGCCTATTCCTTGCTTAAAGCACGCCACGCCGTATTCTTGCTCGGGGTTTCCCCGGGCCACCTATGTACTTTACATTTCTTCACCACATTCAAGGTTCCACGTGTCGGTTGCACACACACTGTTTCTTATTTATCTCGCATAACTTCCTGGCTGGCGGCGATAATATTGACGCCACTTGTGTTTTTCATTCTTTCACACCTATACCCTTCGCACTATTTCTTTCTTACATATACAGAATTTACATAGAAACATTTTAAACAGTAATATAATAATTTAATACAAATAAATGAATAATACATGTTTCCTGATCTGTGTTGATTCATTATCCACTATAACATCATAATATACATTACCCTAATATAAACATTTTGGATGTTATATTATATTTATATTTTATTCATTATATACAGGGCCTACCGTTACACAGTGCCATATTGGCATAATTTTTAGCTTTCAAGTGATATAAAATATGCTGTGGTTTAGTGGTAGACAGGTAGTACAAAATATAAAATGTTTTAAAAGTAGTCTAATTCCAAAGCAACAGAACAATTACATTTCAAATGAAAAAACACAGTTATCATAGAAAATAAACGACTTCCATAAATTTAATCAACTACTAGATATTAAACAAAGATACACACATGTTCAATGTTTGCATTAAAACTATTAGTAACACAACAATAGCGAAAACAGTAATTTAAAAAATCTATGTTAAGAAGTTATGAGTATTATTGAAAGGAGCTAGATGTAAGTTATTATTATTTAGGTATTTATTATAAATGTTCAAAATGTCGCCCTTCCTGATCTCTACATAAATTAACACGTCGTATAAATTCCCTCACACAATTATGTAACTGGTGCCTGGTTATATTATTTATTGCTTGCCTCACTCGTGCTTCCAGTTCTTCGCGAGTAGCAGATTGTACAGTGTATAGTTTTTCTTTCAAATATGGCCAGATATGGAAATCTAAGGGTGTTAAATCCGGTGATCTAGGAGGCCACCTGACTGGCCCATTGGTACCAATCCAGAGGTCACCAAAAGTTTGATTTAAGTAATCCCTAACGAGTCGTGAATTATGAGGTGGTGCACCGTCCTGCTGAAAAAATACAGCATATCTTTGCTCCCTTGGTAAATAATTTAAAAAGTCATTAATTTCATTATTTAAAAAATCCAAATATCTTTCGGAAGTTAGATGTCCGTCAAAAATTATAGGAGGCAAAAGAACGTCCCCAATCATTCCCAGCCAAACATTAAAACCAAACCTTACTTGATGGTTACTTTGTCTGTACAATCGCTGATTTTCCTGCGCCCAGTATCTCGTGTTTTGTCGGTTAAATAATCCAAGATTTGTGAATCTTTATTCATCGGAAAAAATAATGTTACCAGCAAAATTACCGTCTCTTCGGATATTATCTACAGCCCAGTTGCAAAACTCTAACCTTCTCACAAAATCGGTTTCGAACAGGTGTTGGTTGATCTGATACTTGAAAGATTTGTAGTTATGTTTCTTTAGAATTTTTCGAGCAGATTCATAACTAATCGTTAACTCGCGACCGATTTGTCGGAGGGAAACCGTTTTATCAACTTCAACTAAGGCGAGTACATTAATTTCTGTTGCTTCGTCAACAATAAGCTTTACATTATTATTTTGTGGATCGTCTTCTTCGCTCCTGAATTGAGATTCTACTCTTATAAAATAATTTGGGGGTGGGTGCTGTCGGTCTGGAAAGCGCTGTGCATAGAGCGCTGCAGCGGCTCTTGAATTTTTACGGCATTCTCCATAAATCAAAAGAATATCAACTTTTTCATTTCGTGTATACATTACCAAATATGTATTGTTTACTGTACAACTATAAAATAACTTTTAAACAATACACAAAAATAACGTGAACTATCAATCAACTTGTATTGACAGTTCACAGCCTGTTAGTTGTTTACAGGTGACGTTTATTTCCTATGATAAATGTGTTTTTTTCATTTGACGTGTAATTGCTCTGTTGCTTTGGAATTAGACTATGTACTTTTAAAACATTTTATATTCTGTACTACCTGTCTACCACTAAACCACAGCATATTTTATATCACTTGAAAGCTAAAAATTATGCCAATATGGCACTGTAATAAAAAATAGGTGTTACTATTTAAAAAAAACGAGTACCTGTCATTTGAAAATGAAAAAAAAAAAAACTTATTTTCTTTAGTAATTTCAACGTGAAATACATGTTTCCTTCGCCAATGCGTGTAAATGTGAAAAATACGTTTCTTAATTGTTTTCAAAGCTAACTTTGATGGTTGTTACATTTCGACAATTGTTGCGAAGCAGTTTCACTTTAATGTATAAATTTAACAGATACCGCCATCTTTGACATAAATGTCAAAAGTTAACCTGCACTAGATGGCAAATTTTTAGAGGAAACAGAATATGAACAGAAATAATAAACGTTGTATTTAAAAATTCAAAATTAACGTCACTTCCGGTTTGACCGGAAGAGCTATAGAAAAACTGAGTGTACCTGAAGAAGCCCACCAATCACTCATATATACGGTCCGAATTTCAAAGTTTTATTTTAACTAATAAATAAATGGCGGGCTGATACATGATCTCGTTGACACCCGGTATATTGGTTTATTATCAAAAAAAGAAAATCATCGTTTTGGTGTACGCTGCCGTCCGATAGATGGCGCTATTTTTTAGGTAGATTACTATCACGCCACCTACCGGAAAGGCCAGAACAATGTCTGCCGGGCCAGCTAGTTCTATAGTAAAAATAGAAAATTAACAAATAAATTGAACATATAAATTTTCAACAACCTAACTTCTTCAAACATACTGTATGTCCGGATCGACCTTAAAGGAGGAAAAAAAATTATTTTTGATTTCTCAGAAAATTTGACTCTTGATGATTTACTCTGCTTGTTTTCAACCCCCAAAACACAAATTACTTTTTATTTAACTCGAACGGTTCCCGAGATAATATCGTTTTCTTGCTAGAATATATACAAATTGGACTTAAGTTTTATTTAATAAATTTAACAAATAATGGTATAATAAAATAAAATTATTAAAAAACTAAAATATTAATTTTCTATTCAAACAATGCTCCTCCATTTTCTGACAGACTTCAATACGAGTTACAGATTCATTGAAACTTCATCTTATTTCTAAGATTGATAAGGACTGGACTGCATTTTGTATCCTATTTTTTAATTGCTCTTCATTATTGTCTAGTTGCTCACTGTACACAATTTGTTTTAAACGAGCCCCCAAATAAAAATCCATTATTGTAAGATCAGGACTTCTCGGTGGCCATAAAATGGGGCATAATAATATCTTATATGGCGAAATAATATTGTAGTGAACAATAACAATTATTTGATACTATTTTTACGATTATTATTAATTAGTTATTTGAATTTTTGAAGTGAAAACTTCTGTGGGTTGATGCATTGATTGTTGGGCACTGAACGAGACTGAGTCGTCACGCTCGGAATGTAACGCTCGTTCGGGTAAAGTCGGCTCAAGTCGAGTCGACTAAGGGAGCGAGAGAGATATAATTAACGCGTCTATGCCGGTCTATGCCGGTCCCTACCGGTCTCTGCCGGTCTCTGCCATACTCGCTCGGCAACCGTTTCACGCTCGGCTTTGTATTATAACACTAACTAGCGGTATCTAATTTCAATTAAATTGAAATTTAGAATAAATACGCGAAATATTGTATTTTTATTTTCTGAAAAAATCTTGTCCGCGTGCAGATGCGATCCCGAGCCGCCCGGGTATGAGGCCGGCACGTTACCATTAGACCAGCGCGGGTACTCGTATGAGACTTATCATATCGTCTATTTGTATATATACATGCGTACGTATGAATTTTTGAAGTGAAAACTTTATCAGACCGAGCGAAATGTACTAGAATAATGTATACACAATAATAATAAATATATATTTTTTAAATGTAATATAGAACGAAAATGGAAAATGGAAAATGTAAATGTAAATGAATATAGAACGAGAAAAAAGTTGTATTTCGTATTATTAACCTCGCCTTGATGAAGTTTTCACTTCTGCCGTGTGGTCTTAAGCACACTCATTTTTTTTCATAACTTACTCGATTTTATCTCGTTCAGCTATACACTTTATTGCTATTTGGTTTGCCAGAACTTGTCATGACTAGATATCCATTCAACTAAAAAGAATATACCGATAGCTTTTATGGTTTTTGCCCATGAAACTGTATATTTATTCGACTCCTTCGCTGTTTAAACAAGAGATTTGTACGCATATTATACCTGTAGATTTTGTAGCTTCCTAATTTAATAAAATAATATCATCAATTCAATGGCGACTACGAGTTTCTCGTGTGTACGTGCAAAGTGTAAATGTAGGTGTTTATTGAAAAATTTTCCTTTCCTTAATCTCAGTTTTCAGCGACACTTCATAAATTTTAGTGTAAGTAATTGTTTTGGTGAGATGCCGATGTCGGACCTCCCATATCCCGACGGGGGCAGTCGCCCTTGTTATAAACTGTTAGTGCCGGTGATTCAGCATTAGTTAGTGGGGTGGTAAATCACCGTTCGAAATCGATGTTCCGACCGATCGGCAAATATTTACTCAAAGGCAGGATTTGGTGCATTGTACCTGTTTGCTTTCTTTTCTTTTTACAACGGGGATTAGATGTACTCTCGCGTGACAAGTAGATTTATGTAGCGACGACCCGAAGAACCCAGATAATATTCTTGAGAGATCTTCTCTCTCTTGGCGGTGGATGATGCGATCTACCTGATCCCGAAGGGTGAGTGAGAAAAGGTACAACACGTCGGGTATTTTTTTTTGGTGTGTGAGTGTGTACCTTCGTGTGTGCGCGGTAGGTCCGATATGAATGGCTAGCGCCACCGAAACTAGCCACTCAATGAATAGGTGCAGATGAATTGAGATGTCAGGAAATGCCATGCAACGAAATCAACTATCACAATAGAACTTAGTAAATGCATCCTCTTTTCCCAAACGATCTTTCGAAGTCCGTTTATTCCTTTGCGAAATACCGTACGACTCTTATCTCACCTCAAAAACTTTTGTGTATTACACATTCCCCAGGGACGGAACTGTAAGACATAATAATTGATGTGGTATTCAAGCATAAGAGAGAGCATATACGTATAAACAGTTACTGTTTTATTATCAAATAAATTAATAAAATATACGAGATAAGTGCTTATATTATAATGGTATATACCGTGAGTTTTTTAATCACTGAACATAGCACATAATAATAACTATGTTCAGTTTTAAAATAAACGTGTCAATACGTGGAACATTATGCAACCAACATTGCGATAATTGCGAGTGTCATCATAAGGTGAATAAAGCATTTTAGTTGTAACTGTCAACAAAGAGTGAAAATTAGTATATTAAATTTATTTAACACTTATTATAATGAATTTTAAGACACATTGAAAAAAAAATTATTTATTTTTATCTCTAATGCTTTAACTTTTTAATAAATGTTCGAAATGTCCACCTTCACATTCCATACAATATGCGAGTCGATTATGAAATTTCTGCAAAAAGTGAGTTAAAAATTCCGGTTTGGTTTGTAATTCGTCGCAGGATGTACTTATGCGTGCTTTTAAATCTTCAATGTTAGTTAAAATTACATTATTATAATTAAATTAATATATTTGGCGATAAATCTGACGAACGGGCCAGCCAAATTATCAGACCACACCCCCCTATCCATCGACCAGGAAAACTTGAATTCAGAAAATTTGTAATTGCTGCAGTTGAATGAATTGGGGCTCCATCCATTTGAAACCAGGGATTCTCAATGTTTAAATTTACAATTCGAGGAATAATACGTGTTCGAAGTAATTCCAAGAATTTATTGGAATTAAAATTTGTATTAATAAAATATGGTCCCACAAGTTCAGTGCCGATTATACCTGCCCATACATTAACTCTAGCGTTATACTGTGTATGTGTTAAATATTGAATATGATCATTCGACCGTGACCAGTACCTAATAATGTAAAATGAAGTCACTGATTTGGTGAAATAAGAAGCTGTTATAACATACCGATAATTTTGAGAGTTAACAGAACCATTTAATGTAAAAGACGCTTCATCCGTGAAAAGTATTTTCTTCAACATATTATGATTTTCATTTAATAAATTAAATAGTGTTTTGCAAAAATCAACACGTCTTATTTTATCTTCGTCAAATAATTGTTGGTGATTTGAAAACTTGTAAGATTTGTATTTGTACTCTTTGAGAATTTTAAATATAGATGTCTTCGAAATATTAAATTGTTGTGCTAATTTACTTAATGGTGTAGTGGGGCTTTCTTCAATGTAACATAACACATTTAATTTTAGTGCTTCTGTTAGGATGTGAGGAGTTTTAATTTTTTTTCTGTGAGTATTTATTATACAGCCATCAGAATCAAATTTCCTACTAATCGCCTGAATTGTTCCGATACATGGTATGAGCTTGTCAGGATATTTGACAGAAAACAAATCCCGCACTTTCCTTAAACTATTTCCAGCTTTATACCAGTTTAAAATGTCTATTCTATCATATTTTGTATACATTTTTTTAAATTAGGTGAATACAAATGTGAAATATTGAAATATTCAAAATGTCATTTCTGTTATGCACATTACTGATATTGATTTTGACGTTTGTCGAAACAAATAATTGACCAATAGTTACATAACGCAATGTTGGTTGCATAATGTTTCATGCATTGACGCGTTTATTTTAAAACTGATCATAGGTGTTATCGTGTGCTATGTTCAGTGATAAAAAAAAACCACGGTATGTACAGCATCAGATTGTTGTGAAAAATAAATATACCGGGTGTCTGTTTAAGCTAGGCCACCGGCCATATCTCGGCAATTGTTTATCGTACAACATGGCGGAAAAATCTTGATAATAAAACGGGCCACGGGAATTTCAACAAAAATATTTTTAAGTTTCTAATATGATTGCAAGGGGGCGCAGTAATTAAGATCAATTTGAAATTCGATAATTTTTCATTAAATTCTAGATTAAGTTAGATTAAAATTTTCGATCTATCTCCCCATACGAGGGGGGGGGTAGAGGGGGATATCTCTGCGTACAAAAATAGGTATAATTTCGGTTTGCCTCAACAGATTTTAATGTTTCTAGGCTCATTAGATAGAGAATTTTACAAGGAATTGAAAAGTATGTAGTACGAAATTGAGTGATTGTAAAAAAATATAACAGGGGGCGCTGTTCCCAATTTATGTATATTACTTGTTTTGTCTTTAACCGAACCGAAAATATGACATTTTACAAACTTAATAATTATGTGCAGGTGTCCAAAAATGCTTAATTTGCTAAATACGTACAACAACTTTAACTACAAGTGATATTAATATTTTTACATTTAAATTTTATGAACACCTTAGAAATCTCATAATAATGCAATTGAGTATCAAGGTGCGTGCGTGTGATATTGTATGATGGAAATTCAAAAAAAAGTTAAATATACACTGTTTAGTATTATTATTATTTTATTTCAATATTAGAGAAGACAAGAAATGATATTTAAAAAATAATAGCTAGAGAATTTGAAAATATTTAAAAGGGGAATTGAAGATAACATATGCATTGAATACATTTATGGTACATTAAGATAGAAATTCAAATGAAAGCAAACTATACACTGCCTAGTTACCCTGTTAAAATTAAATTAAAATTATTACTCCCAATAAATAAATAAATTTATATTTAAAAATTTTATTTTTCTGGATTGGCTTCATATAACTATATTTTCGTTAAGAAAAAAGGTAGCAACTTCCAATTTTCATAATTCTCTTCAGTTGTTTATGTGCTTCAATACTACGATATTAAATATATATATATATACAATAATATACCTCTCTGCTATATTTTGACAACCTCGCAATTTCCTACTACATACCCTTCAATTCTTTGTAAAGTTTTCTATACAATGAGCCCAGAAACATCCGTTGAGGCAATCCGAAATTTACCTACTTTTTGAAATATACCAGAAATGTAAAGCAAAATAATCTGTCATCTTGGCGTAGCGGCAGCATATTTCATTAGTAGTTAATAACAAAAATGACAGTTAGAAATTAAACTGTCATCCATACAGTTTCATTGACTAACATAGAAAGAATGCACAGCTGCCATTAAAAAATTCTAGATCTATCACAGACAGTATTTAATTACACTACATAAATAATATCGACGCGAATTGTGTAATTAAAAGAGTAGTTTTAGAAATAGAAGTAAAGCTGTGGTATACCGTTGCCATCAAAAGGTCCAGATTTATCTTAGTCAAACATCTAATCTATTCACACACAAAATAATGACTATGTGTCAAAGTAGTATAATGTAGAATTCTATAAGTCAAACATGAATGTAGTAATTATATATTACTAGCCACAGATATATATGTTTCTAACTTACTGAAGAAACAAAATAAGATATAAATAGATATGTGCATAGCTACTAATACAAATTAACACTTTCATGTTTGACTTGAACAATTCTACATCATATATCTTTGACATATAATCAGTATTATTTGTGTGAAGAGATTAGATGTTCGTCTAAGAGACATTTGGACATTCTGATAGTATGCCACAGCACTACTTCTAATTTTTGCATTTACTCTTTTGATTACACATTACGCGTCGATATTATTTGTGTAGTGTAATTAAATGCTGTCTATGATAAATCTAGACCTATTTTAATAAAACTCCATAGATAATAAGCAGCTGTTCTATGCTTATTTTTTTATATTTTCACTTTGACACATATCATATGTGCATTCTTTCCAATTTAGTTAATGTAACTGTTTGTATGACAGCTTGCTTTCCAATTGTTATTTTAATTTTCCATTTCTATTATATTTATATAGTGAAATAGGTAGGCTATGTTATTCATAAGAAATTATTTATTTAGAGTGTATTTAAATTGATATTAAAACTAAATACAATATTAACAACATCATAAGTGTGAAATATGCTTTATTTTAAATAGATATAAAACGAAAAATACATTTACTATTAAACACTTATTTCCTAGCTACATTTAGATACTTAAAGATTCTACAAAACTAGTTTAAAGTTATGTTCGCATAAAATATATGATATGAGACAGTTGTTTTGACATATATTTAAAAAAATATAAAATAAGATTAATTTAAATAGGTGAATAACATTCAATGATTTGAAAAAGTATTTAAAAATTTATCAAAGTATTATTCTTAAGAAATGTACTGAAAAATCATATTAAAAACAGTTTTAAATTGTTGGTTTGGAAGATTTGAACTAACAGGTTACTTATTAGTTAATTAAGAAAGGACGTCCAAAAAAACAATTGGAACGACTATTATATAGTTTTCATACGCAACCCTTAGTTGTTATCTTAATTAATATGCTAGTGATTTTAATTGTACAGAATTAGCAGCCTCAACAATAGTTTCTTCCGTCTCATCATATCATCGGAATTGCTATCGACTGGAAAACGCATGTGAAACACAAGATATTCGGTGCTCAAACCTTATCCTCATCTCCAACTTTAACCCTGAAGTGTTGTTCAAAACTACGTTTAATGGGAGGAGTTATATTTATTTTTTAAATATTGATGTCACTGCATCCCACGCGTAACAAAACGTTGTCAAGACTATCCTGTAATATTTATAATTCTACAAAACTAATCAAAATTTTATCTACAACCATTTTCTTAAGGCCGTTTGACACTTACGTAAATTTCATACAAAATTAGGAATTAAATTTACATCATAATTTACATGTAAATTTAAAGCAGTATCATACAGAAACTTTTGATAATAAATTTAATTACAAATTTACATGTGAATTCAATCGAAATGCCTGTTTGCCACACAGAAACTTTTTGCATAAAATTTGCTAACAAATTTATAATAAAACATGCGCACCAGATACTAAATATTATGATTTGAGGTTATGGTTATGTTGGTTTGTTTGCTTTTTAAATCAATATTGGACACTATTGGATTTGTTATGGACGCAGTAAACGATAGTTTGTTATATCAAACTACTACTATAATAATCGCAACAACCGTAGTTGTAACGGCCCGTGGTAAAAAACGTAAAAAAGTCTCGATCATGGTTAAATCGAAAAAGAAAAGGCATAAATTACCAGTTGAAAATAGAAGATTCGAATGCATACAAAAATGTTCTTAGACTTACAATTGTACAATTTAACGATTTACTTAATTTAATTGAAAAAAATATTACAAAACGAAAAACCTTTATGAGGGAAATAAATAAAGTGCGTGGAATCGTGCATGTCAATTTTTATCGTGCCTTTGGTTTTCACCGCATATAAACAAGGATGCTTTTGATATTCATTAATTAATGCTCGTACTTGATCGTTTGACCAAGATGTCTTTTTTATATACTGTTGATGATCAAGAATCAAGATACCGACAAATAAGTACAATAATCAGCAATAACTAACTTCTAACTTCTAACAAACGTGATATCGCAGTGTATTGCAGTGACATTCAATTTACCTGCTCATGTCGATGCGCGCGCAGATTTACTAGAAACACCTACCCAGAAAATAGAACATGTTCTAAATAATAATTTACATGTGAATTAACAACCAAATCTACAAGCTAAAATTTATGTATGCCATGATATGTATTTATTACAAAATTTGCGTGTGAATTAAGTTGTGAATTTTATTTAAAATTTACGTGAGTGTCAAACGGCCTTTACTCTGAAGTGCTCATATTTTTGACAACAAAATGAGATAAAGATTGGATAAAGTAGTATTAATATTGCATTGATTACTAAGATACAAAATTATTTGAAAGCGACAGAATTATAATAAAATTAGTGTTTCCAAACGATGAGAATCACAAGTCTCTCAAATTGCAAAACTGAAAATTGTATATCAATCCAGGCTTCATTAAATGAATCAAGAGAAGTTAGTTTTTTAATATTTGCTTTTGCCCTATTTTTTAGTTATAAAACGAAATGTTTACAGCAATCAAAACGAGTAAATCAGTTCTTGACCTATTTCTCAGTTATTTTAAAGATGTTACCACCTACTCTAATATAAAATAATCTGATCTAACCTGTGTGCTCTGTTAATAATTGGAATATAATAATGCGATTCCTGAAAGTCCGGTGGATTTCTAGAGAAACAGGCACCCGTAGACGAAGATTTTTAAAGAGTCGCCTACTGCGAAATAACAAGCGTGAGCGGAATTTCCGGAACGACGTTCAATCTCGCCAACCAGGTATTAATGTAGGTCAAACTATATTACATATGAACGAGTGGCGAATGAATGAAGTTGCATTTCAAAATGTTTATTGGACATGTAAACGCAGTAACTAAACGGGAGTTTATATTACGTACATACTACTTACGAGGCTTATTGTTTGATAGGTAAGTTATATGATTTTAAATTTAGAGACATTTAAATAACAAAAGGTCTGTTCTAATGGAGGTATACAATATAGTCAACAAATAATATCCATTTCACTGCTAAGTTATTATGGTTATTATACATGGTTGTGGTTGGTTTTATTATTTTTGGTTGTTCATAATATAATCATGAAAATCAGTTACCACAACAATACTTTAAGGGGGTGGTTTACCTAATCGGCTCATGCCACAAAATTGTCAATTTCCAGGCAAAAAATTCCAAAAATTAAGGCAAGTGAATAAATTGGCACTACCTGAACGAAATAATTTGATCTAGTAAATATAATCACAAATTTAGTAGTAGTTAGAATAGAGCACTTTGAAGCTTTTTTGTGTTTTTGGTGATGTAAATCTTATTATGCTTTATAAGGTACTTTTTCTAATCGTAAAACCCTAGACATTTTCATTCTGAACACGACAATGTATATACTTTATTTTCAAAGTAAACCTGCTCTTCAAAAGAATACTTTGATACCAATGAGATTTATCACAAATTGAACACTGTTAGAATGGCATATAGGAGCTTAATGTGCTTATAAAATACTTGTTTTTTAATCGTGAAGCCCTAGACGTTTTCATTCTGAACACGACAATGTATTTACTTTATTTTCCAAGTAAACCTGCTCTTCAAGAAATTACTTTGATGCTAACGAGATTTGTCACAAATTAAACACTGTTAGAATGGAAGACACAATTCAAGCAATCTATACTCAGTTTTGTCCTGTCCTAAGACCAGCAATAAGGAAGATATGCCTATTGTATTTCGAACACACAAAGATAAATTACGTTTTACTAGTATGATAAATTCAAATCAGTTAAAATTACTCATTTTACCAAGATAAATTCCCAATAGCTGTTTTACACTAATCAATTTCTTCACCAGAAACTTGAACAATCGAAAACTAACTAATAATAAAATTGATTTTGAAGGCACATGCAATTTCCACAACTCATGATCTCTTGGTATTTATTCAATAAATAATTGGCATGGACATAGCATTTGCTTATTACCAATAACTAAAATTTGCGTTCAAATACGTAATTTTTTTTTACTTAAGTCAAATACAACGCATAAATAAAACAAAATCATGAAGACCAGTAAATTCAGAATACGTATATCGATGCTTTTACCTTCTAGACCGCTGAACTTGGGTTACATCCTACCTAACACCAATGCATTCATTTATAATCACTCACGATTATTGTATCTATAAAACAATTACATCTCCGAACTTTCACAATGTAATCGATATTGTAGCGGCATCCAATTATTACTAGCATGGATGTGCTAATATGGTAACGCAACCTTAAAACAATTTAAGACGTACAAAATGATTCGAACTTATGTCTCCGCTGTGAACCAGTTGGTTAGTTTCAACAGACCGACAAACATCTATGTTCGTATCTTACCGACAATACCATTTTTATATTTTTATATTTTAATTTCGTTAATCAGTATCGATTTCGGAAAAACATTTCATATAGAGTGAGCGCCCTTAGGACTTGGTTTAAATTCCCTTTCTCATATATGCAAGTGGTTAACTTGAGTTTGAATAACATAAATTTTGTGATGAAAAGGAAATTTTACCCGAAGATTTTCGTTGAATGATTTTAAGATTATGTTAATAATAAACTATTTGTAATGAAGCGCCATCAAAAGAGATTGTTACTTTGCAGAATTTTGTCGTGATCGTACGTCGGTCAGTGAGGAATTTTGTGATAGTCAGCCAAGATCCGTTGAAAAAAAATCTGCCCGAACTTGATTGAACAAGATACGCATGTAACTTTGAGTGATATAAAGGTATCCTTAGGCTATAGAAAACTGCAGTACATTCGATTTTGCCTGCGACATTCATTTCAGTCGTGAAAAGGTTCGTGATAGTTGATGTAAGAAATTAATCAACAAATTTATTCGAGAAATTGCAAAATCCGTATACAACATCGAAACCGTAGAGAAAACGTAGATATACCAGTGTGAAACGGAAACTATTTAGGAATCCTCTGGTTAGGTATTTCAAGATGAACCTAATCGTAAAGTTGTTCGTTTGCAAAGCACAAAACCGATTGCTTGCTTCTCCGGTTGTACTTAACATGTCGCACATATTCCTTTAGAAGTGCAAAGGACAGATGATGCTCGTATGACGAACCTCCGCCTGCCAGCCAGAACTGTAGCATGTTTCACTTTGAAATTTCTCCAACAATTAGTCCCGCAATATTTATTTTATTTTCCAAATCACAAGTTTAATGGTGAAAATATCTTTTCGACCCTTTCAAGGACGTAGTTAGAATATATTTTAAATTATGATGGTGTCGTTCATTTTTGGTTATTTTGCTAACTTTATTTTTTATTTTTTTCTACATGTATTTTCGTAAAAAGGACTACGCTATCATATTTATTTTATTTTCTTAATAATGTAAAAAATATAGTTGTTTAAATATTTAAAAAAATAAACTTAGTGTTTGGAAGAAACTGATTGAGGTAGTGTTCATCTTTGGAATTGATTTTTTTTCCATTATTATGATGCAGATATTTCTTGAAACATATTCATCTAAATTAAAATCAAAAATTTAGCTATAATTTACAACCTGCTTGTACTAACCGACACAGTAAAGTTTTGTTATTTATGGCGTAACGAAATGGTCAACATCTTTGGGGAAGATATCGGCACTCCCTACACTAGCGAGCCATGCCTTAAGAACCAAGCCGACAATCGGCCGCAACCCAAGTTTAACTGCCACCGACAAAATAACCCTTATTTATAAAATGATTTTTTTTTATATTTCGTTAGTGACCCTATCAATAGGTACACTTGCGATATTGGCACTTATCATTATTTGATTAAATTTAGTGAACCAAAAAAAGAAGGAGGTATGATATTACTTAATTATTAGTTATATCTACTACAAAATACATTTCAATATATAAACAGATGAAAAAGAATTATTAGACATAATTGAATATGTTTCTATTGATCGTATTATACAAAAGATTCACATTTAAATTTTAACGGGTTTCTTTTACCCCCGCTAAGTCATCGAACCAAATTTATTGTCGCTAGTTAAAATGGCAAACGCTAGATCGAGCGATGGCACTTAGCAGTCGCGTTCAGGACACCGCTATATCTAGCGGAGCCCAGCGCCTGTAGCGCACTAATTCCCTGAGCGCACAGAATGCTTATGCAGACATTGCAGACAAGCTGCCTATGCCGGATTTGTTGCATGTTGTAGTATTTTAAAAGGAAATGCTAGCCACTAAACTTCAAATTTAAGGAAAACTAAACTAAATTTTTGATTTTAATTTAAATATATCTGCATCGTAATAAGGACAAAAAGTCGATTTTAAAATTAAAAATTTTTATTCCTGTTTTGTTTTTTTGGCTGTCACTGGCATATTATAAATTTTGCAGATGTTTTTTATTAAGTATGTAGTGTATATTTTAATCTAAATTAACACGAAATTTCATTCTTTTTTCTTTATAAATTAGCTCCATTTCTGCGCTGGCGGTAAAATTTGGGTCACTCAGTACAATTAATTATTAATTCCAATATTTCTGAAATAATATGTTAAATTGCACGACTAGCCCAAATAAAATTTACAGCTTGTTGATGAAATTTCACTCCAAACTTCTTCCACACGTTTAATGGAATAAACCCTTGATTTATGGGTTCTCCGAAAGCGATACTGAATTTTGGTAAAACTATTGTATTTCTTCAGGAATTTAATTAGTCTGTTTGTCATTGTCTTTCAATTATTTTCGAAAAGGAATTACGCATAAAAAATTTTTTTTACTTGTGTAGCGATGTTATTTTATCAATTTTAACTCATATTTTATAATATATTTTGTGTAAACTTAATTGTACATTAATTAAGCATATAGGAATTAACACATATTGTTTGGTACATTTGTAAGTCTTAAACTTGAAAGCCTGCGTTAGTTACAGATACTATTACGATGTAATAAAAAGGAATAGCCGACTTTTATTTTGGTACAGGATTGAATAGATAATAGTGAAACATTTAAGTTGTTTATGGTGGTTGTTGTTGGGTGTTGTGTCGGACACTGAGTAAAGTATACATATAGAAGAGAGGCAAGAATGTGCGAACGTCGATTGAGCCATCAAACTGTAAAACGGAGGGGGGCCCCCTAAGATAACGAGGTGAAGAGTCAAATGCCGGCGGTACAAAGCTGATAGACCACCCGATGGAAGGTTGACAAGGGACCCCTTGGATAATGAAGTGGCAGTCGCTATTTCCCATCGCACAGCACTCAGGTTTCCTCTACTGCAGGTAGTTCTTATATCGCCATTGAAGACCTGAAACGAATACCCTGCTGCTGAACTGCGACATGCCGGCGTCGCCATATCACTCCTCACCATCGGAGGTGTGAGCCGTGGAATGCGAGAGATGTGTTAATATTTCACTCACCGCTGTGTGTTACACTGGGCACAAAGCGGCAAATTTCACAACACACACACACACAAAACACACCCACAAATCAAGGGCGACAGGATAAAATGCGCGCTCAACGGACGCTCCGAGGAGAGTTTGCGACCGCACTCCCCGTATACGTGGGAATCGGAGAGCTCGCTGGATAAAGATTGTCCGATCGGACCCCAGTCTCTCTCTCTCTGACCACCCTGCATAATGATTAACCAATGTCACATACTTATTGTTAACAAGAGAGAGAGTGAATGATACAATTGGGCGCCCGATTGCCAGGCCACCCACACTGCACCGATGCTGTTATATACTTTTGCATATTTAAGTGGCGAGCACTGCGGTTGAAAAATTATAGCGCGCGAGCTTTTTATCGCACATCACCTACGAGTAATTAGACGAAACGCTGATTCGAATAGGTATAAATTAATTGTATATTTGCATTATTCAGCACCGTTGTTGTTTTCGAAACGGAAAAACTAACAAGTGGCAGGTTTTCCCTTATCCTTTGACCCGATTATATCCGCCACCGCGACAAAATAAACAAATATGAAACAGATCGTATTACACCTTTTATATGTGTACTTACTCATTATTATGTTTATGGAAATATTATTATGGTTGTAAATTGTATATGTACGCCTTATATTTTCGAATGGAATTTACCTACTACAACATAAAATACCAATGATATAATTATAATTAAAGATACGGAAATATCGCAAATAAATGATTGAAATTTCAATATTTATCACAATAAATTAGCATATATTATATAACGTGTGTATAAACTGTCGCAAAAGCTACACATAGCGACATTCTTTGTTCGGTTCTGAATAAAAAATCTTAATGTTAAAATCATGCTTTCTTTGTTATCGCGGGGTTCTTGAAATTCAAAATTTTAGTGCTCAACTAAGATTTCCTCTTCGATATCTGCCAATAGAGATAGCTGCCATTTAGTTTAAAAAATAATTTTTACTAGTATTATTTCGTAAACGTTGTCGTTTTGTTTAAAAAGATTGTTTTGAACATTTCTTCATTAACAAACTTCTATGAAAAACGCATTTGACAACGTTGTAGAGCAATGAGTTTGTATTTCAATAGCTGCGTTTGGCATTGACCTCGGCGATTTGAGCAGAGCAAATCAGCTGATGAACGGATGTTATGAAATTATCAAACCATTACCGAACGATATCGATTTCTGCTACAAATGGAGGCAAATTCTCTTGCTCTTTATAGCCTCAAAAAGGTCTATAGATGTGGAACGACCTAAGATTGGTAATCAACCGTGAACTGAAAAAAGAAGTAACAGTGACAACTCATGTTTATAGAGCTTCATGTAATGGCACGTATTTTTTTATTACTAATAAATTATATTCCTATTTTAAAGTCAGCAAAGAGTTTATCTTTGTTTTACACGTGCTAATTGTGTCGGTAAAGTGTCGAATGTGCCTGGTCATAGCCCAACATTTTGTCTAAACTGGTTTGTATTGAATGTAGACACAGTAAACAGTACCTTCTGCAAATTTTTTTACTTCTGGGATTTGATTTTCTTCAATTTCATCCTCACCAACAGCACTGCCATCAAATATAATTTCTCGCCCAAAATGAGCAATATTGAATATAATATTCAAATCCATGTTTTACTCGTATTATGATTATAAGAATTGTAGAATATTTTGCAGGCAATAAAATAAATACAACAAGTCAATGCCAGACACATAACCATAACCTACAAAAATGTTCATAAATCGCAGAGCTTGACCAAAAAGCTCCGAGCTGACTGAGTTCCATTTTTTCGATCCATCCCTTCATTAGCGATCGCTTCTGATATGTCAAAAACAGCTCGATTTGTCATTGCCGAACAGTTTTGACGTAATTGATGAAAAAGAATGTATTGACGAACGCAGCTAATGTGGTTTCAATCAATATCATTACTGTGAAATTTTTGACATTTACAGTTTATTTCAAATTATAAGAATATAATTTTGAAGGACTCTAATGCTTGTATTGCATCACCTGCGGCAAAACTACCTGGTCACTCAATACTAGTCATTAAATTACAATTTAAATGAAATATGTACTTACATTTATTAAAGAAAATTTAAGTAGATATAGTTAGGAGAGTTGGTATATATTACATCTAATATTAAGTATATATTTATCATTTATTGTTAATCTCTACTGCTGTATACATATTTGATTTTTCTCTCTTTATTTCACGACCATGTGGCGACCTTTTGCTGAAAGTGTTAGTGATGATGATGTGGATAGTGATAATATTGTTGGAGCACGACAGAGAGAGCATATATCAGAAGATGCAAAACAGATAATGCTCAATGTATATCATACCTTAATGGAAGAAAATAATGAACTACAAACCCAGAACATTGAACGAACGTCGCAATTAACCAAGGTGCCTTTCGGAATAATATATAAGATAATTAAGAATAACGCAGGGCCTCGAAAGCAAAGAAGTGACAAAGGAGCACCGAGAAAAATTGAAGAGCATGAAATTTACACTATTAGGCAGCAAGTATACTCCTTCTACAGAGATAATGTTGTATCTACACTTGACTGTTTACATAAAAGAATCAGTGACGAGCCCAGTGTTCTAAAGCAACCATGCGGCGGACGCTAAAGAAAGCTGGATTTAAGTTTGGGAATATAGATAAACGTCGCACAATTATGAAAAGCCAAAGGTTACAGAAACTTCGATATGAGTACCTAACGACAATTACAAGGTATATTCAGAAATGACGATTCATATGCTATTTAGACGAGACGTGGTATGACACAATTTGCAAAGGTTGGGTGGATAGTTCAAGTATGTGTCAGTTGAACGCGCCGGTTTCGAGAGGGAAGAGAATAATTATTTTTCATACTAGGTCAGAAAAGGGATGGATCGGACAGCCACTATTCTCTGCCAAAAATGTTAAATCCTCAAGTTTAGATTTCCATCTTTATTTGAAGAATGGTTTTGTGACACTTTGCTGCCAAATTTACCAAAAGATAGTGTGATAGTGATGGACAACACTCCGTATCATTTTCGACAGCAAAACAAAGTTCCTACAAAATGTAATAATAAGAAAGACATTAAAGAATTTTTAGAAGCAAATGATTTATATTTTGAGGATCATTATACAAAAAACCAATCAATAGAGGTGATGAAGATAAAAGAATATTTAAAGGATTATTATGTGGATAACAGAGCCAAAGAAGCAGGACATACAATTTTGCTTTTACCACCATACCATTGCACTTTCAATCCTATTGAATTGATATGGGCCCAATTGAAAAATACCATAAGACGAACAAATCAAACACCGAAATTAAGTGAAATCAGTCTAACACACATAAAAAATTCTATGGAACATATAACTGCTGTAAATTGAAAAAATGCTGTTAAATACGCAATAGCAAAAGAGGACGAATATATGCGCATGTACAAACTAGTAGCACATTTGATTATAAATTTGCAATACGATTCAGACACAGACACTGATTTGCAAGACGACTCAATCACATAAGATAATTTATGAAATGCGGTGACACATAAAAATCTTATTGTGTATTACAAACTAATTACCTTTATATATCTATATGTATCCACTACACATGTTGCCACACGATTTGTAATTTTTTCTTTGTATATAAACCCAATGTATAGATATTTTTTATTATATACATGAAAGTAACAGCGTTTCATTATTATCTTATAGGGCCCTAATTTATAGTCAATACGGCCCCTAGATTCATACATTGCCAATAGGTAACGGTTACTGAAATAAATGCTAATCCTGGTCGACCAATAGAGGCGTACAATAAAACTAGAAGAGCAAATTTTTGCAGTACAAGAAGATCCCTCCGTTAGCTTTAACTTTAAACATCCCTAGTAATAAAACCGTTCAGTTGATTCTACGAGAAAACCTTCTTCGTCCATATCATGCTTGTAAAGTTCAGCCACTTTATGAAAACGACAACATTTTTCAATTATACTTTTGCAACACAATTTTAGATAGGATTCCAGAAGATGATTACTTTTTAAGACATATTCTTTAGAGCGATGAGAGTAGGTATGTTTACCAGACACGGTATGTTTGATACCCATTATTTTCATCATTAGGCGGATAAAAATTCGCATGAATTTCAAGAATATGGTCACCAAAGGAAGTTTTTCATTAACATTTGGCTGGGCATAATAAATATCCGGGTCGTTGTGCCAATTTATTTACCAAATTATTTTTATGCCAGTGCGTATCTTAATGTATTGGAACAATCATAACATGATTTACAGGCATGATATAACTCCTGCACATTATTCTCGTAATTTATGGGAACGGTTATACCCAAAGAGATGGATTGGCCGCAGTGGTTCTATCTTATGGCCTGCGAGATTTCCCGATGTCATTCCTTTTGACTGTTTGGGGTTTCATTAAGTAGATAGTTTAAGTAATGCCTTCTCAAGACGCTGACGAAGTCAGAAATACAATTAAAGGTGGGGTATTGGAAATTACACCATAAAGACTCGAACAAGTAGTACAGACAATACCTCGTAGATTGCGGCTATACCTGGAGACAGAAGGTTTTCAGTTCCAACAATTACATAGGTAATAGTGTGACTGATTTACTGCCAGATAAATACCCAAACAAAGAACTAATCTTGTTGTAATTAGATATTTTTCAATATGTATTCTTTTGACAATAAATACTTTGAAGAGCAACTTATACCTCGCGTAATGTGTAGAATTAAAACATCAGATTTACCATATGGTAATACTAATAACGAGTAAAATGTTTTCGAAGGTTGAAATACGGAAATTATATATGTTTTATTAAAAAATATAGGCCCAATAATTCGTCTTCTTGAAATTGCTAGCCAGACGCCTATTTTTTGTGACTGTGGCGTAGTTTCTACAAATTCATGAGGGTTTTTTGCAAACCAAATACTCATAGTTTGCTTGTTTAAATATCCTAAAAGATGAAGCCTTGTTCGAAAACAAGCATTTGTCCAGAATGTCATTATTATTTACGTTATTCAAAAACCATTGACAGTACTGTGTTCTCGTACTACAATCTACTAGTTTGAGTTCCGAAACTGCTTGAATGTTATATGCAAACCACTTTATGTCCTTTTTTGAAATAGTATGACATGTTCCCATTGAGAACTGAATTTCTTGAGAGATCTTTGCTATTAATTTTTTTGGGTGAGTTGTCCATTCGACATTGAATATCCTCTATACAATCTTCTCTTCGTTTCCTAGGTGCCCCACCACCAGGTTTACGAGTTATTGCCCCTGTTTTACCAAATTTAATAACACGAGCATAAATATATTTTTGTAGTTGTGCGTAAGCAACAAACAGATCAAGAAAGGGTCTATTTATTTAAATGGAAACCATACTTGGCTATAGAAAATTCTAATAGTGCATTTTCTTCTGGTTGCAATGATGTAAGGGTTGTAGCACTTATTTCAATAAATACCAAGTCAGTACACTATTATTATTTTTAACAAAAATTATGCCTTGCCATGGAAAACAAAAGAAACTTATAATATACAAGAAACAATAAAAACGCTAAACGAATTAATTATTAACAACACGTAACACCCTAAATTTACATTACTGTTCGAAATCCCTACCATTATTATCGACGCACATACGGCACCTTTTCAACACTAAGTTAATAGCTCTCCTAATTTTGCGCCCAAACTAACCTATCAAATACGTTAATAACAGCTTCCAATAGCTCCTCTTGGGCTGCATATGATCGCACATATACGAGATTTTTTAATGCTCCAAAGACGTAGAAATCTAATGGTGAAAGATCTGGGGAAGGTGCAGGCCATAAAACAGGACCATTTCTGCCGATCCACGAGTTTGGAAATAATTCATCTAAATATCTTTTGATCTGTGCCTGATAGTGAGGCGGGGCACCGTCGTGATGAAACCACCGTAAGTTTGTACGGGTCTGTAAATTTAATTCATCGAGGATATTGTCGAAATATTCCCTAAGAAATTGCAAATATCGATTTCCGGTTAAAGTTTCATTAAAAATAAATGGCCCAACAAGTTGCGAACCAAGAACACCACACCATAAATTGTAGCCAAACCTAATCTGGGGTCGCCTTTCTTTTACACGGTGAGGATTTATTTGCGCCCACAGTTGTTCATTATGGCGATTAAACATGCCGCACTTTGTAAAACGTGTTTCGTCGGTCCATAAGATCTGCATCGGAAAGTTGTTATTGTCATGGCACATATTTACGAACCAAGCACAAAAATTTAATCGTCTTTCATCGTCTCCAGGATCTAGAGTTTGACCAACTAATTATTTTATAAAAATGGTACTTATGTTTTGATAAAAATTCTCACTACAGTGCGTTGTGAGGTAGCAGCGTCTTGTGCAATTTGCCGCGTTGATGTTGATGGATTCTGATTAACAGCAGCTAAAACATTTATCTGCGCGTTTTTATCAATATTACCCTTATTTTTAGGTTTAACAAAACTTCCATACTCTTATAAATTATTGTATAAATCCTAGAGGATGTCTAACGATGGTTGAGGGTAATCAAAGTATAATAAAAAATAGCGTTCGGCGGCTTGTTTACTATTTTTGTTACAAATAATATAACATTCGATCATATCAAGTTTCTTTAGATTTGTGTACACCATAACTAACTTTGTAAAGCAACTAAATCACTAACAAAACCAACTATAGTCACCGAACGAACTGTCAATGATGAAGTAAACGTAATGCTTCAATTATGAATATCGGGTTTTCCATGGCAAGACATGATTTTTGTTAAACAAAATAATAGTGTATTTTGCTGTTATTTATTAAAATAAGTGCTACAACCCTTACATCATTGCAAGCAGAAAAAATGCACTATTAGAATCTGTCATAGCCAACTATGGTTTCCATTTTTAAAAATATAGACTTTGCTAACTCAAAAATGCTAAAAAAAATTAAAAATTTAAGAAGACGTCGTTGTTTGAAATTGAATTTCTTAAAAACAATATTGAAAAAAAAAATTTCTACCTTTATGAATAGAAAAGTTATAGCACCGAAAATGTTTTGGAGAATTTCTATTTTTTACAAATATCTAGTAAACCATGCATTTTCGTAGATAGACAAAAACTTATCTGGATGAGGCTTATAAAGATGCAAATCTATCTCCATTTATCCTAATGGGTATCTCTTATGGTTTTTGAGATCTCCATACAAATAATGGAAAAAAAAACTCACCCTATAATTCAATCTTTATCTAAATATTTTTGGTCGTTTATGAGCTTCGCTACTATACGAATTAATATCAAAAACCCTTAAAATTAAGTAACGCCTTTGTTTCTGTAGTGAACTATCTTCATCTGTAATTATTAACTGAAACTAATTCTCTGGTAAATTTGACTTCAAGTTTACTAAAAGACTTCTCTCGCTCCTTAATACATATACATATATCAATACTGTCTTTGAATACACCACTTTCAAACAAGCGTTCTGAATTTTCCAACGTTCAACACATAGTAACTCATAAAAAAAAGGGTTTAGCTTTTCGATGCTTTATATTCGGAAAATTAGGATTTATTTTCCACCAGTTAATTTTTTCCAAATATTTATCAAATTATAGATACTGTAGAAATTCATTAAGAGAATAAAAGTACTTTGCTGGATTTGGAATAATTTCTGTATACACATTTCGTGTGGTACCCACACTAATTTTTCTTACATTGAATAATAAATAGTTTGTAATAGTTTGTTTTCCAAATACTTTAATTATTAATGTATGTTCAGGGCCAAATCGAACAGTGTTTGTTTCCTTAAAAAGTAAAACACCGACAATCCGGATGTTTATAAAACTTTCCTATGTTTAAATTAGTTCTAAGTAGTTTAAAAACGTTATTATTATAATTATATAATGTTATGTTTACACAAATGTAAACATAACATATTAATAAAAACTTCATATTTCATTTATAATCAAAAACATATTTAATATGTATACTAATTTATACAAGGCATTTCGTTGGAATGAGAAACTCTCAAGGATCTCAATGTCTAGTTACTCTTATTAAAGCTGTACGGTTAGTTTGTGCCATTTTGAATGAAACATCTAAAATTTAGAGATAATATATTAATAATACAAAAACAATTAATCATAATAGCTGTAACATGTACCTTATGAATAATCTTAAGGTGTAAGAGTTGTTTCAAAAGTTAGGCCAATATCAACTGTGACTCCTAAAATCACCGTAATATTGGAAACTATAATAGGCAAATATGTGTTGTAAGTAATAAGCCTACGCTGAGAAAAGATTAAGCACACGGGTTTGTCACTGTTTACTATTAATCTGTTTCTCCTACACCACAATAAAAAAATGGAGTCATTGATCTTGTTAGATTTTATAAATCCTTCTGATTATTTGCAGAAAGCGCAATCGATGTCTCGCCACACAGAGAAATGTTGTGGTATAGACAACAAAATATTTGTAGTAAATGTACTGTGGTAATAGCTCTTACAATAATTATAGTATATGGTGTGCTTGCGAGCATTAAATTTTACTAGTCTAAGTCTCAGGAAAAACTACAATACTACTATGATATCAAAAATTAATTTGGTCAATGTTGGTCATGGAATGTAAAACGCTTGTCTTAGTTTAAATCATCCTTTTGAAATAATTCAATCATTTTCAAGCTACACTGACATTATCAATAACCTACAAATGTGTTACCTACTTAGTTCAGCTGTAAAATAATAATGAACTACAAGTTATGAAATAAATAACGTTTTTATTAACCAGAATAACTAAATTACAATAATTGTTGGAAATGTCCCCCGTTTTGTTCAATGCACAAGTTTACGCGCCTCCTCATGCTTTGAAAAGCGTTTTGCAGCATTTCTGGCGTTATGGTTGTACATTGCTGAACAATTCTTTGTTGCAGTTCTTGCAAATTATGTATCGGATTTGCGAAAATCTTATTTTTTAAATAAGGAAAGATAAAATAGTCCATAATAGTCAAACAAGGTGATCTCGGAGAAAACTCAACTTCCGTATGCAAACTTATCAGCCGGTCATCAAAAAACTCGCGGAGAAAAGCAACATTTTCTCGTGTAGTATGTGCTGTTGCACCGTCTTGCTGGAAATAACCGTATTGAAGTTCATCATCGCCTAACTGTTGCATAAATTCAGTAAAAAAATATTTCTGTACCTTTCTGCGTTGGCTGTGAAATTGAAAAAAATTGGCCCAATTATTCTTCTGCGAGAAACTGCTATCCAAACACCAATTTTCTGAGCATGTAGCGGCGTTTCAATAAAAATATGCGGGTTGTCAGTGCTCCACATTCGCATATTCTGAGAATTGATGTATCCCGAAAGGTGAAACCAAGCTTCGTCAGAAAAAAAGTTAAGTTCAGTAGATCGTCATTCATTAAATTATTAACGAACCAATGGCAGTACGCAAGGCGTCTGGGGTGGACTGCAGGCAGAAGAGCTTGATATTATTGCATCTTATATGGATGCATGTTCAGGTCCTTCTTTACAATCGTTTGGCATGTTCCATAAGAAAGCCGAATTTCTTGAGAGAGACGTTTTAAAGGTTTTGTAGGCTCTTCTTCCATACGTTGACGAACGTCATTAATAACTTCTTCTGTACGAACTCTTGGTCTACCAGCACCTTTTTTATGCGTCACAGAACCAGTTTCACACTTCAACACAATTTGTAAGGCATGCATAAAAATTGTCCGGTAATAGTGCTACGGCTGGGAAGTGCTCTCGAAAATTGTCCAAACACAAACGTTGACTGTATTGCCAAGTTCCATTAACTAGCACACCCGTTCGAAAATAGGCTTCAATCATGAAAATTTTGTGCTCTGTGGTGAGAACCATGATTCAAAAACCGTGCAGGATTAGAAAACTTCAACACAATAACTTGACAGATTTTGACATTCAAAGAATTATGACATACCTAAATGTACGATGCACGCTACGACAATAATTTTAAAATCCATGACCACTATTGACCAATTTAATTGTTGATATCCCGGTACAATAATACTGGGTTTTACACTACATCTCTATAGTTGTCACTATTAACTATCGTTTGTAGTAAAATTAACAACACATTTTTCTGTGTACAACATACCAGTTTTTATATGTTTTGGCAGGTCATTTATAAATATTAAAAATGGGAAAGGGCCCAAAATGGACACTTGTGGTACTCATATATTATTTGCATTATTTGTTTTTCTATTATTCAAATACGGATTTATCCATTGCAATAATGGATCTCATGTACCGAGGGAGTAAATTTTGTCCACAACATAGTGGACCCCAAGACTATCGAAAGCGCGACAGAGATCAGAAGAAAAGATCTGTCATGTATTTACCAGTCTCAGCGCATCATATATGTCTGTGTATTATTTCTATTGACTTATCCGCCGGAAAATTATGCTGAAGTTCTGAAAGTAATTTAAAATTCATAGGAACAGTAATAACCTGCTATACACCCTGTCCAGTTTAAAATGCAGTACATGGGGATATTGGAAACCGTTGGAGATACAACGTCGATTAAATGGGAGAAAAGTTGCGTATTCATTTGTCCATGAATAATTCGACAACAGATTTTGAAATTTTTGTTTCATTGGGCAGATACAGGGTGAAAAAGAAAAAAATGCATTTTTGAAAATCTTGCATATTTTGTTTCCTAGAAGAGATAAATTTACAAAAGTTGTAAGCTAGGCATAACAAGTCATGAGGATTTTAAAAATGATTAAAAACAAAATCTAGGTGTACTAGATTTTGCGTGACAATAATCAACTTTTGTTTTTCTTATGGCAGCCATATTGGATTTTGACATTTTTAATATCTTCAAAAAAAATGCTATTCAATGATGTATAATATGGTTATGTTCAAGATAGTAAAAACATGAAAAATAGAGAAAGTAAGATTTTAACATAGTAGGCCGTGATAATAAATCTGACATTTGTATTAAACAACTCTAAAAGCTGTGAAGTTTATTCTGAACTGTCAGTAATCTTATTGTTAATCTCATTGTATTGTTATAAGTATCTGTACTGTGCAAACCTAAGATGGATCGTTTTACAAATAGTGACAAATATCAAATGCTGGAGTGTTTTATTTTGTGTGGAAGAAATGATGAATTGGCTGCAGAAATGTATTTCGATAGATACCCTGAAAGGCGGCAGCCAGAAAAAAGCGTTTTTCGCCGATTGCGTGATAATTTGATAATGCATGGAAGTTTTGTCAAACCCAAAAAAAGGCAAAACAATGAAAATAATGAAAATATTGATCTTCAAGCAGCTGTTGAAAATCCCCGTACGTCTTTACGGGTAATTGAAAATACACTTGGCGTCGCTAGGTCAACAGCTGGTGCCATTTTAAAGCGTGCCAAATTTAAACCTTATCGTGAAAGAGCCAGTCAAGGGCTTCAAAATAGTGACGAAATACGGAGAGAACAATTCTGTCATTGGTTCATCGAAAAACATAATGAAAATCCAAACTCTTTTGCGAAAATTTTATGGTCTGATGAGAGTCGATTTGCTAACTCTGGAATGTTTAATCGTAAAAATACTATCTTTTGGTCCAATGAAAATCCACATCTAGTTCGTGGCATTAGACAGCAAGTCAGATGGGGATTTAATGTCTGGATCGGCGTTATTGATACCCATATTATCGGTCCATTCTCTTTCAATGAGAATTTAAATTCTGAAAGGTATTTAGAACTTTTGCGCACACATGTTGCTAAACGAATTGAAGAACTTCCACTTGCCACATTGCAAAATATGTATTTTCAGCAAGACGGAGCGCCTCCAAACAATTCCTTGTTGGTTACAAATTATTTAAATAATCAATATTACAATAACTGGATTGCTAACCGAGGACCAATAGGGTGGCCTGCTAGGTCCCCGGACCTCACACCTCTTGATTTTTTTGTATGGGGCTATCTGAAAAACAAGGTGGATTCGAGATCTTATGAAAATGTGCAAGAATTACATCAAGCAGTTGAAGAAGCCGTGAATGGAATGACACCGAACATGGTTAGACAATCTTGTGAGGCAGTACTAACACGATGTAGATTGTGCATACGAATGAACGGTGGCTTATTTGAACAGTTATTACATTAATGATTCAGCTACCTAACCACCTTTATTTAATGAATACTAATAAATAAAATGTTAAAGATATTTTAACAGTACTTGGAGACTTGTTATTTTTAGTTTTTTTATCAGTATACACTTAAGATATCCACAGTTCCGTGGCCTACTATGTTAAAATCTAACTTTCTCTATTTTTCATGTTTTTACTATCTTGAACATAAACATGTTATACATCATTGAATAGCATTTTTTTTGAAGATATTAAAAATGTCATAATACAATATGGCTGCCATAAGAAAAACAAAAGTTGATTATTGTCACGCAAAATCTAGTAGACCTAGATTTCTTTTTTAATCATTTTTAAAATCCTCATGACTTGTTATCCCTATCTTACAACTTTTGTAAATTTATCTCTTCTAGGAAACAAAATATGGAAGATTTTCAAAAATGCATTTTTTTCTTTTTCACCCTGTATCTGCCCAATGAAACAAAAATTTCAAAATCTGATGTCGGATTATTCATGGACAAATGAATACGCAACTTTTCTCCCATTTAACCGACGTTGTATCTCCAACGGTTTCCAATATCCCCATGTACTGCATTTTAAACTGGACACCCGGTATACTGTGTCAAAACTTTTTCAAAATGCATTTTGTAATGAAATTGGCCGATAGTTTGATACAGCAGTAAAATCCTTTTTCTTATGAACTGGTAAGACTGTTGATGTATTTAATATATCAAAAAAAAAAGGGGGAAATGTCAGTGTATAGTGAAAGATTTAACATTTTCGCAAGAGGACCTGCTATAATTTTACATACAATTACATAAATATACTTAATACCCTAATTTTTTCAGGTGTCACGTCAATATACTTACACGATATTACTTGGTATAGTCTGTATAACTATACTTGAATAATTGCGAAACAAGAGGTGTTAAAGGAATTGTTTGAACAATTTCATGCAACGTTATTGAAATATATACAAAAATAACTGCTTATTTTAGTAATGTATGTTACAATACTGTCAGTATTTCCTAGTTTAGCAGTTTAATTTGTTGAAAAACAGGGGACTATCTGCCGCCGCTTTGCTCAGTGAAGACGGGCATAGGATTTGCTTAAAATTGTCAGGTGCCACCCCCTTAGTTATTAAGACTTTTAAGGCCTTTGACAGCACACTTAATCGGGAGGTACTCAGAAGATCATAAGCAGAAGAAATGCACAGAAAAGACAAATATCCACTAGTTAACAAGTTTATTTACAATGTAAATAAAAGGGCAAACAATAACATTTAGCAATTCAAGGTTTATATATCTAATCCCAGTTGGGTACTAATTATAAATAAAAAAAAGACGGAACAGATAAAGTGAAAACCTGCTCTATGTCACCAAACAACTGCAAGTTCAAATACATATGAAGTATTGAAGAGTATTTGCTAATCAAAAAGAAAAATAGTCTAAATAACGTTAAGAATTTAAATATCAATACAGATTAACACCTTGTATATGAAAAACTATAGTAACAGAACTAATGATTAAATCCCAACAAAACCCTTAATTCAATCACAATTAATACATGAAAACACTGTGAATTAAACTCCAATCACTCTTAACTACCGTAAACTAATGGTATCCACAAACGATTACTCGGACGATAAACAAAATCCATCAATTTCTTAAATAAAGCTTACAAAATATTAAACAGTGCATTTTCATCCTTTAATTTTCAAGCCAATCTCCAAAACATAATTTAATTTTAGCACAACTTGAGACTTAAAACAAAAGTAGTAAATGCTATACTAATTAAATCAAGAGCTAATTAAGCGAAAGTCACAATTAGAAGGGAATCTTTAGTTTAAAGTATATTCGTAATTCGTTATACCGAATAACAGATGGCACCAAAAGTCATAAAAATAATTTTAATAAAGTAATTAATATTCGAATTGTAGTTCAAGAAATAAATACCACTACACAGCAATACAAGGCCAACCAAAAACAAAGAGCAGCCGCAACAGCCGAATTATCATATAAACAATGAATACTTACGCAGGCAAGTAATTAATTTTAAAACGTAACACCCCTGTATATATGTATAATCCATATTGTATTTAATCATGTCAAGAATAATCCATGGCCTTATAAAGTAAATATTCGAATGATTGAATTATTTATTTGTATGTCATCCGCAAAATATACTTTTTTTTTCAGTCGACTTACGCGTGTGTGCTCAGATTTATTACATAATTCGTCGTTTAAAACATATGTTCTAGTTCCTGGTTCCGTAAAGTACGCACGTAGATTATCAATTTGATGCATGTCGTGTAAAGTTTGAACAAATAATCATTCTGATTAAATATATATAACAGTCCCACACTAAAATGATTTTTTCTAACGTGATCAGTAAGGCTGGTGTTCTGTACCATACACTAAAAAAAATCTGTTTATACAAATTTGCAAAAATGTTTAGTAAAACATGAAAAGTACCTAGTGAATTGTGTATTAATATTTATAAAGTTGCTAGTTTATATAAGCCTTAATTTTTATAAAAATAGGATCCTCATTTTTCACCAGTTTGTTCCGTAACGGGTTATGAAACTTCTGATACACAAACTATAGAATTACGAATTGATTTATATTTTTGCCGCAAGTATTTTGAGTTATGAAGTGATGTGATATGTGAAATTCTTCTTATATGAACAGTGAACAAACGGAAAAGAATGTTTAGGCAATTGGATATATCGTAGTTAATTCATTTGTGAACTTTATAACCAAAATTTCTAGTATTTAAGTTTTATTACTGATATACAGAGTTATTCATTATAAATTACCCACTTATTATAATCGTTATTATTGCATATTATACAAAAAAAAATTTCAAATAAAAGTTGTGTCGCTGAAACAGTGGCGTGCAGATACAACGGTATATAAAGAAAATATTTTTTTTTAATTGAATATCCTTTATATTATTAAATTTTTATAATGGCCTTTTTACTCTGATTTCAAAAATATACCATATGATACCGGTATCTTAAACCGTTTTAGAGTTATTAAATGTCGAATATCGTAGCTACTCTACTATGGAAAAATTAATATTATTAAAGTAAGCTATAAAAATGACAACTATTGTGTCTGATAAATGACATTTCCATTTCGACTATTTTATTAAGGAAATGTAATTTATAAAAGACAATAGTTGTCATTTTCATAGCTTACTTTTATGATGTTAACTTTCCATAGTACGATATTCGACATTTAATAACTCGAAAACGGTTTAAGATACCGGTATCATATGGTATATTTTTGAAATTAGAGTAAAAAGACCATTATAAAAATTTAGTAATATACAGGGCATTCCATTAAAAAAATATATTTGTTTACACCGTTGTATCTGCACGCCACTGTGTTTATGATAACATGCAAATAAAATTCAGTCTCAGCCACACAACTTTTATTTGAAACGATTATAAGGGGTGGGTCATTTATAATGTATAACCCTGTACAAGTAAACTTTAGAGATGAAGTGTTGAAATAAAAAAAAAACCGTACCTTTCAAATAACAGTGCCCAACAATGAAAATATTTCGAACTCAAAAATAGTTTACTCTTATGAATTTCTACCATCTGCATTCAAACATCACCATAAAAATCAGATCTACACTTTTAGTTTTGGGGTTGTCACACTTGTTACATGGCAGAACATAACTTTCTCCGGCTGTTTGAAGGTTGTAAACATTATTACTGTTACTGTCACTATTAATTTCATATTGTTTGTGTTGTAATTATTGGAGAACTTCCGTTTTTCGAGTGTTTCGTGTAAAATAAAAACTCCACGAAAATGATTAAATTCAGTGAATAATTTTCATTACATTCGTGGTGGAATAAAATTTTCATCACTGAAAAACAATCTGACGCCTCTTGTGAAGACTGTCTATCAACAACACTTTGGTATGAGAGCAGGGAACCAGGATAAGTCATGCGCTCCATACATATGTTGTTCAGTAGAATTAGAGAATGGTTGAAAAAGAAAAAGAAAAACGATCTGTGGCTTTGCTGTGGCTACGGCTTGGCGAAACCCTACAAACCATACAGATAACTGCTATTTCTGCTTGACAACACTTAATAAAGCAGGATTTTCAATGAAGAACAGAGAAACACATCAGTACCCTAATCTTGCATCTGCTATTCGAACTATTCCACATTCAGATAGTTTATTTCACCTCAAAAGAATGAGCTTGATGTAGCAAACGAAGACAGTGTGGAAGAAGACAATTCCAACAAGCTTTCAACATCTCCCATGACCCTGATTTTGACGAAAGATATGATAAACCGTACAAATTGACTCAAACGGAATTGAGACCTTAATTTGTCGACGAAAACGGCAGAACGTCTAAGGTTACGACTACAGCAGTGGAATCTTCTCCAACGTAATGTCAGGGTTTCACAATATAGACATCGTCATAGGGATCTGAAACCTTTTTTGAAAAGAAAAACAATTTTTGCCGTTTGCTGCAAAGTTAATGGCTTAATGGAATATTTGAATTTGAATCATGATTCAACTGATTGGAGGCTATTTATAGACTCCTCCAAGTTTACTTTGAAAGATTTAATACTTCACAACTGCATCCTCCTTCTATTCCAGTTGGTCAAACAGTTTACATGAGGGAGACCTATGCAAACATGGCACTTATCTTTCACTCAATCAAATATGTGAACACAAGTAGAAAATCTGTGGCGATCTGAAAGTCAATGTTGTTGTCCAACTGATTGGAGGCTATTTATGGTCTCCTTCAGGTGGATTTTTAATTCGAGGGGGGCACCCTTCCATCTTATCTTCAACTCTTATTTATCATTCCCTTCCCTTCCATCACTCTGACCATTACAATTTAAATAGGGAAAGTACTAAGTATGATATATCATTAAAAAGGTAATTTTTTTAACCTGGGCAGGTTGCTCGTTTTACCCAGGAACCTTGCTCCTATATCCGGGTTTAGGACATAAGCTTCGTTTCTAAATTATACAATCCTCTCAATGTACCTCAGACCAGACCAGAAAAGTGTATGATAATGAATGGGAAGATGCAAACGAATACCAATTACGGCCTCAAATTTTTTAAAAATGCAAGAAATTCTTCCTGTTGTCCAGAGTATCATGGGAGTAAGAAGAACACTGTGGAACATCGAAGATAATGGCCCACTAAAAAACAGTTTTGAAAAAATTATCAACATCTAAAATTTTTCCGAAAACTTTGGGACCATACGCGGCACTTTTATTTATAATATCTAATACCTGTGTAAATTTAATATTTGCTTTTTAATACCAGTAAAATACACATATAAATGCCTCGATTATAAAACGAAGCAATAAAATATCTGTACATTTGTCATCATTCAGTATTTTTATTTATTCGCAACCTACGAATATGAAAGTATAAAGAAGACAAAGCTTTGCTATTTATTTTAGCACTCTTCTATTGCTATATATTATTTTTTCCGAGCATTTAACTCTACTTTTGTGAAAAATTGTTGTAAGTCATTCATAGCAAGATTACTGATCCACCTACAAATATTGTATAGAATCAGTACTTCATATTATCAAAATAATTGTATTAAATAAACTGAGCATAGCTACGGAAAACCTACTTAAGACAATGCAATTACTTATATTATGCAAATCAATCACACAAGGGTACATCACCAAAAGGTCTACGAACCAATTCTTCAGGCGACGATTTGTTAACCAAATGTAAAACACTAGTGAGTTTGTATAAGCCTGTCTTCATGATTCACAACCAGGTACCTATGACATCGATAACGTGTAAAATCTCTTTCGTGCCCCATTGAAACCATAGATCGTCGGCCGACGGACGGTTCGCATTGGTTTTATTCCAAATTCCACGCGATCATTTACATAATATGACAACAATCAGATACATTTCTTATTATTGGAACCCGTTTACCAGCATTCCAAAATATTGAGTATATCCCCATGAGATTGTTCACCCACTCAGCCATTGTTCAGGAGAACAGAAAATATATATTTCCTTTGGATAGAAGGTATGCTCATATAAAAACAAAGTACATGGGACCGACCTTTGTTTACATGCACATTTCTCTTAATTTAAAAAAGAGGAGATTTTTTTGCTTATGTTTCGGATAAATTAATCATTAATAAATCTTAAGCATACTTTGTCCAGCCGTTTTATTATATTCTTTCGTTAAAAAAGTAACAATAATATTCTAACGGTATTCAGCTCATCTTACATAATATCAATTTAAAAGATAAAGACAACAAATTATACAGAAACTAAAAGATTTTGTATATTTACCTTAGATTGTATAACTACGAATTGTCTTATTATTATCAATTTCGTAAAAAATGCATAATAATTTGGTGCTTCTGACACATTCATTGCAGAGGAATTTCTTATGTTTATGTTAACTTGGGGAAAACCTTAATCTGACACTATAACCCTTGACGCAAGTGTGCAGTGTTTGTTTAAATTTATATAAGTTTAACATATGTCAACGATGTGGCTTGACAAAAATAAGAAATAAATGCTCTCAAGAGTAATTAATGATTTAAATTTCCGAAAACAAACAACTTTATAATATCATATAAAATAAAAGAATTTATAATAGAGAATATTAACAAGATCTTTACTTGATGTAAATCCATGATATCCGATTAAATAAACACCAATATGAATTTTGAGATTTACACTAGTTTATTAAAACACACTACAGTTGTTTCGCTACAGAGTAGCTTTTTCAAGCGAGAACTATAAACTAATATTACATAAAAACTTCTGCATTTATATCAGGTGTTACCCCCGTATTGGATTATTGAGAAATATTACCTTAATTGCTCTTTGTGATCTTTAACAATACCTAATTTGTGGAAAGTACAAATTTACTAAAGTAACCATAAACTCTTAGGGAAAACCTTTATTTTTATTATCTAAACAGATTTAACAACGGTGACGAATTAAGGTCGAATTTATCATTTAATAATAATCTTGAATGTTTTGGTTTGTTAATTTCCAAGGATTCTAAGAGATTTAGTTTTTTTGCTTTTATTTTCTACATGGAAAATATCAAATTGTAAATTAAATTCCTGATCGTTTTCTAATAAATGAGTCGCTCTTTTGATTAATATAAGAAGAATGATGATCTGTAATTCGTTTCTTAAAAGTTCTTCCTGTTTGTCCTATATATGATTTGTTGTCTTTAATCGTTTTTTCTATATTGTTTTTGATAAACTTGGCTAAGTAGTTATTCGTTTTGTATGTTCCTATGTTTATTATTACTTTACTATGTATATCAATGAAACTATTAGGTAAGTGAAGATTCCATTTGAATGTTATATTCTGTAGCAAATAATTAATTAAATAATAAAACTTCATAAAAATATATTACTTTAGATGAAAACAATTCAAATACTCTTTCGCGAATGTTGCGTTCTCTTAGTTTGATATTACGGCAATCAAGCATAATATATAAAAATACGCATATACATTTAATATCCATCAACAAGTACTTGTAATTTCTTATCTTTGTATATATGAAGCCTATAGTCTTTATTACAAACACTACAAATTTTAGCTGCTAGTTTTTGCTACTCTTAAGAAAAATTACATGTGAAAAAAATTTTCTCAAGCCTCTATAAAGTTTCTGCAATCCATTTTCATAGTTCATAGAGAATTTTTGCCGCGAACATGCCAGTCTGAGCGAATGTGCGATGTTGGATACCTATTAAACGGAGGACAAAAAGTAGTGCCTTATTATGGTAAACTCTCGATTCACCGAGTTTAAAGTTTAGGGAAGACTTTTGAGACTCGGATAAAGACCTAACCAACTGATTCACACCCCTACTACTAGAACAAGTCTATTATGGAAGGCACCTATTGTATATTCGACTGGTAATTTCAGTTATACTGTGAATTTTTAACATATAACCACCAATTATACCATGTGTCAAAATAGTCAAGTTACATAACACTAGCGAGAGTTTAAGGAAGGTTGGATTTATCAGCCTAGAGTTTTTTATTCAAAGATATTCGAAACTCTAACCCTATTCCCTGGGATAGTAAAAAATGTTTGTAATTAAGCAAGCTGTCATCTAAAAAGATTCGATAACTAACAAGATGTAATGTAAAAAAAATGAGGTGTGACCAACACACGATTTTCTTATACATATTCAAAATTCTATTCTAAGTACTTCCAGTCTCTTAATAAATCTCTACAGGATAAAAGTATATACTTCCGGTACGAATTTTGAATTTTCATTTATACAAAAAATATTCCAAATCCAACTCTAAATACTTTTATACTCTTGACAAGTATATATAGAATGCATAATTTACGAAACATTTGCAAAAATCGCTATTCGATAAGAGTAAAAGTGTTACTTCCGGTCCGAATTTTGAAATTTCACTTATACAAAAAATATTTCAAATCCAACTCTAAATACTTTTGTACTCTTGACAAATATACACATATAGAATGCATAATTTACGAAACATTTGCAAAAATCGCTATTCGATAAGAGTAAAAGTGTTACTTCCGGTCCGAATTTTGAAATTTCACTTATACAAAAAATATTTCAAATCCAACTCTAAATACTTTTGTACTCTTGACAAATATATAGAGAATGCATAATTTACGAAATATTTGCAAAAATCGCAGTTCCATAAGAGTAAAAGTGTTACTTCCGGTCCCAATTTTGAAATTTCATTTATACAAAAAATAGTTCAATTCCAACTCTAAATGCTTTTGTACTCTTGACAAATATGCATGGAATGCATAATTTACGAAATATTTACAAAAATCGCTAAAAGTCTTACTTCTGGTCTGAATTTTGAAATTTTTTTTATACAAAAGGTATTGAAAGTTAAGTTCTAAATACTTTTATACTCGTAAAGTACCTGTCTAAAAAGCATGACTTGCGAAATATTCGCAAAAAACTGATTTTGGATAAGAGTAAAAGACCTACTTCCGGTAGGAATTTCGAAAAACTTTTTTAACAAAATTCTTCTCAAATTTAATTTTGAGTATATATGAATGCTTTACAAATTTGTTTAAACTTAGTTGTTGACGAATAATTGGTAAAATTCGATTTTTTCACTGAAGGAAACTACTACTTCCGGTATACCGATTTTACTGAAAATCTAATCAGATCTCAAGATCAGTTTTTTGCAAATATTTCGCAAGTCATGCTTTTTAGACAAGTATGTTACGAGTATAAAAGTATTTAAAACATAATTTTAAATATCTTTTGTAACAAAAAAATCTCAAAATTCAGACAGGAAGAATCACTTTTACTCTTATCTAATAGCCATTTTTTTGCAAATATGTCGGAAGTTATGCATTCTATATATATTTATCAAGAGTACAAAAGTATTTAGAACTGGATTTGCAATATTTTTTGTATATATGAAATTTCAAAATTCGGACCGGAAGTAGCACTTTTACTCTTAGCGAGTAGCACTTTTTTGATAATAACGTGCAAAGTATGCATTCTATAGAGATTTATTAAGGGAATAGAAGTACTTAGAATAAGATTTTGAATAATTTTTGTATAACAAAATTCTTAAAATTCTATAATTTGAAACGCTCATACGTATAAGAAAGTCGTGTGGTGACTACGTATAAGAAACTAAAAATGAAATGTATAAAAGTGAAAAATTAAGCATAGAACCATCGCTATTGTCTATGTAGTATCATGAAACGGTCTTGATTTATCAAAGACGTGCATTCGATAACACCACACAAATAATATCGACGCAAACTGCACAATTAAAAAAAATAGGTAATGTGAAAGTAGGAGAAGGGCTGTCGCATACCAATCCATTTATATGTATATGTTTATATGTATATATAACGCATCTCTTATAGAGTATCGATTCACAACGATATATCTAATACGATGTATATGAGTTTTGAACACCTATATATGTATCAAACATCACCCGCTCCGCGATAACAGGTACTACTGCAGCACTAACTAACAGACTGGGAGGTCACAAAGTGCGAACATGTCGATCTGTAGCCGGCATAATCAGCGTATCGCTTGAGTCACAAGTTATTGTTTATAGGCAGTTTTTCAGGCGGTATAACTTAACAAGTCGTCGACATTTATAGATATGATGTTTTGCGTCACTACACGACTGGTGGATATGCTACATCCGTTGGACGTTTCGAGTTTTAAGACCGACAAGTAATTCCCCGTCAGTTGAGGTAATCATCCCCGTTCATATTTATGACAATACCGTCGGGAATTCTTTAGGTTTGAAGATAGATAGGCCACGTATAGGTATATACAGGTGTTCCACGTGAGTGCATTCCACTAAGCTTTTTTATTATCATATTATTTACATTTTAAAATTACTTTTAACGTTAAAAATTGTTACATTTGGTCTCTTTACTGTCCAAATTTGTATTATTCATTTTTTTTAATATACCGTCAAATTTAAAGATGATGAATTTATTAAGTAAACTATATATAACAAAGGAACAGGACAAACATCAGACAAATTTATGAGTAATGCTAAACGCATATTCTTTTAAGAATTACAAATACGGTTCTGTACTTCTGATAGTTTCCGAAATATTTAAGCAGGGATTTATATCGAACTCAGGTCACCATAACCGTCTCTTGTCTAGTGACACATAACGCAGAAATAAAAGAAGTAACGGCAATGAAAAACCTTCAGGAATAGGCTTTAGAGGTGCTTGATAGAAAAAGGGATATCTAATTAATGTCCTGCGAAGTGTTAAAGGTATTTTTGATTGTATTAACTGCAATGTTCTATTTACAAAATTAGAGCGATCTGACGTAATCGGTATATCTTTAATTAGGGATGAGTAACGTTGAAAAAAAGCGTATTGTATACAAGCAGCCAGCACTTGTGTCCTTTTGTACGATTTTCGTTGACCTTGCTCTAATGTTATTGATGTACAAACGAGTATAAACTATATAAGACATTTATTCACAAAGAAGAAAGATACTATTAAAAAACGTTCTTTGTTTTAACGGCCAGTGATTACCCCGTCACAACTGCATTTAATGATAGATTCACGAATTTGACGTCAATCTGTGTAACGCATGCCTGATATTTGCATCTTTGTTCGTCACAGGTGCATTATCCTCACATTCAGCGTATGGTGAAAGAGATGAACTAAGAGCCAACGGAATACTATTTGTATCCTTTGAATATTCAATTCAATTCAATTCAATTCAATTCAAATTCATGCATAAGACAGTGATGCAACATATAGTAGTAGTGCAGTGTAATGGAAAATACATACGTCTATTTCGCCCTGAAACCCGTATAGCTGTTTCTCTTCGTCTCATGTGATGCTTCTCAACCCCACTCTACCTATAAATATTCATCCCTTTATTTTGAGTACAACAATTGTAACAAATATTTGTGCATTGATATATTTAACAATTTCTTTATATTGATCTTCGTTTGATGATTAGTGTACTAATAAATAATAAATAAACAATCGCACGAACACCCATATCTACTTCTCCTAAAAGAATATGTACTAATGTTTGCGATTTCACTGATCTATTAAATTAAAGAGTATTATGCTTTCGTTGTAAATTAAGCACAACCGTCTAACTTAAATACATAATAAGAATTGATCATTTAAATCGAGATTTTTTTTTTATTTTTCTTTAAATGAAACGATATATCTATTTATATTTTTATTAAATATAACTTGTCTTCATGGAGTTTTTATTAATATATTATTTGTCTGCTGCTAGGAACTACGAGCAATTACACTGGTCAACAGTGAAATTGCTTCTTAGGTGAAAGTACCCAATCCTGAATGAATTCAACGTGCTGAACACGAATATCACATTGAAAAAAGTTGATTGGCTCACGTTCAAGAGATATTGACGTTTTGTCCATTGTATAGATGCTATTGCATAATGTAATGCAATTTAGTGAGAAATTACGAAATTTTGCGTCATATTGCATCACCCCTTCATGCAAAGAAGTTAATGCAGCATTTACTGTAAGTTTCCATTGAGAGTGTTGCGAAATTGATTGCGCAATATCAAGCAATAGCTAATTATAGTTTATTTATAAATGGCCGACGTGACAGTTAACTCGTGCAATGTCCGTTCATTCGCGCATATTTTTCGAAGCTCTAGCATACATAAGTGATTGCTATAGTGTAAAGTAACTAAACAGTAGCAATGCCTCGTAACTGTGTTAATAGTGCAAATAACTTCTGTTATATTTGCGGAGAAGTGACATTTGCTGCACAGAAAAAGAACATCAGTGCAACAGTTAAGAAAGCGTATCATTTGTATTTTGATTGCAAGATAGGCGACCAGGACAAAGACTGGGCCCCACACGTATGCTGCCGCACTTGTGCCGTAAATCTTTCACAGTGGCTTAATGGCAAAAGAAAGGCAATGCCATTTGCTGTGCCCATGATTTGGAGGGAGCCCACCAATCACGTTGACGACTGTTATTTCTGTATGGTACGACCAGCTTCTGGAGGCATCACCAAGAAGAAGAAGTGGACAGTTGAATACCCTAACATACCATCTGCTCTGCGACCTGTCTCTCATGGCGAAGGACTCCCAATTCCAGAACCTCCTACAGATTTTTCTATCAGTTCAGACGATGAGGATGGCCATGCGTCGGCGAGTTCTCCTCAACGTGGCAGTAAGGATGATGACTTTTCGTGCTTTGACGAAACATCTGCACCACATAAAATTACCCAGGCGGAAATGAACGATCTTGTTCGCGATTTGGATCTGTCGAAAAGCAAAGCGGAGATACTGGCCTCAAGACTTCGACAGTGGAATCTTCTGGAACAGAATGTCCGAGTGACTTCATTTCGTACTCGCCATCAGCTCTTCGAATCTTTCTTTAAGAAAGAAGAAAGCCTTGTGTTCTGCTGCGATATTGATGGTCTACTACAAGCTCTCGGTATTGCACATGATCCCCACGAATGGCGGCTGTTTATAGACGCTTCAAAACTGAGCCTAAAGGCGGTTTTGTTGAATAATGGGAACCAGCTTCCATGCATACCTATTGCACATGCGGCCTACATGAAGGAGACTTACGGCAATCTAAAGCAGCTACTGGATACGATTAACTACAGCAAGTATGGCTGGCAGATATGTTCTGACCTGAAGGTAGTATCTCTGTTGATGGGTTTGCAGCAGGGATATACAAAGTACTGCTATTTTCTTTGTCTGTGGGACAGCAGAGCAATCGATTTGCACTACATCAAGAAAGACTGGCCTCCGAGAGCATTTTTTAAGCATGGAGAAACGAATGTACAGCACCCACCATTGGCACAGCCACACAAAATCATCATTCCTCCTTTACACATCAAACTCGGTCTTGTCAAAAACTTGGTAAAAGCCATGGATAAGAATGGACCAGCATTCAAGTACCTGCATGACAAATTCCCTCGACTCAGTGAAGCCAAAATTAAAGAGGGCATCTTTGTGGGGCCTCAAATTAGACAGCTCTTCCGAGACCCCAAGTTTGAGGAACTTCTTCAAGGTAAAGAAAAACAGGTTTGGGATGCATTCTATCAAGTGGCAGCAAACTTCCTGGGGAATGACAAGGCAGAAAATTACAAGTGTCTGGTTGAGGATATGTTGGATTTGTTTCATGAATTCGGCTGCAATATGTCCTTAAAGATCCACTTTCTTGATTCCCACTTAGATTTCTTTCCTGATAACTGCGGGCAGGTCAGCGATGAGCACGGCGAACGCTTTCATCAGGACATTGCCACCATGGAGCAACGGTACCAAGGCAAATGGTCTACGTCAATGCTAGCTGACTATTGTTGGACAATCAGTAGAGATGCTCCACAAGTCCACTACAAACGGCAGGCCAAAAGAAGTCGAAAGCCGGAAGCAGACTAATGTTTTCTTACCATATATTATAATATTGACATAAGTACACTTTTTCTGAAATATGCGTAAATGTTTTCTTACCATGTATTATAATATTGACATAAGTACACTTTTTCTGAAATATGCGTACATATTACAGAAAACCCGTAGCCAATTCAGCTTTTTACTTTCTTATACGTAGTATAAGGAAGTATTGTGATGATGAAAATTTTCGACCTCGAGATTTTTGCAGATGTCCACGTTTTGAGGTCCCCTGATACCAAAAAAGTGGTTTTTAAAAAATGTCTGTGTGTCTGTGTGTGTGTGTGTGTGTCTGTGTGTGACCACGATAGCGGTCAAACCGCTGCAGATATCAATTCCAAATTTTGTATTTACGAATATAATCTCCCTCTTGAGAACTGATTAGATTTTGAGCAAAATCGGCAGACCGGAAGTAGTAGTTTACTTCAGTGAAAAAATCGAATTTTGCAAATATTTCGTCAATTACTAAGTTTAAACAAATTTATAAAGAATTCAAATGTACTCAAAATTAAATTTGAGAAAAATTGTTTTAATAAAGTTTTTCGAAATTCCTACCGGAAGTAGGTCTTTTACTCTTATCGAAAATCAGTTTTTTGCGAATATCTCGCAAGTCATGCTTTCTAGGCAGGTACATTAAGAGTATAAAAGTATTTAGAACATACTTTTAAATATCTTTTGTAAAAAAAAATTTCAAAATTCAGACCGGAAGTACCACTTTTACTCTTATCGAATAGCGATTTTTTGCAAATATGTCGTAAATTATGCATTCTATATATATTTATGAAGAGTACAAAAGTATTTAGAGTTTAATTTGGAATATTTTTTGTATAAATGAAGTTTCAAAATTCGGACCGGAAGTAACACTTTCATACGTATAAGAAAGTCGTGTGGTGGCCACACCTAATTTTTTCTTAGTCATTTTCATGTTCAGCACATTGAATTCATTAAGAAATGACTATTTTCAGCTTGGAAGCATGAACTTTTCGAAAATTTGTTGCCCAGTGTTATTATTTATCAATACTACACTCATCGCAAATATAAGTGCCAGTTTAATAGAATAAATATTAATTCGAGTACATTAAATCAAGCTAATACGTATAGAGGTAAAATAACTGTTACCACCGAAGCAACGAAACACATTTGAATAAACTTTTAAACAAAAGCGTATAACATGCAAAATATTGAAAAAGTCTATTTTATATGATCCGCATGCCTTTTTGGGTTACTTTTTGAAACATAACTATAATTTGATAACCATGAGCATATTGTTTTCTGCAATTGTGATGATTGGTTTGGGTCGCTTTTATGTGTTTATTAAGTGGAAGATAATTATATAAACGAAATAAAATTAGAGATTCTTGCCAAATATATCTATCGAAAACAAAAGAAAACATAATTGTAAATAAAACTGAAATAAACAAATGGTAATAAGTAATTAAGTGGCATAATCAAAAATGTTATACTATACAGACTAACTTAATTAAAATAACTAAACTTTAATATAAAGTATGAACAAAATAGTAAATAGTGAATAATTACAAATAATTTTAGGATGTAAAGAATGAGATTTGGTAAATTTCGAATATGTTTTGATAGTTGAAATATCAATAGAGAATTTTAGGTGGATCCCTGTCTGTACACACGCTCTCTTCTACCTATATGTACGAGGTAGGCGCCATAAATTCTCGGCTTGACAGGTTTATACAGGTTCAAACGTGTTCATACTCCGTCAAGTCATGCATGCATATACGCGAGGTGTACACTATAAATATGACGTTTCGAAGCCTAGTAGTTTTTAGTAACCAGCCAACCAACGTGACTAGCGCACGAAAATGTCTGAAGTAACGAAAATTGAGTACCGCGCGGTCATTAAATTTTTAACAAAAGAAGGACATACACCTTATCACATTAAACAACGTTTAGACGGCGTTTACGGTGATTCATCTCCTTCGTATTCAACTTTAAAAAAGTAGGCAAAATGTTTCCGTTTAGGACAAGAATCCCTGGAAGATGCTGATCCGTCGGGTCGATCAATTGAAATGATAACGCCTCAACAAATTTCAATTATTGAACATTTAGTGCTAGAAGATCGCCGTTTGAAAGTGAAGGAATTAGCAGTGATAGCAAACATTTCCGAAACAAGTGTTCGCCAAATTCTCCATGACCATTTGGGTATGAATAAAATTAGTGCTAGATGGGTACCGTGACTTCTTTCTGCTTTCCAGCGTGAACGTCGAGTCGAATGTGCGCAGTCGTTTTTAAACATGTGTGGAGATGACCCAAAACCGATTTTGGAGTCCATTGTCACGGGGGATGAAACAATGGTTCTGTTTAACGATCCTCTATCGAAAAGGGAGTCCATGGAATGGCGGCGACCTGATGACCTTCGTCTCAGAAAGGCCAAAGTCGTTCAATCAACGAAAAAGGTGATGGCGGCAATATTTTGGGATTGTGAGGGCATTTTGCTAATTGACTTTAAAGAGCGCAATACAAGTGCGAACGGCACATATTATGCGCCTTTATTGTATAAATTAAGGGACAGTATTCGTGCAAAACGTCGTGCAAAATTGACAAAAGGTATGCGATTATTGCACGACAATGCTCCCGTCCATACTGCCGCCATTTCACAAACTACCATCCGCGAATGCGGCTTTCAAGAATTGTAACATCCACTGTATAGTCCGGATATGGCTCTTTGAGTTTTTGTTTTGTTTTATAATTTAAAAAAAAGACCTCAGAACTTCAGGTTATTTTTAGAAGGGTATCGAATTATTAATTAAACATTGTAATAAATGTATAGAAGTTAGGGGAGATTACATTGAAAAATAAAAATTCTTATATTGTTCCAAGTTTCTTTTTTGTATATCAGGCCGAGAATTTATGGCGCCTACCTCGTATGTATGTATACAAACAGGAGAATGTGTGAAGAATATGTAAACAATATTTGCCTCTGGTTTATTATTGGTACATAAGTATATACGTCTGTATTACCAATGCAACACTTTAACAGCTGTGTTATTTTGATTATTCTGATAATGAGCAGGCATAGACGAAGAAGTCCTTGTTATGCAAACCATTATTTTTTAAGTAATTTGGTGAAAACATCAGTTTTATATACACATGTATTAGGAGTTATTGGATATTGTCTTTCCACATAAGTCATTACAAGGTTAATTTTTCAATATAGATTTGTATTCAGATACAAAATTTGTACCTCGATGAACTATTTCTTTTCTACTAATCTTGTTTGGATTTATTTGTGCAAACTGCTTCCTATATTTATACATACATACAACTTCTATAAAGTCATGAAATCTATTTTGGTCTAATATTTTAAATCATCCTATTCCAATTTTTAGATTTCTTTTTAATTTGTGTGTGTGTGTGTTTGTTTGTAAAAAAAAAATTGAAATGTTTATTTCTTCTTCAGATTTATAGGTGATCTATTTTTCCTTTCTACTTTGCACTTTACTGAAAAGAAGAATAAAAAAAAGCATTACGACTATAAAGTCTTTCTTTTATTTCTGCTTTTGTATTGATTTAAGTAAATTTCCGATATCCCTTTCAAGAAGTGATCGCTAAGTATTTGGTTAATCTATTGCATTAGCTATGCTTTTAATTAATAGCAATTCCTTGGAGGAAACTTTCCCCATGTTCAACAGCAAAGTATTAGGAAGAAAAATCCAAGTACCTACTTACTAAAATAGTAAACATTTCTTTTTTCAGCTTGGCTGTAATGCCGTTTTCGTATGTTAAGCTAACTCTTATTATAGGTAGAAGGTACTGACGAAATAGAAGAAGGCACTCTGTGCATATGCCATTTGCTTATCATTTCTGAAAAAAAATAGAAAGATTTTTGTGCCGTACTATTTACTCTCGTCACATTACACCAACTCGAACCGGTTAGCATAGTGATGTTATTTCCATTTAAAGATATAGCATCCAATAATCTTAAAACACTTTGAAAGTCTAAGAATTGTCCTATTTTTTTTTTTATAGAAATTCATTGTCTCTTTTGTTAAGGTAACTCTTAATTATTCACAAAGGTAATAAATGTTTAAACGTAATAGATTCATTCCACATAGCCACGTATCTATGCATGAAATATGATTAATTTAAACTAAAAAAGACGTGTTTGTGGTAATTGATGCATACAATAATTATGTCATAAAATTCTGGCAGAGAGTGTTAGAAGCTTTGGTAGATTGCCACGTGCTTCTAGAAGTAAATGATTTCTTTCTTGGTTTAGACAACTTATTTTTCGAACTTGTAGCATTACAAGACCAGGCAGAATACAAATCATAATGAGATTGCAAAAAATGTTCGATAATTTAACTTTAAAATAAAATAAGTAGCAAATACTAAATGTACCAAATAAGCAAAATTATAATTATATGCGAAATGAAATACTTAAAATTGGAATTAATAGATGTGATCTATATTTTGGGGGAAAGTGATTGTTTGCTGGCACAAAGATATACAATCAAAAATATTCATATTTGGGACTGCCATCTGTAAGTGCTTTTCAAAAATTGTTAACGATTTGAAGAAACTGGCAGTAATCCGTATGAAAAAATGAAGTGTGGCCACTACACAACTTTCTTATACGTATGAGCGTTTCAAATTATAGAATCTTTTTATACAGAAATTATTCAAAGTTCTATTATAAATACTTCTATTCTCTTAATAAATTTTATAGAATGCATACTTTGCAAGATATTGAAAAAAGTGCTACTCGATAGGAGTAAAAGTGTTACTTCCGGTGCTAATTTTGAAATTTTAAGTACATAAAAGTCACTGCAAATCCAGTTCTAAATACTGTTGTACTCTTGATAATATTGTAACGACATGTGTTTACATTAAATAAAAGAATCAGATCTCTCGGCGCGATAAAAACGAAATTGTCACACGCACAAAAAAGACGATAAATCTCGCTCGGCTGGTAAATATCGTAAATGCAGTTATGAGTCATCCACGCCGTACGACGTGCATAGAGAACTAGAACTTTCTCATACATATGGAGAAAAAGCCGGACTGTTCTCGAAATCGTCACATACGTACATAAGGCGGCTGGATTCACCGATGGGGACAGTCATTACGGGATTGATTGCGGAGTAAATGCGGGATCGAGTGCGAAGAAACGAATAGTGGTAGCCAAGTAAACAAATATAGTAGTGCCGTTTTATATAAATAGGTGATATAAATAAATACGGACATATTAGTAGTTATGTAAATAAATACCTGTGATAATTAAATTGTAGTAGTTTAAGTGTGTTAAGTTAGTTTTTATATTTTTATATTGTTATATAATTTTAAGTATATAAATATACAGACTGTTTTAAATAAATAATTGCACGAGTTGTTTATTAGAACCCGAAAACGTTACAATTGGTGTCAGTGTGGGATAAACAATATAAAAGTGCAAATAAATAAATAAATAAATAAATGGCTACTAAACGTTTGGAAGAATTAAAGGTCTCCGAGTTAAGGGCAGAATTGGAAGAAAGGGACGCAGATGCGTCTGGAAAAAAAACAATTCTCCAGGACCGGCTTCGTGACCTTTTAATAAATGAAGGTGAGGATCCCGAGAAATATTTGTTTCAAGTACAGCCTGATCTAAGCTTAATAGCGGAAGAAATTGATAAACAATTTGAGACTCTAAAGGATAGTATGAAGACTTTAAAAGAGGAAGTTGCAATACAATTTGAGAGTAATATGAAGACTCTGAAAGAAATTGGAAGTAATTTGGAAGCTTTAAATAATAAAATTGCAAATGATTCAGAAGCTTTGAAGGATGAAATTGCAAATAATTCAAAGGCTTTGGGAAATGAGGTTGCAAATGATTCAAAAGCTTTTTGAGATGAAATTGCAAGTGGTTCGAAACAACTCGAGGAAGACATTCAGAAGAATTCATCGAGTAGGAGGCAGGAATTTTCTGAGGCCATCGATGCCGTAGAACAGAAAGTTGAGGAGCGCGTGTTCGGAATGGGGGACGAGTTTGGGGTTCAGCTTCAGTTGCCAGCGATGAACGACTGCGGTCCCCATGATATCTCAAGCGGAAGCCTGGAGATTGCCCGAACAGCGAAGGTAAAGGTAAAACCTCCCACCTTCGATGCAAAGACGTCATGGATGTCGTACCGGAATCAATTCGAAGCCGATGCAGGAGCAAATGGGTGGACGTCCCCGAAGAAAGCTACTGGTCTGATTGTGTCATTAAGAGGCCAGGCCAGTGATGTTCTGCAGACCGTACTTCCGGAAGAGTGTCAAGACTACCTTAAATTGATCAAGCGTCTTGAGATGAAGCATGGGCATGCGCACCTGGGACAGGTAGTCCGACGATTGGTGAATAAGGTGCAACCTAAGAGAAGAACGCTCCGATATTGGAATTGGAAATGGAGATGGAAATGGAAATGGAAATGGGCCATGCGCATAGTAAATGCTCGAAGAAGCCCAAGAAAACCATAGCGGAGCAGCGAAAAATGAAACGGGTCGATGAAAAGAGGCAATCGTCGACCCAGTATCGTAGAGCCTCAAAATAAATAGCGCGAAGTGCATCTGTGCAACACCAAATTGCTGATGCTGTTGCAAGAAGACCACGTCTAGAAGACTGCAGGCATAGTAACAGACTAGAAGAAAAATCGGCCAAAACATTCAGAACTGCCGTGGTTGACGATCAGTGGCATCCTGACAATTTGCGGATTGGTCAAGAAGCTGATGAAGACCTTGGTTCATTGATGGTTTGGAAGGGAATTGGTCGCGGACCGGCTTGGCAAGAAGTGGCTCCTCGTTCACAGGGACTGGAATCCTACTGGGCTCAATGGGACTCTCTGAAAGTAGAGGATGGATCTACTCAAGTGTGTTGCGGAGAACCCAAATGGAGAAGACTCCAGTGGATCCTGGCGAAGGTTGAAGGATGTCCACGAGCGAGTACGCCATCACACTCAGGATGTCAGCGACAGGACGAAGAATCGTTACCACGTGCAAGCCGAGAGAGATGGTTACGGAGAAGGAGACCTTGTTTGGTTGTATGATCCTCAACGTCACCGATGCCTGTCCCCAAAGCTCCAAGAATACTGGGAGGGACCATACGAAATACTGGAGCAAATAGATGACGTCGTTTATCGCATGAGACTAACACCTCATAGTGAGCCAGGGATGGTGTGTTTCAACCAGTTGCCCAATACCATGGACGTGACGGCGGTGAAGTGGCGGATGTGCGACAATTTGCTGGAAAACCTAGAGAGCCAGCTTATGGGAATCCCTTGTCGATCTACGATGACGTGCACATGAGCAGGATGTGGGGAGGCTGGCAATTCCGAGGATGGGCTGCGGATTAGACCGTTTGGTATGGAAAATCGCAGGAAACATGCTGGAGGCAGTGTTTCGGCGTGCTGGTATGGAAATGGTCGTGTGCGGCTGTCGGACCGATCAGCCCGTTGTGCAGCCTGGGACGTTGGATTGCCATTGCCACAAGACGGCTGGGTGCACCCGTGGGTCCCGGTGTGGATTTCGTCATCCGCCAGCGTCAAGAACATGGAATAGTGTGTTTCGGGACGAAACGCAGTTTTAAGAAGGGGGCAATGTAACGACATGTGTTTACATTAAATAAAAGAATCAGATCTCTCGGCGCAATAAAAACGAAATTGTCACACGCACAAAAAAGACCATAAATCTCGCTCGGCTGGTAAATATCGTAAATGCAGTTATGAGTCATCCACGCCGTACGACGTGCATAGAGAACTAGAACTTTCTCATACATGTGGAGAAAAAGCCGGACTGTTCTCGAAATCGTCACATACGTATATAAGGCGGCTGGATTCACCGATGGGGACAGTCATTACGGGATTGATTGCGGAGTAATTGCGGGATCGAGTGCGAAGAAACGAATAGTGGTAGCCAAGTAAACAAATATAGTAGTGCCGTTTTATATAAATAGTGTGATATAAATAAATACGGACATATTAGTAGTTATGTAAATAAATACCTGTGATAATTAAATTGTAGTAGTTTAAGTGTGTTAAGTTAGTTTTTATATTTTTATATTGTTATATAATTTTAAGTATATAAATATACAGACTGTTTTAAATAAATAATTGCACGAGTTGTTTATTAGAACCCGAAAACCTTACAATATATATGCAATACATACTTTACAATATATTTGCAAAAATCGCTATTTGATAAAAGTAAAAGTGTTTCTTCCGATCGGAATTTTGATTTCTTTTTTATACAAAGGTATTTAAAATTATGTTTTAAATACTTTTATAGTCGTAATGTACCTGCCTAGAAAGCATGACTTGCGAAATATTGGCAAAAAACTGGTTTTCAATAAGAGTAAAACACCTACTTCCGGTAGCAATTTAAAAAAAATCTTTAATACAATTTTTTTCAAATTTGATTTTGAGTAGGTACATTTGAATTCTTTATAAAATTGGTTAAACTTAGTAATTGACGAAATATTGGCAAAATTCATTTTTTTCACTGAAGTAAACTACTACTTCCGGTCTACCGATTTTAGTGAAAAACTAGTCAGATCTCAAGCAAAATATTATACAGGTAAATACAATATTTGGAATGGATATCTATAGCGGTTTGACCGCTATCGTGGTCACACACACACAGACACATTGCTGCTATATAAAACGCAGAAACACAACAGATTCATTTGTTATGCATTCAAGAAAATCCTCATACAAGCGTGCTTGAACTTTCTAGAGTCTTTGATGTTCGCAAAAACTTTATTAAGAGAACCTTATAGAAGATTTTTCAATTTGTTTTATGATAACTTATAATTAATGTGATGCTTGAAAATTGTAACTTATTCGTTCTTCAAGATATTGCGAAAGAAGTTTTCAATAACGTACATTTAAATACTTATATTGATGGTTTGCTTTTCAAGTGAAGTCATAAATCTAAGTATGATTTCTTTAATTTCAAAGTAATTTTAAAGTTAGTCTAAATATAACGACAAAGAGCGACTGCGATATTTTAACTATTGTTAATTCATGAACTTCCAAACCTTTCATTGTATGAGTTTTAAAATTTTAATAAAAATTACTTATTTGTAAAAAGAAAATATTAGAAGTAACTCTTTTCCATTAATTATAATTATGTTATGTGTAATTAAATCATATTTTTAAGTCGTAATCGGGTTTATTCAGATATAATATTCTATAACTTTTGCAATATCGCCCACAGGTGCTAGAAAGTACCTATATATTTATAATTAGTAAATTTTAAGTACTTTTCAAAGACATATAAATATACAGATGTGTTCCATTTAATATTTTTTAGAATTTTTAACTGTAGCGAATGGTATATAATTCTAAAGAACATGCTTAGATATGTCGAAATAAACATTAATTTAACGTACTAAAAAGATATCTCTACTAATTGATTCCATAATAAATATTTCAATCGTTATTCATAGCAACTTTTCAAATCTTGTACAATTTTGAACGAAAAATCGCCATATCTCAGAAATAGTTAGAAATAAATTGATGTCAGTTTAATCAGGCACTCAAGGGCTATCATAAAATGTAAAAAATGCATAGCATTCCATTTAAAAAAAATTATTATTCTACAATTTTTGCATTAAAACACCCGGTATATTCACCATAGTATTATAATTTCTGTCAGGAGTTTATTCATGCCAATTTTGGATTGCTCGGCACCCTGCGCAAATATTGTTGTAAGTATATCATTTCTTCTAAATTACGAAAGTAATGTTGATATTAAATATCCTGCAACTGTTTGTGTGGACCACTTAGAAAGTCACTATGTTTTTTAACTAAAACATTTAATTAAAATTGTTTTTGCCACACTAATATTCGAAATATTTCCAGCAGTTCCGGCCAGTATCACCTAATTTACTTTCCACTTGTGTGTAAAAAAGGACAAGAAATATTGGTATTAGTTGCAATACTATAAAAGCATGCAGTAGGCAGTTGTACGTCAAAAAATGTTTTACACCTCATAGTGGTCATAAGACTGGATGTTATTGCTAGGAAGTGACTAAATATTAGACAATATACTCACGTATAGCTACTGTTTACAAAGCTGAGATAAACAATGTTATAACCCAGTATCTAACGCGGAATGCAAACGTAATACAGTCATAAAAACCTATGTGCATATGGTTTAATTAAATTGTGGATTATAAATAAGTAATTTTCAAATAATAATGCATTTCTCTTTAAAAGACATGAAGATAATATAATATCGGATCTAGAAAATATATTTTTTCTGCAGTCGTCTGTGTTTGTTTATAAGTCCAGATTTGACTTTTGTTATACGAATTATTCACCGTTATAATATTAGAATATCATTTGTTTTGGCAGGATTTCAATAGTTACACAAGAGTTTTTGTTAGATTTTTTCTCTTTTACGAAATTCGTACAATCAACAAGAACTAAACCACAAGAGAAAAGAATGGCCGGCTGAATGAAACGTTTACGTGTGTTTATCGAAATTTCATCGAGAAGATATTACTTAAGAAGCTTGGACGCATCTGTGTTATGAATAACAATGAAGAAGCGATAACCGAAATTCTTTTTGTAATCTATGCGAAATATGCGAGAGATTATTCGTCTTTTAATCATTTGATACTTAATGCAAAGCGTTTTTTTTTTTCTGATTTAGGATTTCCTTATTAAACAATATGAATTTTCTTATCCACTGATACATTTATAACAGGTCCTTGTTTATCGTATAGTTCGCTTTGGAGAGTTTCGAAATTTTAAAGCAGCTATATTGGTTAAACATATTACAGCATGTCTATTAATTTATAATACTCCAACTTTCAAACTTTAAACAATTAAAATAATATGTAATAATAAATTAACACTTAAGTATTAGCGTTACGAATAACAGCCTTCTTGCATATTTGTGACCATATCTGAAAATAGGGGCTCTTGCATCTATCGTATGGCTTCTGTAACTTTCATATGTTCTGTTTACTTTAGACGGTTGTCAATACTACACTGAGTAAAGAGGCAGACTCTTGAATAGGGCATGTATAGTAACTGAGAGTTAAGTTTTTGGCAAGACTGTCTTTAAATAAAATCAGATTATCTTATCATGGTTAATTTATAAAAGATATGTCTGCAACGTTCATCCTAAAAGCGGTATTTTAGACAACAAATTGGAAGATCTTTTCTGAAATTAAAAGAAAATTATCATCAGCATAATAGACCATTAAGACATAACTATTATGACAAGCACTTACTTGAAGTTTGTTGTAAATGTCATTAAAATATAATACAAATAGGAGAGGACTAAGAATACTAATTACCTTGAGGAACTCCAGATAACTTATATTTGGTGCTCGATCGCAGAGTGAATGGCATTGGACGGCAGACTAAATATTTAAAACTGATAACATATATACATGTATACACAAAGCCATAAATGTCAGAATATATGCTTTGTGTATACACGGTTTGTTTTAAATAGCGTCATTAAAAACAGGGGATGAAAGAAAAATATGATTAAAGCCCGTACTTAAAAAATCGCGTTCCAATGTTCACGCAGTGCGAAAAATTGATTTTTCTTTTCTCTAATCCAAGCCTGTCGCAGTTAATATAGAAACATAATAATTTTCATTGGAAGGAACTTAGGTTTTAAAGTAATATACTTCTGTTTAATAAAAACAACAACATGGTAATACACCGAGGTTGTTTACCTTTCCAACATAAAGGCGTGCTATTCACAAAACATCGCCATACAAAATCTTTTCAATTGCCATTGATTCTCTAACAAAGATTGTAACTATTTGCATTTTATCGTTTTTTTTTTTTTTTGGAAGAACCTTAAACTGGAATTGCTAGTGATATTTACGTAAATGCGTATTGGATAAACAAAATTGTTATGGACCAACTTTACCTACATTTTGGTAAAATATTTAGAAATTTTTGATGAGTTAAAAATAAATTTCTTTTTTGATTTCCAATTTGGCATTTACACATATTTTTCAGATTCGCATAGCCCGGTATAGCTCGCAGACTGAGACCTGGCCGGTGAGATGCCCTTCCCACAAGATGCGCAGTGGCTTCTTATAATATTAATTAAGCACGAGCAGTGCAATATATTTCCTATATATGTATCTCTTTTCAGTATATTACAATTACTTATCTGCATTTACTCTTTCATCCAGCTAATGTATGCGATGATGAACAAATGTTATCATTTCTTTTTTCCGAATACTTTCTCTATCACACAGTGACCTGAAAATCTGCGCGACTTATAGGTCGAGGCTCCTCCCATCGGCCAGGATTCGGTTTGTACCTATTGAACGGTAACCTGTATATGTATATATGTTATCAGTATTATATCTTGAAGGTAGTATATCATCTTATGTATTTAACTCTTTTCATTATTAAATATTTAAAAGTTATTTACAACATTCAGTTATGAAAATTAGAATATTACTTCAAAAAGCTATTGAATAAACGTTGTTCCACCACGTCAATTATTATTTTGTAAATGTTATTTTAACGCAATGAAAAATTAGAAACTTGCCGCATAAAGTTAAAAGTACAGTTCAACAGATGTCGTTGAGAAACTTATTTAAACTTTTTTCATCAATATCCCTGATCTTCGTAGGATTTCTCTGCCTATTTGATTATTTAGGTTACCGTTTTTATTATAATATAATAGGCAATCATATAAAAGAAATATTTTCAAATATTTCAATACCTTTTAATTATTTGACTGAATATTTTTATCGCTCAATTAGAGTTACAAACTGTACGCATTACGAATTAAAATACTTACAGTGTTCATTAGCATATTTAGTATCATATTAAGCAAGTTCATTGTTATTTAATTGAGGCAATTATTGTAACGTCTTCATTCTTATAATTATGCAAATTGAACTTCAAGTAAATAAATAAAATTGTCAACTTCAGAGATTCTGTTTTGTTTTCTTTCCTTTTTTTATTGTATTCTTACCTTGAAAAAGATATTTTATTATTAGAAAATACTAAATTTGTGGTGTTCTTTTTCCAGTTTTTTGTCAATTCTAAGAATTACTCTTACTTTATTTAAAAATGTGGCATTATTTCTTGTATTGCTAACGTGATGTAAATGCATACACAGGTAAATGTCATTGGTAATTCATAATCTCTCATCGTAAAATAATGTAGCACTGCAAATATGCGATTACGAATTCTGTAAACAATCCGTTATTACTACACAAATTACTCATTTTATCATTAAAAGAAAGTGATACTGTAACGTGGGAAGATAAGACTTGAGAAGAAACCGAAACGCATTGGAACTACTACTACATGTACTTTTTACCAAATACGGTATCTGAGGTTTATGGAGGCGTCTTGACTCCAGTAACTCATAAAGAAAAAATGCGAGCCGTCGGACCTCGTTGGTCAAATGATTCATATACACTACCATTCATGACAATTCGCACGTTACGACACACGCAACGCTCTCTTTCAACATAGTTTTCACATTTTATATCTAATCATATCCGTTTTTAATTTGTAATGAACGATTACCTTATAAAATAAAGTTTATACATTTAAGTGAGAAGTGGTAAAGGAAATTAAATAATAAAGCTGTTTAAAATTACTCTTCAATTTGTTTATAGCTACACATGAAAGTACGATCATGTAAACTAGTAATAATATGACGTATGTCTTAAAAGTTTTCGGAAAACAGTAAAAGTCGAATTTTTTTTTTATTACAGTAGAACCTCGATTATCCGTGCTCCACGGGACCGGACGAGGCACGGAAAATTGAAAAGCACGGATAATCCGAACATTTATTTCTTATATGTATGTATGTATACATACTAAAAAGATAACAAAATAAAAAACAGAATTCTACATAAGTAAACTTTTACACTAAATAAGAAAAAATAAACTCTACATAGGTAGGTTAACTTGCATTTATGTACATAAAGCAGATGACGAGCGAATGATTCCCAGGGATTCCCCTAGTACACTGCTGGCGATATCGATATTGCGTCATCATGCGTATGGCACGGATAATCCGCAGCCCGGATAATCCGCACACGGATAATCGGAGTTCTACTGTATCTTACATTTTAACAACAATATTATTCTTATATAGTCTTAATTCAACTAAATATTTACATGACAGATAAATGCCTACGCTCTTCTATGTTACGTAATTTATTTCATGACCCATCAGTCTTTGGACTGTAGCAATGTCGACTTCCCCAATTTTCTGAAAGATTCTGTGCCTTAACTGCTGGACTTCCCAACCTCCATCATATACCTTTCTGCTCAAATGAGCCCAAAATTATTCAATGGTCCTCGCCTGAAGAATATTTGGAGGGTTATCTGTCTTCGGAACAAAATTGATGCCGTTTGTAGCTAACCAGTTTATTGTTTTACTGGTGTAATGGCAGAGGCTAAGTCAGGCCAGAACATAATTTGGTCGTTGGGATGATGTGTATTTATAAAACTTCGAAGTTTTGTGAGGCATTTTCGTATGTAAATTTGAAAGCAAGTTTGACCATGGAATTTGAAGAATTCAAATATGGTTTACAATACAGTGCAAAAAACGTACATGATTGAAGTCTATTTTCGAACTGGAGTGCGAATTGATGGAATTTGGGTTTACAGCTAGCGTGCATGTTTGGATGATTTCACAGAGCACTTCTCAGAGTTATCTGTAATTCCCAAAAAATTGTAAAATTGCCTTTCCAATTGTGTTGGTGTTTTTGTGACACTGGTTCTGTGGGCCATACATCACGTACTGGTAGACCAACCGTTCGTTCGGAAGAAGTCATAATGATTTTCATCGACGTATTAAAAAAGAAGCCATAAACGCTTTGAAACGTTTCTTCAAGAGATTGGACTTTCTTATGGAACATGTCAGAAAATTGTAAAGAAAAACCTACACATGTATCCGTATAAGATCCAATCTCATCAGGTTTTTTTACCTGTAGACTTCCCGACTTGCTTACTGCCAGTGGTTTGCAAATAATTTGATGCAAGATAATGACCTGCTAAATTTGACATTTTTCTCTGATGAAGCGTGGTTTCATCTTTCGGGGCACATTAATTCCCAAAATACTCGGATGTGGAAAAGTGAAAATCCTCATAGTTTTGTTGCATGGTTTCTGGATTTTGCAAAACTTGGTGTTTGGCTAGCAGTTTCTTGCCGTAGAGTTGTTGGACCTATTTTTTTTTATTTTACAGTTAATGCTGTGTGTTATAGACTCATTTTGAATGAATTTATTGAACAGGTGAATTACAGTATGGTTACTTCCAGCAAGATGGTGCAACGGCACACACAACACAAGAAAATATTACTTTCCTTGTGTTGTCTGTAGTTTTTTGGGGCTCGGATTATAAGCTTACATAATAAAGTTGAATTTCCACCACGATCATCTTGTTTGACAATTATGGACTTTTGCGTGTTTCCTCAAATAAAGAATAGAATATTTAAAACTCTTCTTGCTAATTTGCAAGATCTGCAACAAAGATAAAGAATGTGCATTAATAACTCCCGCGATGCTGCAAAATGCCTTTAACAGCATGAGAAGATGTATAAACTTGGGAATTGAAAATAATAGACAACAATATCAACACTTGCTTTATTAATTTCGCCTTTTTTTTATTAATATAATCTTGAATACCAGCTGAGCTTGTTGTTTTACTGTGTCTTTAAATCAAACATACTTATTGATGACACCATGACAACTGTCAAAATAATTTTCAAAAGTTAATGTTGTGTCACGAGTATCATAAAATGACTTAAGTTCAGACCTATGTTTTGTATTACAAATTTATTCATTTTTGAAGTTTTAATTTAATTATTTTAATGGCCTTTTTCTGAAAAAAATAAAGCCACGTTGGATTTGTTTGCTTAAATGTTGTATGCAGAAATTATGGTTTTGTTATCTATTGTTCTACCACTGCTAGTACTGAATATACACAATACTGTTTACAAGGTTTGATATACTCCAAATAGAAATGATACTATAGATAGAAGAAATGTCGCAAGAAGAATAGCCACCTAAAATAAGCATAATAAATATATTTATGTTTAAAAATTACAGAACTACAACAAATCTGTAGGTTCTGCTACAGACGTAGTTTTCTTCTTTAAATCATATATAATGATTTAAAACTTTTATCTGAAAATTATATACAAATTTATACTGTTCCGTATAGGTTTCTATACAAAAAGAATCTAAATAAAATAGATATAATAGTTTCTAATTTTGTATACAGTGTTTGCCTCTGCGAACTACGAACATTTATATTATAATATATAATAATTTCTGTATAGTTTATATCTATAGAATTCTACATTCATTCTAGATACGGATTTAAAGCAGGAGTTGTATTTTTTGCATATCTTTGGCTTCAAGTTTTGAAATTTTATTGCAACTGTTTATATAACCTGTCAGGTTCTTGTAAAGACTAATATAAATAATAATATCAATGTCCTTGTCTATTCAAACTCTCACCTATTTCATTTCAAGACGCACGTATTGAAAAGGAAATTGAATATCATTTCATTTTATAAATTCAATAATACATGTCAACGTAATATGGGGTTTCCCCAACCAGTCGAATACATTTGGTCATATGTGTCAGTGGTGAAAGTCTACATACTAACTAATTAAAGTATGTATATATGTAATTTGCATTAAATTATGATTATAATTTCTATCATTAATTTAATTTTATATTACTTAATGTTAAATGTATCAACAAAACTGGTGAGAAGAGAAAATAATCAAATATATTCATTGATTATTTCGGTATAATATGTTCAATATATATGTTCAACTTTAGTAGTAAGTATATAACAGACAACCTATTTCAGAAATAGTAAAACCTGGTACATCGCTTAAATCGAATGTAATCCAGAATCCAGTATGCTAACCCCTTTTTAAAATAAAACAGAACATGTTATATTATTCTTATATTATTACTACACCATTACTTTCTCATGCGTAATATACGGAAGTATTGTGATGACAAAAATTTTCGACCTCGAGATTTTTACATCCACCTTTCGAAGTTCTCTGATACCGAAAAAGTTGTTTTTAAAAAATTCTTGGCTATGTGACCACGATCGCAGGCAAACGATAAAATATATCAATATTAAACATTACATTCAAGAATAAAATCTGCCTGGAGAGATCTGATTAGATTTTCATTGAAATTGGTAGATCGGAAGCAGTAATTCACTTCAGTGAAAAAATCAAATTCCAGCAATATTTCGTCAACTACTAAGTTTAGAAAAATTTCTAGGCAATATAAAAATTCACAAAAGTTAATTTGAAATTTAAAAGAAAAAAGTTTTTTAAAATTTCTACCGGAAACAGGTCCTTTACATTTATCTATAAGCAGTTTTTTGCGAATATTTTCCATTTATGCTTTCAAGACAAAAATATCGAGAGTATAAATACATTTAAAGCTTGATTTCGAATATTTTTTTATATAAAAGATTCAAAATTCGGCCTGGAAGAAAACAGTTTTACTCTTATAAACTGCTACTCAATTTGTTTCGCTCTAAAATGCACCTAGACAAGAGAACTTACATCTTTTAAATACAAAATGTTTGTTATGGGAACAAGTACTTCAATATCAAATTTTTTTGTTATTTTGTAACAGGTGTGAAATTTTGAGAATTGATAAGGTAATATTAAAAAAAACACTAAATCTTACCTGGTTGAGGTCTAGATGACAATCACCGTTAACTCAAACTTGAAAGTTTAGTTTTATCAATACTGCGCTTCGCAATTTATCGCATTCAAAACCTATAAACTGGTACAAGTAAATCCATTTTAATATCCATTCAACATTATAAAATTAAGTGAATGTTGGATAAATTACTTGACCTGTTCTTCAAGCAGATATGCGTAGTACCGTGCAGTAAGGGCGCCAAATAAATAATTTTTAATGTCCACTGGTATCGAAATATACATGCTGACAACATGGCAACAAAAGCTAAGCTCACAAACGCCGTCCTACGTGCGGGCAGCGTAATGGAACCTTTAGAAAATCTCAAGTTTCAGTGCTGCATATCAGTCGTATAGATATTTAGGTTCCTTCGTATAAAATATTGCATAAAACAATTGCAAGATTCTGCAGTTATGCGGAATTGGTTAAATTTACGTATTCTAAATATTGTTCTTAAACAAGAGTTTTGGATTCGCTGTAAACGCTTACTAAATTGTGTGTTAAGCATGACCCATAAAATAGAGCGCAGTCGGACAATTGTGAAGGCACAAGTGCCCCATAAAACGAAGACTATGTATGTTGGATAAATAAGCTTTCTGCATGTAATCTTTTATTTGCCTATTATATTTAACGACTTGTACAAAAACAATCCTTAACTTCGTTCATCATTGAATAGCCGTAACCTATCATCTGTCTTCAATTTATTGATCTGATTTTGACTACCATAAATCAATGTAAAGCAGGATTTATGAGTCAATGCTGACCAGCTAATCTTGCAATGTTATCCAAGTCCTTATTGATATTATGTATATCTGAGGCAGTATCAAACGCTTTATTGAAAGCTAAAAGTGTTAAGACGGAACCATATCCATACCTCTAGCCGATGTCTTCTGTTATTTTTAATAGAGCAATAGTGCAACTATTCCCTTTCCCGAACCCAGACTGATTTATTAAAAAAATGATTGATGATCTTCTTCAGTAATTTGGAGCACACTTGTAAAATACTTACACTTATTAGCCGCAAATCTTTATATTCATTAGCCTCTAGAACAACAGCAGCTCAATTCGAAGAAGTTAGGAATTAAGAGCCTAAAGGTATTTAAAACATAATTTAGAACAAGTTTCGTAAAATAAATTCGGAAATCACATACGTATTAAGAAAGTTGTGTGGTGCCCACGCCTCATTTTTATTTAATTATTGACGTCAAATTATTAAAAGAACTATGTGTGGTGTATATACACCTTCGTATACTGCTAGGATAGTGATGCATTGTCAGCCTGGTGCCCCTTCTATGTGTGTTGGTTTTGCTGTGATTTTCCACATCTACCACCTGAGGCGAGTAATAACTCATGCCTAGCAAATATTCCTATAATTAGCATTAAACTATTCGGAAATATCCAGACTATGGATTGTGATTATTATGATGATCTATTTCTATTAAATTATGTATTCATTGCCAATGGCAAAAGAATGATTAAATCTACCTATCATTTAGAATGACTGTAATATGATAAGTAACCATTAACGGTTTAAATATTTGCATTTGTAAATGCGGTCAAGAAGTGCATTTATTATACTTATTCATAAGGTAGTAAAGCAAGTTATTTCATTCATTGATTATCTGAGTATCGAGATTTTAATTGTCCTATCATTTTATATTAACACTGTTAATGAAATCGCTAGCGACAATTCATATTCCTAGTCGGAGTCATTTCCTAAAGGCGCTATGCCACAGCAATAAAAACATAAATGTCAATAAGAAATAAAAAAAATAATACCAGTTTATAGGTACTTACGTACTAATTATAATAGAAAACATAAAGAAACTAAACATTACTAAAGAAATGGAAAATGCACAAAACTCTTTCTGAACACCTATTTGTGACTTCCCCTATCCCTTATACCGCCGCCGGTTTAGTTGAAGATGGTTTTTGGTTTACAAACGGGTGTAATAATTGGCGTCACTCATACACCAGGTTTGTCAAGGTCAAATGTATATGAGACCGCTAGATGACAAATTAGGTAGGGAAGTAGGGTCAGAAAGCTAATAATAATTGAAACAACGCACAAACACAACAAACAAATAAAGACAAATACCATTCAAGTTTTAATTAACAACTACAATTTAAGTTTTGAATATAACCTTCAAAAAAAAGAAGACAAACATATGCTGAACCGGCAATACAACAAGCTCCAATTAAACCATATAGGCAAAAGCTAAAAAAATTACGCTACGCAAAAAGGAATAAAAGCACACCACATGCAGGTACGTATTTAAAAATGAAAATAATATTTACATAAATTACACTACAATAATGAAAATATTTCGGGCTCAAAAATAGATTAGTCTGATGTATTTCCACTTGCTGAATTCAAAAACAATCATAAAAAAACGATAAGCTAGTGCTTTGGAGATACATTTTTCCCTATCTTCGTTTTTAGTTTTGGGGAAATTTAGTTTTTGAATTTGTCACACCTATTACATTACAAAACACATTCTCCAGCAGTTTATAAGTGATAAACATTATTGCTGTTGCTATGACTGTCAGTTTCATATTGTTTGTGTTGTAATTAGTGCAGAATTTCTGTCTTACGAGTGCTTCTGAAGTGTAACATCAAAATGCCACGAAAATGTGTAAATTCAGTGAATAATTTTTGTCACATTGCTGGTGAAATAACAATTTCGTCACAGAAACGCCCTCTAACGCCTCTTGTAAAAACTATCTATCAGCATTATTTTGGTATGAAGGTAGGAAGAGGCTAGGATAAGTCGTGGGCTCCACACATATTTTGCAATTTGTTCAGTCATACTGCGAAAATGATAAAAATAACAAATAATCTATGGCTTTTGCTGTATCTATGGTTTGGCGGAGATCTACAAACCATACAGATAACTGCTGTTTATGCTTGACTCCACCTATAATGGCAGTATTGTCAATGAAGAAATACCCTAATCTTTCGTCTGTTATTCGACCTATGCCACATTCAGATAGTTTACCATTTTCTACTTCACCTCAAAATTATGAGCTTGAAGTAAACAATGAAGACAGTGTGGAAGAAAAAGAACTCAACAACCTTTCAACATTCCATGATTCTGATTAAGACAAGGACGCCAACTTGTAAAGAATCCTGCGTTTGAACAAATTTTGGAGGGGAACGAAATGGAAGCTTGGGAAATCTTCAAGGGAGGCATTCTTGGACTTTTAGGCAACATAAAAGATAGGCAACATAAAACTACAGTCAGTTGGTTATATCTACTTCTGATAAAATACGATCACCTCCATATGCAACATTTTCCTTAAAATCTGTTTTCTCCACTCACACCTAGACTTTTTTCCTCCTAGTTGTGGAATTGTCAGTGACGAATACGATGAAAGAGTCCATTGAGATATTTCTGTGATGGGAGAAAAATATAATGGCCGTTGGAATGAAGCAATGGTCTCTATATAGGGAACTTAATTACAAGAGGCAAAGCAAAAGCCAACGCCATGATATAATGTTCTTTAGACCAAACCAACTGCAACTGCCAGTATTCTACCAGGAACTTACAGCTTTTAGAATGTAACTATTACTAAAAAAATTCAAATAAACTTTGAATATTGTTGGCATATTTAATGAACATATATCCTTTTCTCTTAATTCCTTAAAAAATGCTTTCACCTATTTAAATCACAGAAACAAAAGCCAATGAAACGTTCCTTATCATATTCGTTTTTCTCAACCCAAAATTAAAGATTTGTCTCTTGAAGTGAAGAAATCATTAGAAAAATATATTTTTTATCCATCAAGCTCGTCTGATGAAGTTAGCAATAAAATGAAGCCTTCTATCAGGCAATAATGCTAAACTCGAGGACGTAGATGATTTGGTTTAGAGTGTCATTCAAATACGACTTCATAATCAGACTGGATAAAGTACCTCTCATGTAACAAATAGTTTCAATAATCCTATTCGTGTAGAAACTGCTCTGACTCTCGCTGAAATGAAGTTCGGCAAAGAAATTTAAGAAAGTGATTTTTTATTTTCATGAAAATTATGTAAAGAGTGTGTTCTCAATTTTACGAAGTATAAGAGTGAACAGTGTTGGATCAGAATATCGGATGGGGCAAGACAAGATAAGACTATATGTTACGGGCATCGTGCTACACTTATACCAGAAAGCGAAACAACCTCTACGATGCAAACTTGCACTAGACAATACCAGCATCGAATGCACTTCAACTGTCTTTGGTGCAAAATCAGAAGCTACGAGAACCTCGAAGAAGAAGTTCGCCAACAAACCAATAAGGCAGCAGTGACTTCGGGTCACCTGAAACAAAATATCTGGAAAAACAAGCACACTAGCGTGGATTGCAAACCAAAAATATACAAAGCATGTGTTAGACCGGTGATGATCTACGGCGCAGAATCAGGGGCGGAAATGTCCTCTTCAAAAAGACTACGAAGAACTAACGAAATGAGAATACTGCAAACAATCACTGGGCACAGCCTACAAGACCAGGCAAAAAACACCTTGACCAGCGAGGAGTGTGAGGAGGGAGATATGGTGAAATGATAACATTCTGCAGGACTGAATGACACCAGCATGTAACAAGAATGACGGAAGTACGGTTGGCCAAGATTGTTAGAAATAACAAACTACATGGCAGGCTATTCATCGGAAGACCCCACCCTCCCCGAACAGATGGTGGGATAGCTGGCTATCTTCTTCACAGAAGGATCAATAAAAACAACTCCAGGCATTTTGCTAAATGAAAGAAGACGAAGAAGAAGAAGAAGAAGAAGAAGCAGATAAGAGTCGACTAAAAATTGTAGTATTATTAAAATACCTGCCTTAATGAGTATCAGATCAATCGTTAGAAATTAAAATTGAAAATTGTATAAATTGTCTAATTTTATGCCCAAAGCTTATCCTTATTACGGTACTGGATATTATTTGAAATTTATTATACATATATTCATGACGCTATTTATTATCAGTCAAGGGACTTCTTAGAAAGGTAGTGTATATTTTCCGAACTAACAATTATTTATTTATGTTAAACAAATCAATTTAATTTAACTATCATACACGAAGGTTAAATGGATTGATTCGCCTTGCATTTTTCTATTTTTATACATAATATAAATTATTTTCTTAGTAAGTAACTGCATATTGATATTTATGCGAAGATAGTAAATAGTAAGCTCTTATCAGTCAAACGAATTTCTTAGAAAAGTAGGATATATTTTCCGAACTGGCAATATATTATTTATGATTAATAAGTAATGAAATGTATTGTACACTTGAACACACTTAGTGCACAACTACATTTACAATAATGCGCTACATACGAGAGATAAATATTATCAGTTAAGCCACCACGGTTACAATACATGACGATTTCTCCGAAAACTGAAGCATATTTTCCGAACTTGCAACAATTTACGTATTCATGAGTTACGTGGAAAGAATACATCGAAATGACAACAATATCGAGCGCTGTTTTCGTTCTGTCATAATTATCTCTACATCACTTGAAATTATGTAAGAAAAATACGGACTATTATTAATTTCATTGTTTTAAGGGGATTTATTTTTTCTTAATTTAATCAGTTCAACATCGCTGTTGACGCAATCGTATTTATTTACGGCAGAACTATTATATATAACATCTTAGTTTGTTGAATGTAACTGAAAGGTAAGACAGACATGCGTATACAAGTTTATTTATAATGACATTAAAAGTTTGTGCAGAGACGGACTTTATAAATTAGCGTGTATAAAAGGGCAATACATTTCAGGGTGTTATACAGACTGTCTGTAAATGTTTGTACGCCAATTATGTTGATAGTATGGATTTTATTTTTCTAAAGTTGATGGAATCCAGTAGCGGAGTATGGAAGCACGGCATGACCATATTTTTCTGAATAATGACAAGCACTAAAGCACAATGAGGTTATATTGTAGACATTGTTAATAGACACATTAAAAACGCTGTTATTAAATAAAAATAACTCTGATAAGTATAAAATCAAATTTATTTATAAAAATTGTTGAAAATGTTCTCCATTTGCTTGTAATTACAAAAACGCTATTATTAAATGAAAATAACACTGATCAGTAGAAAATTAAGTTTATTTATAAAAATTGTTGAAAATGTTCTCCATTTGCTTGTAATCACAAAAACGCTATTATTAAATGAAAATAACATTGATAAGTACAAAATTAAGTTTATTGTTAAAAATTGTTGAAAATGTTCTCAATTTGCTTGTAAGTACAAAATTAGATTTATAAAAATTGTTGAAAGTGTTCTCCATTTGCTTGTAAACAGAACATTATTCGTCGTTTCGTGTTTTCAAATACGTGACAAAGCTGTTTTTGTGTTATGTTTTCAATTTCATGCCTAATCGCTTGTTGAAGTTCATCCAAATTGTGCAAGCAGTTTTTATAGACATTATTCTTTACCTGTCCAAAAAGAAAATAATTTGGTGGTGTTAAATCTGGACTCCTCGGTGGCCAGAGGTCATGGCTTATAATACGATATCCATAACGTTGCAAAAATTTTATGGTGGTCCATGCAGTATGAGCAGTGGCTCCGTCTTGCTGGAAATAGCCACTCGTTATTTCATCATAATGCAGCTGATTAATAAATTCTGTCAAAATGACAGTTTGATATCTCTCTGTATTAATTATCTCGTTAAAGAGTATTGGCTCTATTATTCTCCGTCTTGAAATTGCAATCCAAATTCCACCTATTAATGGATGAAAATCTTTTTCAACAAAATTGTTAAGGTTCACCGTGACCCACGTTCAGTAATTCTGGCTATTTATATAACTAGATAAATAGAACCTTGCTTCGTCAGTGAAGAAGGTTAGGTCCAGTAAATCATTATTATTCAGGTGCTCGTTAAACCATTGACAGTTCAGTATATATTGTTGATAATCACGAGGGTACAATTGCTGGACAAATGAAACTCTATAATGATGCATATGGAAATTTTTATGTAGAGCTTTTGCACAACTAGCTCTAATGCCTGAAAAGAACACACAATTAAGGACTTGCACTTGTTTAAATACTCTAGCTCATGTACCTGACTGTGCTGATAGCCTTCGTAGTGATTTGTTGGGGCTTTGATTGATTTGTTCTTCAAAACGCTTTACAATCTTATACTTGTGAAGGCCAAAAACTTCATAGTTGACATTTTCATTAGGAAACGCTTCCACAAACTGATCGAAGGCAGAGTGTGCAAACTGTACGACCAAGTTCCATCCTGATTGCGAGTTGCACTTCGAAAGTGGGCCATAAGAATGTTTACGTCTTGTTCGATGTAAACATTTTTAGCTTTCCAGTAAATACTAAAAAAAAGTTAAAATAGAGGTTAATCAAACATAAGTTGCATTTCATATTAAATTATTACTTACCTACAACATACAAACGATAATTATTGAGCTCTAAAAAAACTGTTGGAAATTAAACGTATAAATAAGAAGAATGCAGAGCAAATTATTTTTACAAGACCGACGATACAACTGACAATACAATTAATGACAGTTTATCAATAATTTATTTACCTACGTCTATGTACACAACTCAAGCGGCAGTGACTACACTTTGATATAATTGCAGGCATACCAACATAATTGGCGTACAAATATTAACAGACACATTGTAGTTACTTAGAGAGAAACAAATGAAATTATTACAAGACTTCAATATCGGTACTGCCATTGTTAATGAAAAATTCAATTAAATATGACTTTAATTGTTTTAACAGAATCTAGAAAAGGGTAAGTGAGATAGTCATCGACTAAAAGAGGTAAAATATTTTTTTTCTGAAATTATCAAGAAAATATTATTTATAGGTATATTTTGACCAACTAATGTTTTTTATTTTAGTACTTTCTTCTTGTACTGAAGGAATGTCAAAGAAATTAAACTCACGGAACAGTTAACAAATAGTATATTATTCAACGAGTTTGCGTGGATAATTTTATTACACGAGGATGAAGTTTGCAGCACGAGCGCAGCGAGTGCTGTAATCGTCCGAGTGTAATAAAATATCCACGCAATGAGTTGAATATAATGCTTTATCTACTAATGTATTGGCGGTACACGAAATATTATACATTTCCAGCAGACAGAAAAAGCTGTAGACGTGTTAAGATTATAATTTGATTAGAATAATAATAAGCACGCTACTTGACATTTAACGTTTGACGTTCGATGTCATTCAGTGCCTACGCAACTAAGAAAAAATCGCTTTTTTTCCAGTGTTTATTTGAATGTAATTGGTTATATTTTCCCGCCTATTTTTTCATTGGTCCCTGGAAGTGTTGAATAATATTATTCAACAGTTTCTTATCCAATCAAAAACACTTTACAAACACAGTGTTTAATAATGAGGTCTAATATCGGTAGAATTTTTTCATGTATTATTTGACATTAGTAGATAAATAATATATATTACTATTTGAATGAAAACCCTTACTTCACTAATAAATTGATCATCAGCATAGGTGGAGCATAAATGTATGGGGTGGCATTCTTGGTGATTGGATGATAGGCCCGCATTTATTTGGGGCTTATGAGTCATATCTGTCAAGCATTTAGGGGAATTATTGAAAAATGTTCCCCTAAATTTACAAAGAAACGTAGATGCAACAAAACGGCAAATCCCTACATTCCATGCTACAGACACGAAATATTTTACTGAAATGTTTCCAGCGACGTGACTATCCCGTGAAGGCCCTTTGGACAACACAAAATTAGTTTCTTTCAATAGGGATCCATAAACGACCAAACATACAGTATACCTGTAACCAAAAAATAAGTTATGAGGGAATATTCAACAAATATTTAGAAATATAAGTACTCAACGCCTTATTAATGTTCACTAATCATTTCGGAAGCATGTTCAGAAACTTTTAAAATTGACTATGACGCTAAATTTTTACCTATTTTAATGTTCACATTTATTGTTATTTCATAATTTCTGTTCCACTAATTACTCATCTATTCACGTAACCGTTCCTGCTTCTACACCTACTAAAATCAAGATATTACTATTTTTCTGGTTTGGATAAAATTTGTTTATAGTGCCATATTCTACATGTTCTTTGAATTATGTTGATGTATTGTAAATATGATATATTCAATTTTTTTTGACATTACACCAATATATACAAAAATCATATCTCAAGGCTCATTTTTAGAAAAATTTGTTATAATATCAGGCTTGATAAGGGAAAAGAAACTTATTAAATGTCATCCATTCAATTGCCAATTGCCCGACAAATATCATGGCTCACTATACCGTACTCAAATAAACAGCATAAAGTTGGCAAAATTATATCAGAAAACGACAATAGCTCAGTAATGGTCATTTTTAAAATAATAACATCTTACATGTTTTTGGTGAAGAATTTAGTAAGCAATCCAAAAATGAACCGATATACAGGGGGTTACGTTTGAAAAGATCAACTTTTAGACAAAATATGTCATGTAACTTTAATCCAGTTTTCTGCAAGTTCAATTAGTAATTGCAAAAAATCAAATATGTTTGTATTAGGACCTTTTATTATGAACAACTTATTACTAAAAATCGTGTCCATCTAATACGTCGTTTTTGAGAAATATAACTTTATAGAAACATTGAATTTTTCAGAACAATGGTAATAAATCAAAAATCTTAAATTTTAGACCTATACTATCTTATAACTTTTTGACTAAGAATTATACGGAAAATACAAAAATGTAATAATATACATGCCGATCCATTTAAAAAACTATAACCATAATCAGTCACCAAGTTATGAAACACTCTGTATAATAAAAAAGTAATTTTAAAACGTGCTCCTAATAAGTGGCTGTTATTGGAAGAAATCCGCTTAGAAATATCTTTTCTCATAAAGTGTGTTTTAGACTGGTTGTTCATCATCAGTACGGTGTAGCTAAGGAATAAGACAGACCACCTTGCAGCTTAAATGTCAGAAGATCCTTAAGTCTGAGTGACAACAACTGATCCGCCGCGAGGCAGACATTGTCAACCCGCGTGTCGACAGGAATAATTAATCAGTAAATAAACTAATCTTATGTTCCAATACTTTCATCATATTTCTAAGTTTCAATCAAAAACAGAAGGCTAAAGGTGAATTTGGCAAAAATTTTTCAAAAGGATGCTTTCGATTAAAATTGGCTGGATTCTAATGTTCTTCTAAACATTTAGACGCTACGGCTAGCTCTTCTTCTGGAGCAAATGATGATTCAAATGCAATCGTTTGTCTTTAATCAGATCGGGAAATGAAACACAAACATTTATAATAGGATTAGTTTTAATATTGGCCTTTGGTGACTAAGTAAAATATTTCAAATATCTACTGATTACAAGTGAAGAAAAACAAAATCTTCGATTGTTCTTATGTTAATGAAGTTTGTATTAATACTAACATTTGAGGTTTCAGAATCGATCGCACTATGATCACACCACATCCGCTTTCAATACAGTTGACGCATTTGTCTTTTATACATGCATACTCATCTTCCTCATTTATATATTTGTGGATCACATGAAAGTATATTTATTTACGTATCCTCTTATAATTCTGTAGATTCTATTGATATTCATCTGATATTTTTGATTCACCGCATGGTTTTTTCTATCTGTACTCGTACAATTAAAATCTTGTAACTATGTAATTTGTTGTACAAATAATAACATGCCGATGTTAACTATGTGATTCAGACTGAATACCGTTATTTATTATAATTTTCGTTTCAAGACTAAAGACTTTTAAATAAAGAAGAAAATCGTATTCGAAAATGTGATAGTTTCTCTGGTAAGATGCATTTGCATGTCCTATATGCTGGAATGTAACCTTCTTATATAATTTTGCTGAAATCATTTACATACTTTCTGTTCTTATTCCTGTGTTATTAAAGATAATTCGTCCTAACGATTTTGCTGTTTCCATTCAATGATTGCACACATGCAATTGCTTTCAATAATTAAACGACATAGTTTACAAATCATTAGCGGTATTTAGTGACTTACAATTACTGTCTCTTTTTCTTCTTATCGTTTCGCATTTGCAATTTTTTTTCAGAGCAGTTTCTTATATGAATTATATTAGCTTTCACTAAAACAAAGTTTAAACATTAAAATTACTATACACGGTGGCCAGAAAAATGCGGACAAACGCCAGGTAGAACGATTCTTTGTTCAATTCTGAGGCGATAATCTTAATCCAAAAAAGTAGTACAGTGCTTTCTTAAGTCACACGAGCAGCTTAAAAGAATTGTAAATTTGGCAACACCTAATCAGACAAGTACTGTGGCAGTAATCATTTTATTATTTACTATAAATCAGGTAAATACGCAAATTAGCAAGAATTTTATGTTAACATGGATAACAATTTTATTCAAATTTAAAGATAATATGAAAAAATTATAACAACTGTTCAAATTGGTACCCATCAGTTTCCAGACATAATTCAAATCTTCGAGGAAGCGAATTCAAAACGCGCTGCAACATATCCGGGGTGATTAATCGAACTGCCGCCGTAATTTTATTAATTACATCCTCTTCGTTAGCTGGAGGCGTTGCATAGACCTTTTCCTTTAAAAACCCCCAAACGAAAAAGTCCAGAGGATTAAGATCGGGAGATCTTGCTGGCCATGCTATTGGACCGTTACGCCCTATCCACCGATTCGGAAAGTGTTCGTTTAACCAATCCCTGGAAATTTTGGCATTGTGAGCGGGTGCCCCGTCATGCATGTACAGGGTGTTTCATCGGTTGGGGTATCGCGAATTAAAGTGCCTAAATATAAAAATATCGACTTCAAATTTTAACCACTTATAGAGCTTTTAAACCGCTACCAGCAGGTTAGGTTGTTTTTGATAATATTATTTTAATTAATGCGTAAATTAAAAAAAAACGTATTATCAAAAATTAAAAGTGCTCAAAAAATGTTCAAATTTGAATGGTGATACGTGGAAATATCACCCATATTAACTTCACAATCAGAATTTTTATAAACGAAACCGTTTGTCAAATAAAGTCAATATTAAATAATGTCGTTTTTCTTACGACAGATTTATGGTACTTAACTTTCTAATTGTGCTGTTCGCAAACAGGTAGTCCTTTTAAATTTATGACGGATAATAAATAAAAATTTATGACGGATAATATTCAACCCTGAAGCCTTCAACTTTTTCGTCGGCAGAGAAAGTGAACGGCATTTTGAAAACAGAAAACACTAGCAAAACACAGCTTAAACAAATGAAGTTGACTCCGTGAAAATAGAATCACAACTAACATCACAAAGTACCTAAATGTAAGTTCAGAATGCCCTTGGAAACGCTTCCCGATTAGTAGAACTACAACAACAACTGAAGGCTTCAGGGTTGAATATTATCTGTCATAAATTTTTATTTATTATCCGTCATAAATTTAAAAGGACTACCTGTTTGCGGACAGCACAATTAGAAAGTTAAGTACCATAAATCTGTCGTAAGAAAAACGACATTATTTAATATTGACTTTATTTGACAAACGGTTTCGTTTATAAAAATTCTGATTGTGAAGTTAATATGGGTGATATTTCCACGTATCACCATTCAAATTTGAACATTTTTTGAGCACTTTTAATTTTTGATAATACGTTTTTTTTTAATTTACGCATTAATTAAAATAATATTATCAAAAACAACCTAACCTGCTGGTAGCGGTTTAAAAGCTCTATAAGTGGTTAAAATTTGAAGTCGATATTTTTATATTTAGGCACTTTAATTCGCGATACCCCAACCGATGAAACACCCTGTACAACATGTTGGGTCTCAAATTCAGTGGAATATTATCTAGTACTTCTTCTAAAACGTTAACGTACTCAATTCCATTTAGACGATTTGGAAGAAATATTAGTCCAACAACTCGGAGATTTAAAATCCCCAGCCAAACATTTACCGAAAATCTTCTCTGATGTCCAATTTCCCTTACTGCCTTGGGATTTTCGTCCGCCCAAAAATGAAAATTATGGCTATTAAAGACGCCATCTCTCGTAAACAAGCATTCGTCGCTCCAGAGAATATGCAATAAATAGTTCGGCTCTTCTTGAATCCTTTGTAAAACATTGTTACAAAACATTCTTCTGTGGACATTATCGTTCACATACAAAGGCTGCACTTTCCTTGCATGAAACGGATACAAAAGATTTTGAGATAGTGCTGAGTGCACTGTTGTTTTGCTACGAATATTCAGTTCCCGAGCTATTTGTCTTGTGCTGGCCGTCGGATCTTCGTAAACAGCATCCAATATTTGCTCTTCTAATTGAACTGTTCGACGCTCTCTAGGTCTACCGCTGTTACGATAATTCGGTATAAAGGTGCCAGTTTCTCTAAGTCGCTGATCCAATCTACGGAACGTGTTGGTGGATGGATGTCGCCGTTGTGGATACCGTATTTGATATTCATCTTTTGCCAAGTTTGCATTTCCGTTGCAAAATCCGAATACCATATACATGCCGGCGTATTCTCCAAAGGTAAATAACATATTGTTCAGTATTAAAAACAGCACAAAATGTTTATCTTATTTCAACAGCCAAATGTCACATGAGAAACGTCAAAAATTGACAACTACTTATTACTTTTAAACAAGCAGCCTTACAGTACCACGTTGCCATATGTACTTTAATTTCAAAAAAGCCAATGAAGAAATGTTAAAAATATAAACCATTGGTATTAATCGATTAGTTACATCAATGCATTTGAGATAATTCCATTTCTAAATTTCACCACAATGATTTTACATAGATAAATTTGACGAATTTTGCTAAATTTTAGCCGTACAACTTAATGTTTGATGGTCTCGTATGCCGTAAGGAAGGACCGTATAACTTTTTTGGATTAAGATTATCGCCTCAGAATTGAACAAAGAATCGTTCTACCTGGCGTTTGTCCGCATTTTTCTGGCCACCGTGTATATGTAGGGATACTATGGTTTACAACAATAGGTATTATATTTAATGTAGGTATATAATAAATCAATAAATAGTTACGCATTTAATATTTAATTTGATAAATAGTACAAAACGGAAGTTATAGATTTTATAAGAGGTGAGCTTTATAGCTTTTCTAACTACACTAAGAAATATTGTGCAAACGTATTCACAAAGACTATCGTACTAAAGTCTATTATAAGAACATTGAAAAAAATCTACCTGGCTGGCAATTTCAATATAGATGTTCTTAAAAACTCAACAGAAAAGAATAGATTAGTTGAACTGTTGGGGTCATACAATATGCAATATAAATTTGAAAAACCATCTAGGGCAAAACATCTTCTTGCATAGACAACATTTTCACGAATGTGGATATGCAGCACTTATCAGACCACAGGACCCTGATTATGATGTTGTGTGGTTTCGATGATGTGTCTGCGGGAGCACGTGATGTCTTGTACACAAGACAAATAAATGAACTTACAACTGGTCTATTTAAAAATGACCTAGCAACACATATTTGGGATTGTTTCGATGAAATGACAGTAGAACAAGCTTTTGATCATTTTCATAGAGTATTTTTTTATTATTTTAATAAACATTTTCCTATAACCACGAAAACATATAAACTAAATTGTCGTGACGGAGTAGACTATTGGAACACTCCCGCATTAAGACAAATGTCTTACACTTTGGACGCTCTGGGAACAATGGCCCAAGTAACTAAAGATGAAGACATATACAAAGCATACAAAGAATACAAGAAAAACTTCCACGATCAAATAAATAAAGCAAAGCAAAATGCGAATCAAATATATACAGTGTGTCAATAAAGTAAGGAACACCCTAAATATCAGCTTTAAAACATATCTAGCAAAAACGCTCAGACACGTATTTTTTTATTTTTGAAGGCGCATTTTCTTAGATTAAATTGAAGTATGCAGGGTTATCAAAAAAGAAGATATGACGTTATCATGTGTTTTTTAAAATGGAATAGCCTGTATATTTTTAAGAAAATCAAAAGAGCTTCTCATGAAGATTTCAACGATATATGAGTTGTTGGGGATATCTTTAATATTTACTTGTAGAAATTGAAAAAACACTTTTGGTGGAACTACATGATATATATATATATATATATATATATATATATATATATATAATCTAATAATCCCCTCTACCATATTAATGGTGTGGGGCGTTTATCCTCTTCTAACTTTTTATGAATACTACATGATAATTTTTGGTAATTTTAATCTTTGAACGTTGTCATGACAAAATTGTCAGTATGGAAGGTGACGTCTTATCTAATTAGACAGTGACTAACCACCGTTAGTTTGTTTGGCCTTGCTTGTTTTATAATTGTCATTTCTTTTGATAAAAATGGGTCTAAGTGAGAGAGAACGGATTAAGATTCTTATGATGATTGGTTATGGTGACCGGAGAAGGAGTACAGTGGAAGTTTGCGAACTATTTAATGCAGCGCATCCTAATCGGCAACCAATAACTCGCTCAACTGTAAGTAAAATACTTCTAAAGTATGAGGAGTACGGAAATGTTAGGGATCTACCTAAAACTGGGCGACCAAAAGTGGATGATGAAACTAAGTTAAATGTTCTTTTGACAGTGCAAGATAATCCGAATTGTGCTACTCGTCAAGCAGCTTTAAACTTTAATTGCAGCCATGAGACTGTTAGAAAAATTTGGCATAAGCAGAAATATCATCCTTATAAAGTGCATCGTGTCCATGAATTGTCGGAAGATGATTTTGATCGCCGTTTGGAGTTTTCAGAAAACTTGCAAATACTTTGTGAACGTGATGAAATGTTTGCTAGAAACATTTTTTTTCAGATGAGGCAACTTTTTCTTTAAACGGAACAGTTAACCGACAAAATTGTAGATACTGGACAGAACATAATCCTCACTGGATGCAGGAAGCTCGAAGTCAACACCCTCAGAATGTGAACGTCTGGGCTGGAATACTTAAAAATAGGATTTTAGGACCTTTCTTTTTTGATGGAAATTTAAATGGGGATATCTATTTGGATTTTTTACAGTTAGAGCTTCTTCCTGCGCTTGTGGAACTTTATCCTGATCCAAATACCCCTGACAGTCCTAGTAATGAAATCTGGTTTCAACAAGATGGGGCACCTCCTCATTATTCTCGACCTGTGCTTGACTACCTAAATTTGATTTTGAATAACACCGATGGATTTTCAGACGTGGGGTTGTTGAGTGGCCAGCTCGCTCCCCTGACTTAACACCACTAGATTTCTTCCTGTGGGGTTACCTAAAAAGCAAAGTTTATGTAAATAGACCTCAAAATATTAATGATTTAAAAGAACGCATTCGCCAAGAGATCCGAAGAATCACGCCAGATGTAATCAGCAATGTTCAGAATGAGTTTATTTCTCGCCTAGGCTACTGTCAGATTGTGAACGGGCAGCAATTTGAACATTTACTTAAGTAAATTTTTGTTTTAGATTTAAAAATAAACAAGTTAAACTCTATTGTAATTATTTTATGACATTGTTCCACCAAAAGTGTTTTTTCAATTTCTACAAGTAAATATTAAAGATATCCCCAACAACTCATATATCGTTGAAATCTTCATGAGAAGTTCTTTTGATTTTCTTAAAAATATACAGGGTATTCCATTTAAAAAAACACTAACGTCTTATCTTCTTTTTTGATAACCCTGTATACTTCAATTTAATCTAAGAAAATGCGCCTTCAAAAATAAAAAAATACGTATCTGAGCGTTTTTGCTAGAGATATGTTTTAAAGCTGATATTTAGGGTGTTCCTTACTTTATTGACACACTGTCTAAATGACGCATGTAACAAACAAAAAGCTATATGGACGGTCATCAACAGTAAAACAAATAAAACTTGAAATAAAGGAAAGTCAGATACAAAACACTCTGCAAACGAAGTTAATAACTATTTTACGGGCATTGGAAAACAGATCCTAATAAGCACGGAATCAGACACACAAATACAGAAGTACCTAGAAAATATGAGACGAGATAATAGATGTTTGTTCTATTTTCAAACTATTACAGAAATAGAATAATAAGAAATGTGAAAAACAAACAAACCAAGGATGTGTATGACGTTACAACAAATATCATTAAAGAGGTAGAAAATGAAATAACACCTGTTCTGACAACAGTTTTCAATAAGTGTGTCGGCGAAGGTATCTTTCCAGAACAACTGAAAGGAGGAAGAGCTGTTGCAGTTCATAAAAAGGGAGATCCGAATTATTGCAGCAATTACAGGCACATCACTATTTTGCCTGCAATTTCCAAAATCTTAGAACGGTTGATAGTAGATTGTCTACTAGAGTACTTTGAAAGAAACAACTATATATCTAATTTACAGCATGGATACAGGAAAAACAAATCCACAGTGACTGGATTACTGGAGGTGATGGAGACTGTAATTGACGCCTACGATAATAAAGAACGATGTGAACTGACATGTTGTGACCTCAGTAAGGCTTTCGATATGGTAAATCACCAAATTCTACTACATAAACTACACTATTATGGTATTAGAGGTACAGAACATGAACTACTTGCCTCTTATTTGAGGGGAATATGCCAGAGAGTGGACCTAAATGGAGAAATATCAAATACCAGACCAATTCATAATGGGGTACCACAGGGATCGATATTGGGACCAATTTTATTTGTGATGCATGTTAATGATCTCCCAAAAAATATAACACCTAAACAAAGCTGTCTCTATGCTGATGATACATCTTACGTAGTAACTGGAAAGTCGATTGACGAACTTGGAAAAGAGAGCAAACGGGTAATGGAAGAAATAACAAAATGGTTCCAAGATAATGAACTAAAATTAAATGAAGAGAAAACAAAGCATCTCTGTTTCTCAGCAAGAAATGAACAGTCATCCCACGCCATTCGATATCTGGGGCTCACGATTGACAATAAACTCACTTGGGACATGTACATATCAGAATTAGCTAACTCGCTAACAATAGCTATATATACTATAAGAAGACTGAAGACTATTGCTACCCATGCCGCTTCCAAATCTGCCTATTTTGCGAACTTTAACAGTAGGATAAGCTACGGAATTTTGTTTTGGGGCACATCACCTGCAGCAACAAGAATCTTCTGTTTGCAAGAAAAAGCGATTAGAGCTCTTTGTAATCTGAAATATATGGATGGTTGTAAGGAACATTTTAAACAAGAAAGAATACTGACCTTGCCTTGCCTATTTATACTTACATGTATAAAATACGTTAGAAAAAACTAAGGAAAATATATATTGAATGGAGGGCATCATAATTACGAAACCCGCCACAGAAAAGAGTTCCAAATTCCATATCACCGCCTGCAAACGACACAACGCTACGTAGACTATTGGGGCCCAAATTGTATAAGAAAATCAAGAACCATATTGAAGAGAGGGACAAATTATTCATAAAAAAAGTGGAGGATATTTTAAGTTATCACAGTTTTTATTCAATAGAAGAGTTCTTAAAGTGTGACTTAGAACATTAATGGCTTTTAAATACTTAGGTGCATTATATACACATTATTGTTTTGTTGTTGTTGTTTGTTTTATTATCATATACAGCTAACTATGCATTTTTAATTAATTTCGTGACTTTCTTGTAATGGTAATTACAACGAATAAACTATTATTATTATTATTATTATTGATATTCGATTGTATATATATGTTTTACACAAAAATCAAATAAAATACTATAATTACTAAATTCCGGCAAGGAATTGTACGTTACCTGCTCTGAGTACTCATCTTACATACATTATGGTTAATTTATAACTTAAATACTGTTTCAGTCATCAGAATCACTAATTTCATCGTCATCTATAGTGATGTTGGATTCGGTTACTTTTCAGTACTTGTAACTATCCGTTGCTTTTGAATTCAATATCCATTACTTTTTATTCGTTAGCGAGGACTCGATTAATGTGCGGTGCGGGAGTATGTATAGTTAATATATGGTACAAACAAAATATTCTCTTATATACTAATTTTAATAGATATTACGTTAAATAAATAAAATTCCTTAGAAGTATCACACAAAACCTTCCAACTCAAAATTAAAAGTAAAATAACAATGCCTAAAGTATTTTTTAAGGAGCAATTTTATTTACGATAGGCGAGATATTCTATCATAAAACCATAAAAATTCCCGACTCGGATATTTAATCACACAGATACATGTAGAATGTAGTACATGGTACAAAATTTATTTTACATTGCATCAATACAATTAGTTCAAACAAAACTTTTATAATGAAATTGACCTACGCAAATACAAGTAACACTAATAATTGGTTAAATTTAAATATTTTGGACAAAGTTACTTACTCTAAATTATATTTTTTAATAAAATATTTACATTTAACCAATGTTTTCTAAAAGTTATACATTACTAAGGTAAAGGTAACTGAAAAAGTAACGATTATTTGAAACGAATACTTGAGTAACGGATAGTTACTTTTGCAACACCACCGCATTCATCTACATGTATTATGAATTTTGGTATATGTATAGTTTCCAGGATTCAAGGATTTGTTTCTTCGAATAACCTGCTTCAAAATAAAGGTAATGCTCGTCTAAAAATTTTAATATTTCAAATTTTGTGCTTGACCCTTTAGATTCTTTAATAACTGTCGTGAATTGTAACCGGCATTATCCATAACAATGACACTTTTTGTAGGTAAAGACGGTAGAAGCTTATTCACGAACAACCCTCCAAACAAGGAACTTGTCATATCTTCATGATAATTCAAGGACGACCAATTCATGTTCTTTGCAGATAGTAATACATCACCAACCCAACCATCAACAGGTCACGCATGTGTAATAATTATTTTTCTCCCCCTTGAAACAGGAACATTAACGGAACCCATTTCCGAACCATCATCCCAAGCTTTCTTTATAGTACCATGGCTGTCATAGTAGTAAATAAGCGTCCAAGTAACAAATAAAACTTCTAAATGACTCCAGTTTCATCAGGTATTTATCCCGCAGTAGCTGCAGTCTTTGCGATTCCATAATTGTACGCCATTTATTAACTATACTAAATGTAAAGTCGTTTTCTTTAATAATAATAATAATAATAATAATAACTTTATTAATTACCCAACAGAAAACTCCAAATAGGGCAATACAATTACATATATGAGCAGAAAACGTAAGTGCAGAATCAAAAAAAACACCCAGGTCTTTAACGGATGACAAAGTAGATATATATATGTTGTCAATATGATACTCTGAACGAATGAAATTTATCTTCCTAGTATAAGTGACGGAGCAGCACTTGTCTATATTGAGATATAGCTCATTGCTCTTGCACCAGGCAAAAATTATATCCAAGTTTCGCTGAAGTATATCGACATCCAAAGAAGTCGCTATTCTATGATAAACTTTTATATCGTCAGCATAAGCCAAAACAGGACATTGAATCGCGCTAATAAGATCGTTAACAAATAGATTAAATAGAAGAGGACCCAGATTCGAGCCCTGTGGTACACCAGATGATGACACATACTGAAGGGATCTGAAGCCATTATAATAGACATAGTTCTGGCGGTTTGACAGGTAGGATTTAAAAAAGCAGACTAGTGCGTTATCGAAGCCCAAATAACTCGGTTTGCGGAGCAATATTAAGTGGTCAATACTGTCAAAGGCACTTGAGAAATCCGTGTATATCACATCCAATTGTTCACCCACGTCCAGCGTCTCAGCTATTTCTTGGGATAATGTGGTTAAATTGGTGATTGTTGATCTTCTTGATGTAAATCCATGCTGGTGGAAGGACATACACGATTTGGTGAAAAAGGCGACTCGTTCATTAATAATTGATTCAAATATCTTTGCAAAAACAGGGCAATCTAAGATCTTAATTTCTCTTCTCACAATATCAAAATCGCACATACTAATTTTCTTCGATTGTCTCTTGTCCTTCCTTCTTTTTCTTTTAAACAAACCATTCTCAAAGATTTTTTGGACTGTCCCGTAAGACACACACTAAGATATCTGCTGTGTTTCAGTACTCAAATGATTTCTTGCATTATCAACATCGTTTTCTATAGCATCACTACTTTTTCTTTTTTTTTATGTTTTAATCTATATTTCTTTAATTTAATTTGATTCATAATAACCGTCACTTGGAAGACCGTACAAGATCCTAAGATCCTCACGGTCATATGACAGGTATCATTTTTCAAGTTTAAATTCATATTGTGTTTCTTTTAGGAATATTGGTCCAGTTGTTAAGATTTGTCAACTTAATATCGAAGGTATATCCAAAGACAAATGAAATTCATGCAGCATCAGTGAATTGACTAGTTTCAAGAGGAGAATAGTATGTTTTTCAATTGGAATATGATCGCGGGTCCACCTTGTGATTGCAGAGCTGAGATTGAAACAGTTATACATATTGTTGAAGAATGTCCTCTAGCTAAATTTGAATTTGGATACACGGACTTACATAATTTAACTCAGAGGCTGTTGCTTCGATCTTAACAACTTTAGTTTTGTGGCACTGTGATGTAGGTTTTTTATTCTGCAGGTTTTTCCTACATCCTAGACCAAATGGTGCAGTATTTTTAGAGCCCCCCCCTGCAGTTATGGCCCTTCTAAATATATTTCTACTTTTGTAATATACTCTACGGTCTCCACATGTTTTTGTTTCACATACATCTTCACTTTGCAACAACTGTCTTTCAACAACATCCTCTTATTTATTATCTTCTCATAGACAGGAGCAAATCAAATCTAAACTGGACTCTTGTTTTAGAACATTTATTGGTACAGTACATAAAATTTTGAATTCATCTTATTTTTCAATATAATCTCGACTTCTATTCAAACATTCTTCCCACCGATTCGGAAGTTGTTTAAGTCCGTCATCAAAGAATGAATCTGGTCGCGTCTGTAACCAATTGCGCACGTACGTTTCCACACATTCGTTGTCGTCAAAGTGATGACGTCCAAGTTTTTCTTCGCCCAAATATGTGGTAGTCACACGGTGACAGATCGGGATTGTAGGGCGGATGTTCCAGTGTTTTCCAATTAATTTTGTACAATTTTTCTTAGGTTAATGCAGGTGTGTGTGGCCAAGCGTTGTCATGGAGCAGAATCGCACTTCGAATAGGCATCCCTCGCCCTTTTCGCTGATACGCCAGTTGGCGTTAGTACACAGCATTAACTATACGCCGTTCATGGAGAAATTCAATGAGCAATATGCCTCTGCAATTCCATAAAATCGTTGCGAGAACTTTCCTAGCAGAAAGACGGGTCTTGGCTTACGCGGTGCTGCTTCTTCGGGGTGTAGTGATGCACCCACGTCCCATCACAAGTGATAGTGTGCCTCAAGTTCGATATCGTGCCAAAAGTCTTTCACACATGGCAAGACGGTTTGCTTCCGTCAAGAGGTGAGGAACCTACCTTGCCGACATGTTTTGGTAACCCCAAATCATCTGAAATGATTGATTGAGCACTCCCATATTCGTCTCACTGGTGCTTGTCCGCGGTCGGCGTCCATGGCTTTCATTTTGTACTAACTCGCGGCGATCGGAAGATGTTTTGTGCCAATCGTAGATTTGGGTCCTTAAAAACGTTTTTCAGCGAACTGTGCAGTTAGTCGACGCAAAATTTCGTCAGGTTTTGGGCCCTCCTGCGACAAAAACTTAATAGCAATGCGTTGCTCAACAGACATGTCTGATCTCATGATGCTACTAACAACCAATCTACTCTGGCGAGCCGAACCGATCCACTTTACATCCCCACCCAACATATATCAAGACATCACGTTACTCACTTCATCTAGGGAGCGTTAAAAGGAAAGGTTCGGTGCATATTTGATTCGCCCTCGTATGTTGATTTGTATAAATTAATTAATTGAGTCAAAGGAATGTTAGTATTTAAAATAAATACCACAAAGCTCCAATTATATTACACGAAACATAATTACTTCTCTACTTAAGAAAATGCGATTTCTCCTAATACGGTCCATTACTTCATTTACAAGTTTTCTCGGTATCTGCGGCAAGAGATAGCTGATAGTCCCCGATAATCCTCTTAAATCCTAAATGGTCGTATCGTTATATTTATGGACAGACTATATGTTTTTTTTTTACGCATATTTCTATATTTCTGGGGCCGGGCGCAAAAAATATCATAGTGAGCCTCGTGTTGGACAGCGCTGGTGTAAACTAAGACAGCATATATTTTAACATACTCAACGTCAAATAAGTCATATCTTACAAGTCATGTGTTATTATTTGTCGAAAAAGCGTTTCCCCTGATGTCCAGAAAAACATTTTTGATATTTATTCAGATATCATAAATTTACATAAGTAAAGTGTTTACATTAGAAAAATATACACAGTAATGATACAATTTGTATTCCAGAATAAAATTATTACATAAATGTTAAATTTACGCCAACCTGCGTATGTTGTACGAAGTATAAAGCTAACTATAAAATTAAGTTTTTAATCGCGCAAGATAATAAGAATACAAACATTTGAATTTCAATGTACAGATTCAAATATGTTAATTAGTCTAAAATAAGAATTTCAGGAAGACCGACTGTTGCTATTTCACTAGAAAATTGACAAGGATAACATCTTTTCAATAGACAATTAAAACACCGCGGAATTTTTGCACTGTTCCAGTGAAGAAAGTTACAAACATAGAAATGCGCAAACAGATGTATGTAAATATATTGTAACTAACTTTTTATACATACAAACATATATACCTACTGTTATGATAAAACTGAGGTGACCCAGGTGTAATCAAAACAAAAAATGTCACAACCAAACGCTGTACTAAATTCACATATTATTTATATTATAACTTAGAGTATGTATGTACTTTAAAAACTGTTTGTGCGGATGTATTAATACTGGCAGTATAATGTTTATATTTCTTTGCGCTAAGTTGTCTTGATTATATAACTTGGTAGTGCTATAAATAGCTTTTGAATATAGAACAAATTATACACATATATTATTTTCCTTTTCTAAATTTGTATAATTTACCTTTTTCAAACTATTTTCTTAATAAAAGTGGTACTATTGAGCGAGAGACAGAGAATTGAAGTGTTAATAATGCCTGGTTATGGCGATAGAGCTAGAACACATCAAGGAATGCGTCAACTTTTTAGCGAAAGTACGCGAATCAGATGTCAATCAGCAATTAGTAGGATTATTAAGAAATTTCAGGAAAATAGCATTGCAAAAAATTTTCAAAAACTGGACGTTCAGCGACGTTAAATGAAGATGCACAATTTGATATGCTACTATAAATTCAAACAATCCAAATTCCTCTAGTAAAAGCATTTGCTTTGGACTTCAATATAAACCATTCCTCAATTCTGAAACTTTTGAAAGTTCAAAAATTTCACCCTTATAAGCTGCAATTGGTTCATGAGTTGGCAAAAGATGCCTATGATCTTAGGCAAGAATTCTGTAAACAAATGATGAAAATTTGTCTTCGAAATTCGTGGTTTTCCCAGCTTAGTTTAGTTTCGGATGAGACAACATTTTATTTAAATGGAATAGTTTGTAGATACTGGGCTAGAAAAATGTTCCATTGGAATTTGTTCTCTTAATTGTGTTTTTTTAAGTCTTAAGTAAGTAGCTTCATCGCTGTAGGTAGAAGGCTAAATCCCCTATAATTGTCTGGTTTTCTTCCTCCCTTTTTAAATGTGGGAATAGTTATGTTTTTTTGCCATTTATTTGGTATTTCTGATGCTTCCATTATTCTATTAAATAAGCTCGTTAGGTGTTTCATTATTTCGGGACATTCATGCTTTAGTACTTTATATGAAATATTATCAAAACTAAGAGCTTCACGGTTTTCAGCTTTGTTGAAGAAAAAGTTGAGAGTCACTGGTATAAACCTACTTTGTTTTGAGTTTGTTTTGAGTGAATAAATACCCGACCATGACGTATGGTTTGTCACAGCCAAACACTGTTTATGTGCAAAAAAGTAATGCTTATATGCATAATGATTGTTTTGAACAATATCATAACATCTAATAAGTGCTAATTTTCATTTTTTTTTACCAATGTTGCGTTAACGTAACACTTGTTGTGATTTTTTGGGTTCCTGGAATATACATTCTTTTGTTACAAAATATGTCTTTAGTGTATCCTATACATTAATAACAACAAAAAAACTTTATTCTTGTTTCATTTTTGCCCCAGGAAAAATATGGTTTAAAGTTTAAAGTATTCCGTTAGCTAATCAAATTTGATATACTGCGGTAATCTATTTAAACCCACAAACTTACACATTGTTTTTAATATTGCTTTACAATTTACAAGAATAAAAATTTTCACCAAGAAACCACCACACCTCAATACATCTTTTTTAATTTTGCATTGTTATTTCATAAGAGGTGTATAAAATGAAGTAATGTTTATATCGGTTGTGTCAAATAGCATTAAACATAGGGACTCTCATGCATACGAATGTACGATGTATACGTACATATGTATATGTATGTCAACCCAATACATACTGCCGTCCCAATGCCGGCGACGTATATGCATTGATTTCCTATGCCTAATGGTATTTGACACAACTGGTATATTATACTTGAATGTGAATATGAAAATAACATCTTTGTTTGATTGATGGTCGCTGCTTAATGTTCATAAGAAACAAACATATTATATATGTAGAGAATTTTAAGAAACATTTTCTAATTGCGCCTACAGAAATCTGCAAACACTATTTTACTTAAAAAATAATGAATATAACATGGATACCAACTGCGATAATAATAATAATTACTTCAATATGCATGACAATTTGTGGAGGCTCAATCTACATCACGCCCTCGTCTTATTTAGTGTTATAAATATATCTCTTCTTTATAAAACTTTAATTTTCACCGTCAGATTTTGCATATTAATTGACTAGGTATATAGATTCACTCTTGGGATGCACTTCCCAGCAAATAAAACTACACTGCTACGAGCTGATACAAATAAAATAAATTAAAAAAACCTAGAACTCCCGAGAGAAGATCCAGAATCTATAAGAGGGACTTCAAAACAGAGAACATCGATCAGCGATATACAACAAAAAAAAATACGAGCGTATCCCTGTTTCTTTGGTGCGCCGGACAAGTTTGGTTTTCCAGTCGGCATTGCACGCGGCTGTCTATCCAAAGTTTCTCTCGCAGAAACACAGAGTTAAAATTAAAAACAGGTGACAAAAAGGCTGGGAAAGAACTCAAAGTTCTTTCTCATATATAATAATATCTTTATAATAAACAGTATAATAATTAATAATATAAGTTATTTTTTCTTAGGTAAGAATATAGTTTATGAATCGCTTATTTATAAAACATATCATTTAGTAATCTGTAAATTTTACAACAGAAGCAAAAAAAACTGTGTTGGTAATTTGTTTTTGCTAGTATTGCAAATTTATGTAATAGACGATATTGTTGATGTTAAATAGAGTGTAATTAGCACTATTAAAAATTTCAGATAATCTAAATAAAAACACCATAGGTTTGGAAAGATATTACCTAATATGTTTTATAAGTAAACCTTCTTTAATTTTTTTATGATGTTTATTCATTTAACACAAACAACTAGGTACTTTTTTTAGAGTTTAAAAAACGATAACAATACTTGATGTACAGCTCAGCACATATAACTTGGGCGGTGAAGGTCATATGCGCAAACGACAAGGGGGAGAGTGATAGTGGTAACAACTGTATCCATCTCTATCGTGCATTCTCTCTTTTCTTGATCTGCGTCGATCACCACTCAACTTATATGTGCTGAGCTGTACATATAAAAGATACATTTAGGTGTGGACTTAAATACACTTTTTCTCTTTTTTTTCTATTTCGGTGCCATAAAGTTCACTTTACGATACCCTTTTTCGTTGCATAATAGTATATTAAAATACAAGTTTCATAAGACATGATTTTTGCGCAAGCGTCCAAGTGCGCATATTGCCGTGATCCCTACATTGGTCAGGCATTGTAAGATAAATAAATAATTATGTAATAGAATAAGTAAACAATTTATTAGTAGTAAGTGTAATTATGGAAAGATGTATCATGAGTTGCATAACCGCAACGGCGTAACATTATAATGTTAGGTAGATGACAATTAAAAATTGTAACAAAATTTATTTGAAAGGTATAAAAATAAATACAAAAATAAAGTTCATGTATTCTATATTTGTAGAAACGAGGAGCACAAGATGCAATTTCAATATACAAAGACAGAACCAAATTTTATGCATTGTGTGAGAGTCGCATTAAATATTTTGAGTAATAAACCACTATTTAAAATGAATAACGTATTAAGAATAAATAACAGATAGAGAGTTATGATGAAAGATAGTGTAGTCAAAGGAGTTAGTCATTTGAATGCCGTAAAGTTATATGAAAAAGGTGAAATTAGATGTTTACGACATGAAAACATCTTTCATCATGAATAGACGTAGATTTGTAAGAGATTGTTAGTTGTTCGACATTTTATGGTCACATTTAATAATATGATAAATACCTGACACTTATATCTAAGCATAATTTTAAAACGAATATGTAAAAGGTATATTATTTTTATTCGACACAATATAATGTGGAAAAACTCAGTAATAGCGGGTTAAATCCAGTTTTATCCTGGAAAAATTCCGGAAATAACACGTTAAATTGGTTTAATCTCATTAAAATCTACAAAGAAAAACAATGCTCAATATTGTTAACAGCTGCATACAAATCAACCTACATGAAGACGAGGAAAGATGGTTCGAAGATATGGATGAAGTTATCAAGGTCCAGGTTTATAATAACATAATTAATAAAAGGAGCATTCCAGTTGTATGCAATGTTTTTCCTGTTATTTTCAAAGGAAACGGCTGCAAAAGAAAAATACGAATAGTGTTAAATAGTGGTAAAAGAATGTATTTAAATATTGATGAAAGAAGCAACGAATTCATCTATAAACATAATGAAGGATGGCGTTAATGAAAAGGAATGTACCTACCAAGATAAGAAAATCGCAAATGTGCATAGACATTAACAATAATAAACAATTTGAGTGTGTGTATAATTTGTGTAATTTCGACATGTCAAACAATATTGGTGCAGGTCAGCCTAGGGAGAACGTCAAGAAAATAAATCTGAGCAGGACAATGCCAACATAAACGTTAGTGCGGAGATTGTGGCGCTGCGAACGATGTATGTTTTTTTTCTGATGACCGAAAATTATAAAAAGCCGGGAAGAAGGCAAGTAGGGGAGAAGTGGCAGAGAAGCAGTCGATATCTAGAAGTGAACAAGTTGCCGAGCTCTAGTAACCGAACTTGTAAAAGTAGCGTTTGATTTTTCATTTCGTTCGATGATTGCAGGCGTGTAATACACTGCATAAAAATCACCCTTAGCAAAATGTATTGAGTTATTTTATTTTCAACAAGTACTTTTTATTTCATAATTAATTTTTGCCATTTAGTTTAATTTCATTTATTTTTTTTATTATCACTATGATGGACCAATATAAGGAAGAATTTGATGAAATGTATAAACAGCATAAGTAAGTTTCACTTAAAAATAAATTATGCTAAAGATGCTATGTGGAAATATTCATCTTTAGCAAAGCGTTTTAAAAATTTATTTAATATTTTGGATGCGATTATTATCTTCTTTGTTATAAGTAGACTAAAGTAATAAATAATGGGATTATTGTTAACAATGTAGGGAGGCATCGGTGACACAACGTGTGAATGTTTGTTAGTGATGTTATCTATGCATTGTTAACAAGTTTTAGATACAAAATTTTATGGGGATTTCAAATATATTGGTATACGTAAAGATGGGAGCATTTTGATGGACAATAGCCAATTTATGATATGTACAACGTGTGAATGTTTGCATATGGTGATTGGTGACGGTCTTATCAAGGTGTTTTCTGTTTTTCGAGTTTTTGTATTTTCAAAGATACTTCGTGAAAATGAATGTCTTTGGTAAGGCAAAAATTTAGCGTATAATAAATTTATTATTTCTTTGAAACTATATAATGTTAAAATTTGAATATAGCAAAGAGTGATATCTATTCTAAATCTATATGTTATATTTGTAATGTAATGTGTTTTCCGTATCTTTATAAAATACACGTTTTTTTTTTTACTTGTAATTGGAAAGTAAAAAGGACAATTTCTTTTTACGGCCACATGTGGCAAGAGAATTATTTCTTCGATGATGTTATTATAAGATGTTAAAATTGAATATAAATATTTTATGAGATTTAGTTTTTTATTAGTAACCTTATCCTATTAATTTTAAATAAGCAATGTTGTGGGAAAAACAAAAGGAATATCACTGCTAGAACCTACAAGAAATATATGAATCTTGATGGAGATTGAACTTATAAAGTTAATAATGAATTTTTTTACATAACAACGTTATCTCTACATTCGTAATAAATTATGCAGCTTTGTATTATTGTAGTTTGATTAAATTATGCCGGTGCAAAATTATTATATTTAATTTGAAAACAAGGCTATAGCAATATGTCTTATGAAACGTGTGTTTTATACTATTTTTCCCATTTCGGTTGTTATTAAAAGTTCAAAAAAGCTTATAATGACAGACACGTTTTGTTCGAACATTTTAGAAATTATGTTATTTTGAGGTTGGTTACTCTAATTTTTAATTAGAACATTTGAAATATTTGAATATTGGCGGTGTTATATGTCAATTTCTACTAAATAAATAATTGGACGTCTCCAGAGATTCGCAAAATAGCAGAAGACAATTTACAAAATCTTTTACCAACAAACTCTCTACATATTTATCAAAAACAATACCAGCACTTTTACGTTGATGTAAAGAAAATAATATAGTGAATATTACCTTACATGTCTGTCTTCTGGTGTTATAGTAAACATTTTTGTAACAGTTGTACTATTCAACAGGGGAAGTAAATTTCAATAGTAGCATCAGAAAACTTATCATCCAACTCTGCTTAACAATTTATATTGTTAATTAGTAAATTAAATGTTAGCATGTGTGTTTTTTATTCTTTATACAACTTCTATTACACATGTTTGTTACATTAAAGACTTATATTTGACATTTAAGTACGATTTGGTTCAATTTTTTTTTATGTCGTAAAGTGAACTTTATAGCACCGAAATAGAAAAAATATTTTTTTATCTAATTTTTTTGAGGTTGGCAAGAAAAAAATGGACTCAAATAATATTTAAATGTCAAATATACACCTTTAATGTAGCAAACATATACAATAGAAGTTGTACACAAAATAAAAACGCACTTGCTAGCGTTCTATTTATACTAATTAACAATATAAATTGTTAAGCAGAGTTGAATGACATGTTTTCTGAAGCTACTATTGAAGTTTACTTCCCATGTTGAATAATACAACTGTTGCTATATATATTTAGTGTAACACTACAAGATTTTGCGAACACTCTATGTTTTGTCTGAATTAATGTTGATTCACGTTGACTGACACATCACTGCCTATTGTATCAGAAGTCGATGGATTCTGAATGATTCTAGTTGATGTATTAGGTGCACTGGACAGGATTTGCGCAATCTCAATTTTTTTCTTGGTGGAACTATCAATGTAGCCTTCAGTCACAGCTGAGGATTTCTATCCTCCATAGCGCTTAATTGTTATTAATTCACCGCCAGTATTAGTCAAGTGTGTCACACTGGAACGTCTAAAGCAGTGTCCAGGATTAAATAAATTTAAGTAGCGGATTTTTTTGCTTCTTTTACTATAGTATTAATACCAATTGGACCATCCACGCAAGAACCATTTTTATATTACAGGAAGAAGCGTTTATGTGTAACATCACTGGAACCGAGCGAATAATATTTCTTTACCAAATCAATCCATAACCTCCATAATAAAGTGGCTTGGAATATTTAATTTTTAGCACTACAGGCATTATGACATCATTTTTAAACTATATATCATCTAAAATCATGTTAGTTTTTCTTCATGACGACAAGCTCCATTATATCTCATTATAAGGATAACCTAACAGAATATTAATATGACTATTTTAACATAATTTAAAATTGGTAAAATACTACTACAATGATGTTTTTCTTACTTATTTTTCTTGCTAAATGTTTTATTGTTAATTTTTCTTTATGGATAATAGGTAGGTATGATCTATTTCTAAAATCTTCGATTTATAGGTTCGTAGTCATCAGATATTCTTTTTAAGTATGCAGGAAGCCTAGAAAATGTTGCGATATCTATACTTTTATAAATGTTTAAACAACATCGTAACATTGAATATGTAGAGCACAATAACGATGCCTTTTTTATCTTGCTTTCTTTATCAAAATAAGGATTTCTTACATTTTCGGTAATATTCGTGAATCGTGATATTATTCTCTTTACAACAATTTCATCTTCAAAGTTATTTCTTTAGTAGTTAGGGTTTGGCTGCATGGACAATGTCCGCAATGCCATTAAAAAAAAACAACTTAAAAAGTGCAGGTATTGTCCTTGATAAATTAGTTGAGACTTTGTTGGCAAAAGATTTTGTAACTTGTCTTCTGCTATTTTGCGAATCTTTGGGGGCGTGCAATTATTTGTTTCGTACGTTTTGTTGATAATTTGAAATAATTTATTACATAAATCAGTCTAAATTTGAAACAAAATGACTTATAACACAGCCGATAGTCAAATATTTAAAATGTTCTACTTAAATCCCAGAGTAACCAAATTCAAAGGAATAAAACTCGAACTTTTCGAACTTCCAATATCCGAAATAGAAAAAATAGTAGGATATATTTCTTAAGCACATCTTGCGTGCGCAAAAGTCATGCCTTAGGAAACTATTTGAATATACTATTATAATTCTAACACTGATTAAAATTCAACATTATTTGTTTTTTGTATTTTACCATTTACGCAAGTATCATAGGTCCTTTCAGTGTAAATATAATTACATTTTCTCACTGTACTGTGCTGGTTGTTATCACTCAAATATGACGAAGGAAAAGTGGGACATGAATCATCAAAGGATCCGATGTCTCTTCTCGCTTATCGTTGTTTTCTGTTCAAAACGTGAATATCTATGAGACGAAATTCTTCATCATGTTAATACTTGTTTATATTACTTATAAGAAAGTCAAAACGTTGAGTCTGTTTGAATTTACTAATAAATCAATGTTGCCTTTTTTCGTTGTAGCTTTGAGAGATATAGTTTTAAACAAGTTTTTCTTTTATTACAAACTAAATACGATTTAACATTCCTTTAAACAACGAAATATATTAATCTGTGTGTTTAGTAGAAAAAGACGTGTCAAAAAGTACACAATTCCTGTATGATAATACAATTTAATGCAACAAAAGGGGATATTGCCGGCTTTTGTTTATTATTCGCATTGCAAAGGTTATATACATTTTATTATCTCGATATGTATATACGTGAGTATATCTAATACAATCACAAAATCAACAAATATGCAATAGATGATGTTAATTGTGAAATCCATGAAAACTCCCCGTCTTTTGGAAGAAAAAATAACTTGAACTTAATATAAATATTCTACTAAAATTTAGTTAGTGTATTTATACAGGTGTCTCATGTTAATAGTTATTTTCGAAGCAAGTGCGGGAAAACTATATTCCCGCATGACCGCATTTAGAAAGCACGAACGACCGAAGGAAGCGAGCGCTTTTAATTGCGCCAATTTTTAGCTTAGTAAGTTCGACAATTCCAAACGAATGTATTCTTATAAAAATATTTAATTTATTTAATGTTTAAATTTGTCAATTAGCAACGAGAAAAATGATATCCTTTTTAATTTTCTACGTGACGTATCGACATGACGTCGAGTTTCATACAGTTTTTAACTATTATATGTGCAAGTTTAGACCTATATAAAACCACGATTTTATTAGGGAAATCATTTCTTCCAAACACCTCGTGAAAGGATTCACCTAGTTCTTCCAGACACCTCGTGGAAGGGTTTACCTAGTTCTCTCAGACACCTCGTGGAAGAATTTACCAAGTACTTCCAGTCACTACGTGGAAGTTTTCTACCAAGAGTTCTTACGCTGCCACCGCAAGTGTAGGTTTATTTTCCCCTTCCCTATCCCCTTTAACAGCCACAGCGTGTTAAGAGGGGTCCGTCAAACTCTCTTAGATACCACTGCAATCATAGAGGTTTTCTTTCCCACTCTGCACAAGTCATATTGTTCCTGTTAATTATTATGTTTGTATCAAGTAAAGTAATTTTGTTTAATATGTTCTTTCATACCGTATAATATTTGAATATATTTCTCTTGCCGTTTCTTCCTTCAATAACATCGTATGTACAAACACGTGTATTTTCCGAAAACGATGTATTAACTTTTTTTAGCCGAATTTGTGAAAATATAATTTTCCTCATAGCAGATAAGAATGTGCATCATTCTTTTATTTAGTAAATGTTTCCAACAAAACAATTTATTAGCAAATAAATAAATTTACCGTAATTTTGCTATGCTATGTATATTAAATTCTAATTAATGTGAGGTTAACATTAATATTTGAACAATAATTTCTTTTGTATAAACGATTATATTTCTTTTCTTGAATTAAATCTTTGTAAATGTATGTAAATATGTGTGATTTATAACTAAATGTTTAAGAAAGAAGTAAATAAAAATATTTGACATTTTCTATTTATGATAAGCAGAAATAAGTTAGAATGAAATGCTAAAAAGTACATTACCTTGTGTTTCTCCGTTTTGAGTAGAAACCCAGAGCAATTATTGTTTATACAATGACTTCCACTAGGCGCAAACACCATTTATCATTATAATGTATTTAAGACTTTTATTTCGCGCCTAAGAACTATTCAGTCAACTGTCAATGTAGATAGCAGAGGTGAATAATTTCCAACCGTAATAATAGCCGATAATAGAGCCAGCTCTAAAGGAACTATCTCCAGGAAAAAGTAGGCAGGATATTAAGTTGCCTAACCACCGAGCGTGTAACTTTATAGATGGAAGCACCAAAACCGTTTTCTGAGACAATTAGTCAGTAATTAATTAATAATTAAGTCATAATTAATGAATTTAAGAACGCAGGCGCGTTATAAATTTTGTTAGAAGTATTTGCTTCACCGATGAGTCAACTTTTCCTCCGCGATCTCCTGATCTATTTCCAAATGATTTTCTTTTTATGGAAATATGTAAAAAATATTGTTTATACCCCTGTAACTAGTAGAGTAGAAAACCTAGTTGCTTTGGAGAGAAAATAATTAATACTGCTAATTAAGTAACTGCCTACATTTTAGCAAACGAAGGAGCAAATTTCTACGACTGCCTAGGCCAATGCCTTGCTCTGCAGGGAGGAATTGATGAGCTTTGAATAGTTTATTATTATTTTCGGAATCCTTTTTTATTTATTTTATTAGGGTTATTTTTTTATTTTATTAGAATTACCTGGCCTGGGAATCCTGACAACTCGTAAATGTTATTTCTGAAGGCATTACAAACCACCAAGCCGGGGGTCAAATGATTACTGCTAATTTGTATTTGCGAGACAATCATTGTGATATCAGTCGTCGCCGGCATTGGGACGGACAGTAGGGGTACCACGTTGCCACATATTACATATATACGTATACATCGCACGTATACATTGATGCCCAATGCCTAATGCTATTTGACACATGCGGTATTGTGAATATGAGTGATGTTGGTCCATAAATATACAATTTGTAAGTAACTTGACTACAGCACCACCTATCGGATCGTATGAATCATCGTCTCGACAAAACAAGTATATTCTGGAAATATGAGCTCAATCGGTCAAATCTTTCAGAAGTTGCACAATCACTGACACACAATTATATATCGTATATAAACATTTTTAAATATTTTATAATACTTAGGAAATAGTATATTATGCAATGAGCATTTAATGATGGCTATTAAGACACGGGAAAGGAATGAAAACGAGTGTCTTAATAGCCATTAAATGCGAGTTGCATACACTATTTTTTCTGCGACCCCATAATAAAACATATTTTTTGAACATTCCATTTCATAAATTGAGCGTAAAATTTTCCGTTCTTTTTTTCGAATTTAACTGGTAATAAATTGTTCGTGGCTACTAAGGCTTGTTCCATAATTTCTGGTGGAGTCAAATTTTACATTTCACTGTCATTATCCCTCATTTTTAACGTTTATATTTTCAAAAAAGCAACAATTTTAACTACTTACTAGTAAATTGCAGAGAATTGTCAAGTTTAATTAATTTTTATATCTGTCAGATATGAAGTGGCCATATTGAATATTGATGAATATTGGAATGTCGCATTCCTATTGGATATAAACTTGTATCTTAATGAAAATCTGTATCTTAATGGACATCATTAAAGTACAGGTTTAGCATATCTAATAATACAATTAAAATATGGGAGTAGAAAATAGTATATTAAAATACAAGTTTCGTAAGACATGATTTTTGCGCACGCGTTCAAAAAACATGTGCGCAAAATGTCTTATGAAACGTGTATTTTATACTATATTTTCTGTTTCAGTTATTAAAAGTTCAAAAAAGCTTAAAATAAGAGATATGTTTTGATTGAACATTTTAGAAATTTTGTTTTTTTTGAAGTTGGTTACTCTAATTTTTAGGTAGAACATTTTAAATAATTGAATATCGGGTGTGTTATACGTAATTTTGTTTAAAATTTAGACTGATTATAACATAATTCTCCATATTTCTTTTTTACATTCCACTTTGTTCTTTACATTGCATTTTTTTGTATATTTACATACTTCGTTAAAATTTACGGCATTTCAAAAAGTACCACGGTCGATTTGACCGGCTACAATCACTTTCGTTAAAAAAATCACCTGTGCAAGAACAAGTTAACAACAATTACATTCATTTAAATTAATTTAATTAATTACATCAACTCCCACACACCATGTCAATATATTATGCTATCTTTAAAGTTGGTGGAACTGTCAAAATTACGACAAAAATATATCTTGATGGTTTAGCCTAAAAATAATGTAAAAATTTACCTCTGTGTTTATTTTCTTCTTCACTATTTAATCTATCTTTTTAGTAGTAGAACTTTATCAAGGGATACGATAATTATGCTTTATTCATAACATGCTTCAAAAAAAACGAGTTTTTAAGATGTGTTCGTAGTTCGTCTTGGAGCTGACAAAATTGCTCTCCGTATTTTCTCGCACAGGTGAATCCAGTAAATATTATTTTTTATATCTGAAAACGCCAGAGCGAAAATTTGGTGTATATGTACTAAAATTAGACTGAGGACGAATCTAAAGTTTACCTATTATCAACGACGAAATTTTATTTAAGTTCAAGACGTATTGATTTTGTTTGAGCAATTACTAACTGCTTTTATCTTCTCATATCAGATAAAGCGGAAAAAGGGTATTAATTTTATGGACGTAATTAGTGCCAATGACAATTTTAAAAACAATTCAGAACGAAATATCGCAATAGATACGTAATAATTTTAATATTTACACATGAGTGATTCATTCACAATTAACGTTTACGAACATAACCCGGAATGATCTTACGTATTTCTTTTAACAGTCCCGCGAACGAAAAACTATTCGAAAAATGCATTATTGTCACAATGTCTCTGTTTTGACCTATGCATACATGTATAGTATACAAGACACATATATTTACAGAATGCACGTGTAAAAAACTACTGTGACCCATTTTCCTCTAAACACAACGAATTCAACTCATGTGTATCATATTACCGTGACATTTTGTCCGTACTATTTTCTATTTACGTCAATGGGAATACTTAATAGTGGAAATCACAGAACCAAAAGTGTAGGTAAAAAACAATAGTACGAATTGTTGAAATATATGAACCATATAGCTGAAACACATCGTCACTCAAGTATGTAAGTAAATCTGTCTCATGTCATCAGTTACTAAAGCTCGGTATGGAATACCTTAATTTTTTTGTATATACTTCCACATATATGTGATTATTGAATTTTTTTTAAAATAATTACACTAGTCGACACTATTTTTATAACTGACTTAACAGTCTAAAATGTTAGTATTTGGCATTGTTTTAAACGTAAAAACTCTATTCTAACTTTGAGTATCATGTCACATTTTCATATCAAAATTAAAAAAAAAAAATAACGTATAATTTTAAATTAAAAAAGCATTATAGCAAGCTCGAGCATGTTTGCGGCTATACAGTGAAGGGCAGCGGCAACTACAAACTACCTTCTGAAAAACCACATCTCATTACTCAAACAGATCTGAATGATTTGATACGGAATTTGGGTTTAACAAAAAAAAAATCACAAATTTTGGGAACCCGATTACAAGAATGGAATCTTTTATATTCCCCTACAAGAAGGTTACGAAAAATTCCGTTCATTTTACAAAGTTGAAAGGAATTTTTGCTTCTGTACTGGAGTAAATAAACTTTTGTATGAAATGAGTATTCAATATAAACCTGGCGAATGGAGATTTTTTATCGACTCGTCGAAAACAAGTCTCAAAGCTGTTTTATTTTATAATGGTAACTTGAAACCATCAATTCCAATGGCTCCTTCTATAAACACAAATGAAACGTATGACAATATATCAACTGAGGAGCAAAAGTAATATTATCCAATTAATTCAGCTACTGACGTATAGGTGATGTTGAGTGCTTCAATACTACATCTATATGTTACCCAACTGAATGCGTTCTAAAAAATTTTTATCCCATATAAGATAAATGTCATAAGATTGCAATTTTTTCAAAAAGATTATTATCCTAAAGTTTCTTTTCAAATGGAATTTTATTTTTTTATTTACATGAAAATAAACACTAACGAACAAAAAAAATGGATGTAGATGGTGTTTTAGTAAGCGAAGCAAATGAGGGAAGTCGCAAAGGAAGAAAAATACAACCAAAAAGGAGAAAGCAAAGCAATTAAGGTAATAGGACGAGAATTTAATTTTTAACCCTACTTTTTTATGTTATAATTATTTAAGATATTTCGATCATTTTCCGAATTTGGAAAACTTTCAACGTCCCTGTACAACATTTTTTTTCAAATTTCAGATAAGCATGTTCAAGACAGGAAGTTATCATATTTCTGTAAAGTTTCTCATCCAAGGAGGCACAGAGAAAAATATAAAGCCAATTACCGAAATCAACAACATGTTTTGTCAGCAAAATACCAAATGGTTAGGGCAAATGGGGAAACCCACAGAGTGTGCCTAAAAATGATTTTACAATGTTTTGGAATTTCATTAAAACGGTTGCATACAATTACAAGAAATATAAGATTTGGATATGACATAAAGGAGAGAAGAGGAGAAGACAGGCGTTCAAACAAGAACTATGAAAACAGAGAAGAGGTTAAAAAGTGTCTTGGAAAGCTTCGTGCCACAGAAAGCCATTACAATCGCAAGAAATCAAAAAGATTGTATTTGCCTCCCCATTTGAATATAAGAAAATTGTGGAAATTGTATAATTCCACTGTTGCTGAAAATCACAGGGTAAAATATGTTTTTTTATAAGGTCTCTTCTGTGGATTTTAATATTGGCTTCGGGTCACCGACGTCGGATGTTTGTAGTTTCTGTTTTAAAAAGAAAAATGAACTAAAGAATTACACCGAAACGCAAAAAGTTAATTTGATGACAGAGTTAAGACTTCATAAATTAGGAGCCAAACAATTTTACTTGCTGATGAATCAAAATGAAGAAAATAGTGAAGTATTTTGTTTCGACCTACAGCAGGTGCAGAATCTGCCCAATCTGCCAGTCGGAGAAGCATATTACTTAAGGCAGCTTTCCTTTTATAATTTGTGTATTACGGATGTCGCAACTTCATTTCCCTTTTTTTACATCTGGAAGGAAACCCAAGCCGGTAGAGGAGCGAATGAAATTGGTTCTGCCATTACAAATTTCTTAAATTCGCATAATTTTTCTGATAATTGCAAAGTGTTACGTTTATTTGCAGACGGGTGTGCAGGGCAAAATAAACACTCATTTGTTATGTATGCTCTGGCCCTTTGGCTGTCAAAATGTGCACCTGTGACATTACAACAAATTACACTTACGTTTCCGGTTAGAGGGCACTCCTTTCTGCCAGCGGATCGAGTGTTCGGACGTCTTGAAAAGAAGCTTAGAAAAATAGAAGTGATACTGAATGCTGGGGAGTACATAGAAATTTATAAAGAAGTGGGAACGGTAAAAAACTAGGAATCGATTGGACAATCAAAGATTTTAAGGCTCTTGATGGAAGTTTGAAAAAGTTAAAAGGTATAAAAGACATGAAAAGAGTTATATTAAGAAAAGATTCTAACGGAGTTGTTAAAATAAAAGTGGAACCATATTACAGAAACGACGACTTATCGAAAGGTTTTGAAATTTTAACAAAAAAAGGTAAAGTTTTAAAGGAGCTAAATGTCAAAGAGAAGGTATTAAAAAACTCAATAAAGGAAGAAAATTTAAAAAATCTTAAAACATTGTTGCTATTATACGACGAAAATTGGCAGCAAGAAGAAGAACTTGTTTTTTTTTAAAGAATTACTCTTGGATGAACCACACCTAGATTCCTCCACCAGCCAAGAAGAGAATGAACCTTGTGATTGCAATGAGGTGGTGTTTGTATATAACACTTAAAATTAATATTGTTTTCTAATAATAATAAAAAAATGTTGATAATAATAAATTTATTTTGTACTATTACTATTTTCAGTAAAATTTATGTACCTACCTCTTTTGTACATAATTATTGATTATTTCAAAAAGATTTTTATCCAAAATTTTTTGTTCAAATAAAGTTCAATTTTCATTTTTTTTCCGAAAGGAATTTTATCCTAATTAATTAATCAGTTAAACAAATTTGTAAATGAACTAAATTTCTAATTTTTGCCATTTGGCTTTACAAAAGTTTGTATTATCTATATCACTTTACAAATTTAATTTTCATTATTCAGTTTTGCAGCAATCACAAAACAGCTCTTTTCTCCAATTCGTGACAAAGGGATAATATTCCTTTTCAAGTTTTGCTCCTCAACTATATTAAATCTCATTCAATATTCAAATCATCTTTGCCAAATCTGTGGTGACCTTACGATTATTTCCTTATTACTTGAACTGCAAGGATGGTTTACCAAATATTGTTGTTTTTTGTGTCTGTGGGATAGCCAAGCAGTTCAGTATCATTACCAAACAAAAGAATGTCAGCCACGGACTAGCATTGTTTCTGGAGAATTTAATATAAAATTTGAGCCGTTAGGATTGGATTCTAATTTGGTGATTCTACCCCCTCTACACATTAAATTAGGATTAATTAAACAGTTTGTCAAAGAACTAGAAGAAGAAGGTAACTGTTTTAAATACTTTAGGGAATACTTTCCAAAACTGTCTGATGCTAAAGTTTGCGGAAGAATATTTGTTGCTCAACAAGATAGAAAGCTGTTCAAAGATAAAAATTTTGGACGTACCACGAAAGATTTAGAGCTGGCACCATGAACTTCTTTTAAAAATATTTGCAAATTTTTCTGTGAAATCAAGAGTGAAAACAAGCAAGATGTCGTGACTAATTTCCTAGGAAACTATAAAAATTTAGGGTGCCGAATATCACAATTGGATTGCTTTCCTGCTAATTTAGGAAAAAAGAGTGATGAACAGGGAGAACGCATATCAAGGACATTTTTGCTGGTTTCTCATTAGAGAAGGCAAACATCAAAGGAAGAAATAACGCTATTTATGCAAAACTTTGATATATCGGCAATTTTCCTTTGTGTGTAATTTAATATAACAAATTTTTTAAACACAATATTATTGTTTATCTATTAGCGGACTATGACTGTAACTCTAGAATTAGACATGGTGATTGCGTTTTTGGTTCTGCCTTCAGTGAAAGACTGTAAGAACTGTACACCCGTTTTCACAACAGTTATTAAAAGAAAATTAAAATTGTCGGCTTGTGTTATGTGCTTCTTCCTAACAATTGTTGAAAGTTTCAATGCTAGTCAAATAGGGTGGTGAAAAAGTATGGACATAACTAAATACATATATTGAAGACGGTTTATTGGAACCCGCTGAAATTTGGCACACTGTTAGAAGAATTTAGACTCCATCATTTGAGGTTTTCTTCAGTTTTACACCGGCATTTGTTTTCGAGGTACAAGGTTAATCTCATGTTTTTTAAGAAGTTACTACTTGCCACTTTATTCAAGAATTATACGCAGACTTCTAGAATATAGAGAACTCTTTAAAACTAATAAAATATTGACGGTTGCTGCCATCTACATTTTTAAAAGTTTACTTTTGTTAATATTAATTGAGTTGGCCGATACTTGCTGGACATCCATATTAATTAATATTAGTTGACGGAGTAAAACACAATTTACAATAAATCCAGTATATTAACACAACTTATTACAAAATATATGACATATATCGCTATCACTGTAGCTTCTTCGGATATTCAATTACTACTAAACTATATATTTTCTACAAAATCAGGTCTTCAGATCTTACAATGTCTAGGATACTGTGGGGAATTTGTGTAATTTACTTTAATGACTTTTTATTATCTATTTTATGTTAAAAGTAGTTTCTAACAATAGCTTTTACATGGTTTATGATCTTAAGGTCTGTTATAGGTACATATTTATTTAATTGGGTTTGGATTTTCACAATACATATTCAAAAGAGGTGAATTACTATCTCATTGTTCATTGAGTAATATGTCTGAATTTTTAAGTTTGTTTATTTCAAGAGACATTAGTAAGTTTAATCGAAAGCCTCTTGTTTCTGAATGTAAAATTTCAAAATTATTATTAATGTAATCCATGTAAAATGTATTGTTAGAAAACACTTTTAACATAAAATAGATAATAAGAAGTCATTAATGGAAATTACAGAAATTCCCCGCAGTATCCTAGACATTGTAAGATTTGAACATCTGATTTTATAGAAAATATATAGTTTAGTAGTAATTGAATATCCGAAAAAGCTTCAGTGATAGCGAAACATGTCATATACTTTGTAATAAGTTGTGTTAATATACTGGATTTATTCTAAGTTGTGTTTTACTCCGTTTATTATTATTAATTTACTTTTCTTGTTTAAAAATCAGCATCTTTATCAACGGCATATACAGGCTGTCCCAAAAACATACCGACAACCTTTAAGGGGTCGGTTGAGGATATCAAAACAAACATTATTTTTTAAATAAACAATGTCCGCAAATGATCCATATTAGCATAAAAGAGGAAAAATTGTTTTTGGTATTATTTTACAAAAAAAAGTTTAGGATGACATTATTAAATCAGTTTCTGTTCATGTTAGCTTTTGTTTTATTGACAAATATGGATGGTTTACAAAAATTGTTAAAAATGTCGGCCATTAGCTTCAATACAAAGATTGATTTCGTCGGTTCATTGTTTGTTTTTGTACTGATTTGTGATAATACACTCTACTTTACTTTATGTTTTATTTCTACCCCCTTTTTTGTTTCCCAGTTTCTATTAATTTCTGTTTTATTACTATTATTATAGAGTGCACCTGTTTAATTTCACTGTAGCTTACTTTCATATTGTGTTCGAATTTTCTTTATACTATTTTCATTATAACTAATGCTGCCAAATTACTTAACTTATGGCTATTAATATTTCCACTCCTCTATTACATAATTTCTGCACAGTCCTTCTCTGTCAGTAATACTGATAATAAACTGACTGTCTTTCTGTATAATTAACTTCAATTATAGACTGTTTCCTCGTTTATTTGGTTATGGTATTTTCTCTGTATATAAATTTTAAAAACAACAGACTGGAAGGCTGACGATTATATGTTATTGTCCTCTATGTTCAACGACCCCTTTAGAGGTAAAGACACAATTATTATCAGTGATTTTGTCCTCAAAATTTATTTGAGTGCGAACTTACATTTATAACGGTCAGTAATAAAGAAATGGCCATTACTGGCAAATAATTAAAGATCTGACATCGACAGGAAAGAGACTTATTGTAAACAATACCTTAGTACACGATATGTTCTGGAAATGGCACAAACAACTCCTCCCAACTTCCGCATTGCCGCTGGCAAGTCATGTGGTAATTATATCCCAAACATGTTTGAATATTCTAAATAATATCATACTAGTTATTTAAATCTTAATGATTATTTTAAAAAAATTATTAAATTTATTAATTTCTAAGCTATCTAACATATTCAGTTTTTTCCCCTCTCTGTTACACGTTTTACACAAATTTTAAAGTTAGTGTTGTATTTAAGATTATGTTCTAAGCAATGATCTTTTGTCTTCTCCCATTCTTCTTTCAAAGGTCTTCCCTGTCTGTCCTACATACAAGCTTTACAGAAAAGAAATATAAATTTAACAAGCTAGGTCACTCTTAATACTTTTCATGGAACTCTTGTCAGCGCTATGTGGTTGTAATACGAACTATGACTCTTCATAAAACCGGGCGCAATACAAATCTAAAATTAAATATAGTATAATATACAGATTCATAGAACATTACAAAAGTTATACAATGATTAACATGAACAATTCATTTTCAAATTGCAGCATGTTAATCATTGAATAATAAATAAATACCAATAAATCCATATACAAAATGAAAAATGTACACATAGTAAATGAAAAATTAAAAATCCAAAAAATTAGTAATAATTGTATATTACACACTACATAACATACATTAATGAAAATAAAAATAAAGGTATTGTGTACAAAATATTATACAGATGTATCATTTGTTAATAGTTTGATGAAGGAGTAAGAGTGAACATATTTTATTTCTTATTAAATAATTTACAACACAGCGCCATATCCTTATTTTTATAATTAAAGAATGCTTATAATTGCTTACAATTGTTCTTTTCTACGATCCTCTATCGAAAAGAGAGTCCATGGAATGGCGGCGACCTGATGAACCTCGTCCCAGAAAGGCGAAAGTCGTTCAATCAACGAAAAAGGTAATGGCCACAATATTATGGGATTGTGAGGGCATTTTGCTAATTCACTTTAAAGAGCGTAATACAAGTGTGAACGGCACATTATGCGTTTGTATTGCATAACACAGTATTCGTGCAAAACGTCGTGGAAAATTGACAAAAGGTGTGCGATTATTGCATGACAATGCTCCCGTCCATACTGTCGCCATTTCACAAGCTACCATCCGCGAATGCGGCTTTCAAGAATTGGAACATCCGGCGTATAGTCCGGATATGGCTCTTTGTGATTTTTGTTGTTGTCTAATTTAAAAACAAAAGACCTTAGGAGACGTAGTTTTAATGACGACAGTGAGTTGCAAGCAGCTGTTATAGAACATTTTGACGGAAAAACTTCAGGTTATTTTTGCAAGGGTATCGAATTATTAATTAATCGTTGTAATAAATGTATAGAAGTTAGGGGATATTACATTAAAAAATATTTTTTTTATATTGTTCCAAGTATCTTTTTGGTATATCAGGCCGAGAATTTATGGCGCCTACCTCGTATATAGTTATATAAATTGTTATCAGTTTTTACTTGTTTTATTTACTTATAAATTACATACATACAATATTGAGTTAACATAATGTACTTACATATTATATATGTATTTTTATATACTTATCTTTTTAAGGAATGAACCACCAATTCTTCACAACGCACTGATTAAATATCTGTTCATTGCTGATTTTGTATTGAGGGGATATATATTATAATCAGTGGGTTCTGTATACAGAACAATAATTCTTTACATTTGTAGACTATTTACACTTACGTATTCATCTAAATAAGGAAAGAAACCTGTGTTTCGGTGAAGTGCTAGCAGTACACGTTATCACAAAATACGTGATTACGATCATAGTTCCTTTACAACTTACAACATTTCTAAATAATTAATGGAACACAATGAAAAACAATAGAACGTAAGAATTTGATTATGAAACAATGAATGAATATAATTTTAGGTTAGGATGTTCAAAAATAACTCGCTTTTATGTTTCGTTGTGCCGTTTAGTATTCGGTAAACTTCGTATATCTACTAACGCTTAGTGTTTGTAATAGGAACTAAAATAAGAATTCAAAATTGATAAAGCCCGTGATTAGGCCCTGTTTTACAATCTTCGCACGAAAAGACCATTTATTGATACGACCAGTACTATATTATGTAAATCCCCCTTGCGGAATATGTCGAAATATCTAATAAACCTTATACTGGAACATACTAAATTAAACTCAGTTTTTCAATTAAAAATTCACATGAATTAATAAATAAAATTTCAAACATAGATTTATCTAAGAATTGTAAACTTGTATCATTTAATATCACTAAGTTATTTACAAGTATCGAACCCTAGGACATAATAGACAAAATGTCCTTAAAATATTCCAAATACCACAATCATAAGACCTTTTACATTTACCAGAATTGTGTTTAGATTAGAAATATTGTCACTTTCAATATGAATTTAATAGACACGAAGAGGGTTTAGCAATGGGAAACCATTAAAGTCTTTTACTTGCCGACATCTTTATGAATAATATAGAAACTATAATCAGCAAATACTCTTTGTTCAAACAATGAATTAAATAGTTAAGATATGTGGATGTACATATTAATTTGAACCTCGATTTGGTATGTATTGTATTCGGTATGGCCAGGCAATTAAAATCTTTACATAACTGTATTAACACGATTCGCCCAAAAATGAATTTTGAAGAAAATAAAACTTAAAATTATTTTTTTTAGGTCTAATGCAACTCATACCGGGTGTCCAAACGAAAACTTAATATTAAATTATTTCTGGAGTTTTTGAAGATATAAACTTGAAATTTTGGGTAGTTGTCCATATAGGAGTACAATGAAGAGTGTATTTTATACCGCCCTATCGGCTCACCTACCGCCACCGGCCATCCTCAAGATATTAAATGATACCCTGTATTTTTTTTGCTGATTTTGAAAGAATACAATTTTATTAATATTCCTATGTGAACGAACTAGTTACTTACATCATAAAATGTATGAGATATTTAAAATTAAAAGTTTCAGATATCAGGAATTATTAACCCTGAAAAATCATAAGTTGGTCATGAAATTACTTAAAACAAGATTTATTCACAACATTTTAGTTAAATTAAATGCTCAAATTGTTCACCGTTTACATTTAAACATAAATAAAGTCTTTTTTCAAAAGCTATTTCTAATATTTTCGAACACTTGTGGCGTTAAATTTCCATATTCCTATGTTATTCTTCTTGTTCTTATCATACAGTATTTGGATACTGGACGATAAGAGGATATATTTGTCCTTCCAAAAACTGTAGGTACTTAGATCCATTTAAATTTTCTTGGAAGAATATGGGGCTAATTCCTTGGTTATTAAGAGTTCCAGGTCATACATTAATTTTTGAGGATATCGTGTATTGTCTTCTCGGAGAAAGTGGGAATTTACGCCGTTCCAATATCAACATTCACAAAACCATTTAAGTAAAAGCAACTTTCATTACTGCAGCAAATACTTCGCAAAATATTTTCATTTTGCCAAATCATATCTATCATTATTTCACAAGATTCGAGTCTTCGGTGTAAATCACCGGCACCCAACTCTTGGTAAAGTTAATTTTTATAAGGGTGCATTTTTTATTTAATTTTAATATCTTATGATAGGTTGATTTTGGCAATCCCGAAACTTCGGATAATTTTCTTAACGAAAGCCCTGGATCTAAATTAATATACCCAAGAAGTGCTAGTTGCGTAGTATAGTAGATTTTTATTATTTACAGATCCAGTTTGCAACAATTTTTCTTTTAGCTTTCTTACATAAACACCAGATACGTTTCTGTTTGGACGGTATTCATTAAATAACGTCGCCCTTAACCAAAAAACCTGAATTTTTAATTTACCATAAACCTACACTGACAGATGCGACTATACACGCACGTTTGTTTCATCCCATAGCACAAAAGTTATCAGCTTCTCACTTAATGCTTTATAGCTCCTTTGAATAAAGAAATCTTTGATGTAGATCCAAACTGAATACACAATATTACCTGAAATAATGGCTTTTCGATAGATTTAATCAATAATATACTAGCAAAAACACAAAAGTCTAAAACTCTATTCCTAATTTACCCCGTAATAAAAAACAATAGAATCTGTCTATAGTTATAATTCCATTACATACATGGCCAAAATTTCAAAAAAATGGGGAACTTAATTGAAACAATTGGGGCGAGACCATTTCATTTAAAGCAAAGAATTCGATAGCAGCAATAAAAACATAATAAGATAAAACGGACAATAGATTAAACTCAGGGGTGTACAAATTGACGTGTGAAGACAGCAAAAAAGTGTATGTAGGACAGATACGGAGAACTTTCGAAAGAAAATGAGAAGACAAGAAATATATTTCAAGGAGAAGAAAACAGACTCAACTTTTTCTAATCACTACTTAGAACATAATCAAAAATTCAACACTAATTTTAGAAATTTATATGTATTAGATATAAGTAAACAACTAAATAAGTTAGAACGCTTATAGATTAATAAATTTAATAAATTGTGTGTAATTTTGTTCATCGTAGCGAACAAAGGCTCTATCTACACTTGATTTTGACATACAGTATGTCTCCGGATCGATGTTAAAGGAAGAAAAAAAAATTATTTTTGATTTCTCAGAGAATTTCACTTTTGATGATTTACTCTGCTTGTTTTCAAACCCCCAAAACACAAATAACTTTTTATTTAACTCGAACGGTTCTCGAGATAATATCATTCTTCTTCAAAATTTGGACTTAAAAGTGTTTATTCGTAGTTTTTAGAAGTTACTCTAGTAGGCGGATTTCATTGAAAAATACAACTGACAGCAGTTGACAAATCTAATAAGTTAGTATAACTGCAAATTAAATCTTCGCTAATTTGAACAGTATTTATGCTCTAATGTTGACTTTGCAACAAAGAATTTATTTAATTCAATGTTTCGGAACTGGGGGAACTGAGTGCTACCGAATTGTTATTAGACAATTCAACCAAAAATACCCGGAAGTTACCATTTCAAATTCCAGAGCAAAAAACAGGGTGACCAAATTCCTTAAAACAGGCTCGGTTTTAAACATTAAGAAGTCAAAGAAAATGTTCGATGAAGGCGATGCTGCTTCAATTCACGCCGTTCATTCCGCAAGAGAAGCTCCAAGGTTGTCTTTAAGAAGGAGGGCAATAATAACAGGGATAAGTAAATCTCATTTACAAAGAATATTTAAGGAGAACAAAATTTTACGAATTAAACCGCAATTTAGGCAAACTTGAGAAAATGGTGTTGAAGCCAAACCTATGGATTTTTGTTTAGAGATGGGCTGAGTTTTGGAAGATACCAATTTTCATAAACGAGTTATGTTCTCCGATGAATCAACCTTTTCAACTAACGGAGTCGTTTCGTCTCACCATTACCGGTACTGGATTGAGACGAATCCAAACTTTAGAATTACTTGTCGCAGACAATATATAAAAAAAAGTTAATGTGTGGTGTGCTGTTTCGTACCATGGCATTATTGGCCCATATTTTTTTGATCAAAATTTAAACCGTAATTCATATTTGGAAATGTTACAAAATTTTTTAAATAATGAACTGGATGAATTGCCGTTAAACTACCTAATGGAAATGTTTAACCAGCACGATGGGTGCCCTGCTCATTATGCCGGCATTGTTCGCCAGTGGCTCAATACAGAGGTCCATGATAATTGGATAGGACGAGATGGTCCCATTTTATGGCCACCGAGAAGTCTTGATCTCAGAATAATGGAATTTAATCTGTGGGGTCGTTTAAAACAAATTGTGTAAAGTGAGCCACTAGATAATGATGAAGAGAAATTAAAAAATAGGATATAAAATGCAGTCCAGTCCTTATGAATCTTAGAAATAAGACGAAGCTTCAATAAGTTTGGAGCTCACATTGAAATCTGTGCAGAAAATTGAGGAGCATTGTTTGAATAGAAAATAAATAGTTTAGTTTTTTGAGAATTTTATTTTATTTTACCATTATTTGTTAAATTTATTAAATAAAACTTGAGTCCAATTTGAATATATATAAGAAAACGATGTTATCTCGAGAACAGTTCGAGTTAAATAAAAACTAATTTGTGTTTTGGGGGTTTGAAAACAAGCTGCGTAAATCATCAAGAGTGAAATTTTCTGAGAAATCAAAAATAAACTTTTTTTTCAACTTTTAAAGTCGATACGGGGACATACTGTATGTATACATAATTGGTAACCACACTTATCACGATGAGAGTGGTTTGGAAAATAACATATGGGAAAAGTACATAATAATATGATAGGGAACGCCAATGATACATTTGAATTAGAAATGACAACTTACTAGTGAATTCACTAAAAGGCTAATTTCACATTAAAGGTGGAAGTAGGTATTGATGTCAAGTCTGGAGAAAATAAAATAAGACCATGAGTCAATTTCGATCACATCTTTTATGTAATGGGTGACACCACGTTTGTAAATTATAGTTACAGAAATTAACGGAAAAATGGCAAATTTCGACTGTAAATATGATGCGTATATAAGTGAAAAAAATGAGGTCTGTAGAATGCATACTTTGCAAGATATTCGAAAAAAAAGTGCTACTCGCTTAGAGTAAATGTTATACTTCCGGTCCGAATTTTGAAATTTTATGTACACAAAAAGCATTGCAAATCTAGCTCTAAATACTTTTGTACTCTTGACAAATATATATAAAAAGCATAATTTACGACATATTTGCAAAAAATCGCTTTTTCGATAAGAGTAAAAGTGTTACTTGCGGTCCGAATTTTGAAATTTTTTTTTCACAAAAGGTATTGAAAATTAAGTTCTAAATACTTTTATATTCGTAACGTAACTGCCTAAAAAGCATAACTTGCGAAATAAACGCAAAAAACTTATTTTCGATAAGAGTAGAAGACCTGTTTCCGGTAGGAATTTCGAAAAACTTTTTTAATAAAATTCTTCTCAAATTTAATTTTGAGTGCATATGAATACTTTATAAATTTAATTGGTATGATGGGCCATGTGTGGGTGGATAGTTAAGAGATGAAAATTGAAACAAGGTCCAATTTCCCACAGATTCTTTATTTAAATGAAGAATCTGTGGGAACTTGGACCTTGTTTCAATTTTCATCTCTTTATAAATTTGTTTAAACTTAGTAGTTGACGAAATATTGGCAAAATTCGATTTTTTCACTGAAATAAACTACTACTTCCGGTATGTCGATTTTACTGAAAATCTAATCAGATCTCAAGAGGGAGATTGTACTCGTAAATACAAAATTTGGAACTGATACCTATAGCGGTTTGACTGATATCGTGGTCACACACAGACATTTTTTAAAAACCGCTTTTTCGGTATCAGGGGACCTCAAAACGTGGACATCTGCGAAAATGGCGAGGTCGAAACTTTTCAACATCACAATACTTCCTTATACTACGTATAAGAAAGTAAAAAATTAGGTGTGGCCACCACACGATTTTCTTATACGTACGAGCGTTTCAAACTATACAATTTTAAGAACTTTTTTATACAAAACTTATTCAAAATCCTATTCTAAGTACTTTCATTCTCTTAATAAATCGCTATAGAATGCATACTTTGCAAGATATTCGAAAAAATGTGCTACTAAGAGTAAAAGTGCTACTTCCGGTTCGAATTTTGAAATTTCATGTATACCAAGAATATTGCAAATCCAACTCTAAATACTTTTGTACTCTTAATAAATATATATAGAATGCATAATTTACGACATATTTGCAAAAAATTGCTATTCGGTGAGAGTAAAAGTGGTACTTCCGGTCCGAATTTTGAAATTTTTTTATACAAAAGATATTTAAAATTATAATTTAAATACTTTTATACTCGTAATGTACCTGCCTAGAAAGCATGACTTGCGAGATATTCGCAAAAAACTGATTTTCGATGAGAGTAAAAGAACTAGGGGAGAGTGGGGTATAATGATCCCTCTAAGACAAAACACCTCGCAGAGGAAGTATGGTACGAGCAAAAAAAAATTAATTTATTCTAAGAAAGAGAGCATACTTTTCTTAGCGCTTTGGTATGGTCGTCAAGGTTGATTCATTAAAGAACATTAATAGAAATGGATACAATGTATACTTCGCAAAAGGATCATTTTGCTTCAAGGGTAGAGGCAAAATGATCCCTTGAGGCGGGTAAAACGATCCCACTCCTACTAATAGCATTTTTGATTGAATTACTTAGTATAAGTATAGCAACACATTAGGTAAAGATTTTTAATAAAATTGTTTTTACTATAAAAACAGAAATAATATATTTTCTTAAAAAAAAGAAAAAACAACAAAATATTTTTTAGGAACTCAAAAACTTTGACATAAAATAATGATTAAACTAAAATTTTATTTTTAGTTTAGCAGGGCTACTTGAGTATAGAATACACATCTGGTACATGTATAATCCTCATCATCGTCGCTAACTGCTGCACATTCATCATGTGCCCATCCGCGACACGTAGTGCATTGGATCCAACCTTCTCCACTGACTTCCACCGCATAATAAGCATTCAGTATCATCTGAATCGTCACTACTACTCTCACTACTTTCCCGGACCTTTTCTATTTATTTACTTTTCTTTGTTCTTTTTGAAGTTTTAACTGCTTTAGTTTTACCCAGTCTTGCTAGTTTTTTCTCCTTCTTTTTTAGGCTTCATATTTTTTCCTCTTTCCTTTTTCAAGGTTACCCTTGTATGGAGTGCTCTTGAGAATTACAGTACCAGTTGACTTGGGTTTATTCCTACTTCTTTTCTTGTCAATTTTTGGAAGAGGATGACAAACGGCGGGAATAGTAATAGTAAATGACGAATTATTATTGTGCTGTTGTGATTCGGGACCCAAAATGATGCTATCTGGGCGCAAACTTGATCCTGGAGTGGGACTTTCTTGATGTTTTTCTTCTACGACGTTATCCAGACGCAAACTTGGATCTCGCAAATGTCTTGGAATTTTTTCCAGGAACTGTGGAAATTGATGTCTCATCGACATTGAATATTCTGTGGGAAGAATAATCATGTCGTTCTCTTAAGTCTTTCAAAAGACCAAAAAACTTCGTCAAGTAGACTCTGGACTTCGCAGACTAATATCTGGATGTCTTGTTTGAAAACCAGATAGCCAGTCTTTTCCGGTGGCCATTTTTATCTGTGAAAATGGATGTGGTATATTGTTTTTTTCGGCCAACTTAAAGGCTAAACGACGAAGATCTAGGGTTTTATACTACTCGTGGCAATTTTGTTTTTATTTTTGGCTCGACGTTTTAATGACATAATAGGAACATTGAAGGTTTTTGCTGCGTTTTTGATAGGCATTCCATTTTTAAACTCATCCAGAGCATTTTGCATACTCTCTGGATCCCAACTTTGTCTTTGCGTTTTTCGTTGGTAGTGACGTGGCATTCTGAAATAGTAAAAAATCTAAATAACAATAACTGAAATAAAACTAAAACAATAAATGGAGGTAAAATGATCCCGGGATCATTTTGTACGGCCCATTAGGGATCGTTTAACCCCAAACGCACATTCTGACTTTCACCTAACCTAACAATTTTCAGTGAGAAAATAGGTCCTAACTACTTGATAATTTCGAAGTCCAACTATACCATTACAAGTCGTGCACAAACTGGATTCAATAAAGAACAATACATAGATTTAATACTGATACTACGAAGCACTTACCTTACATCAGAAAGTCACACAACACCGAAATGCAAACCACGAGCTTTTAAACAGGTTTGAACTGATCACATGGCGTATCCGTGAGTACAGAACACTTAAATTTCAATATTCTGTCACTGTAAACCAGATGGCATTATTAGTTTTTGCAAAATGAGGTGGGATCATTTCACCTCCAAGGATCATTATACCCCACTCTCCCCTACTTTCGGCTGGAATTTCGAAAAATTTTTTAAGACAATTTGTCTCAAATTTAATTTTGAGTACATTTGAATTCGTTATAAATTTGTTGAAACTTAGTAATTGACGAAATATTTGCAAAATTCGATTTTTTCACTGAAGTAAACTACTACTTGCGGTCTATCGATTTTACTGAAAAACTAATCAGATCTCAAGAGGGGGATTATACACGTAAATACAAAATTTGGAATATATATCTACAGCGGTTTGACCACTATCGTGGTCACAGGCAGACGGACACACAGACACACAGATATTTTTTGAAAACAACTTTTTTGGTATCAGGGGACTTCAAAACGTGAACATCTGCAAAAATCTCGAGGTCGAAAATTTTCGTCATCACAATACTTCCTTAAACTACGTATAAGAAAGTAAAAAGAATAATATTATTGTTTATTATAAAATTATCATTCAGAGTAATTTTAATAACAATTGATATGTTTTAGCAATGAAGGAAATGTATTAACAATGATTATATTATCCGGGAAAACCAAACTACATATTTTTCACCTGACTTAAAAAGTGCAATTGCTTTAAAGATTAATGCGATAAAAATAATTTCAAGTAATTCATTCATAACTATTTGAATTATTTATATATTTTACATATATAGTCTAATACAAAGATTGCAATGACATTGTACCATGCATTTACTCTGTGTATATGCTATATATTCATTTAGGAAATAACATTTAAACTTTTACTAAATTCGTAACTATAAATATCAGTACAGCTCTTCAATTATTGTGTGTAATATGAATTAGTTTCAGTTGCATCTGATACGGCAGTACTTGCCCATTTCGAATTGCAACTCGGACATCCGGGTTTACGAATTTACCAGGATCTCGAAGCTTGCATAACCGGAAGTCCTGTTGTATTGCCAACGAAGATACATACGAGGTAGAACTATATAGTCAATTTAATATAACGATCCAATAGTTTGTATTTAGATGTCTATTTTATGAGAAAAGAATAAGTAGAAAATTGTTCCTGGCGGCTGGAAATGTTTACTCTTAAGTATGCAATTTGAACTACTTGCTCTATTGGGTCTGTACAAATTCGTTAACCGGTTTTTTTTTCTATTTTTCAGCTTTTTGCAGATCTATCTTTGTGCTCCGTACATATCTTTATCCATGTCGATGGTAAATCTTGTCCAGTATTTAACTGGCGACTGGTGAGTTCGTTTATGTGGGGCAATTACATAGACAAGAATAGACTGATTCGTTTATTATCGATGATATTCTCGGCATCTGGGAATATATCACCGATAATAAACGAATCAGTCTTGTCTATTGAATTGCCTAAACAAACGCACCAGCCACCACGGTAGTACATATTCTCTTTTTATCTTCCTTATCTCTGAGTTCACTCTGTTCCTTGTTTCAATACATGCTCTGTAGTTCTTTTGCGACGGATTGCTCTTATGTTGTAGGTGTACCTTTTTTGTTCGGCCAGCGCTTTAACTTCCGGGACGAACTACGGTTTCATTTGTTTCTGGGCATTAGCGTTGATGCGTCTGGTGCCCCATGGCTTTCCTTGTCGCACTCTCTATCGCTTTCAGTATCGCTGTCAATTTTCCGTCAGCGTTGTCATCGTTGGTTTCCAGTGTTTGCAGTTCTTCCGTCAGTCGCTTGCTATATAATTCCTTTATGCCCTCGTGCGACAGAGATGCCAGATTGTATTTCTCTTTGATTATTATTGGTTTTAAAAATAAAATAGATTCGGCTTTTACTTGATGCAGTTCCATATTACAAACGTAAATAAAACAAAACAAACTTGTTGAACTACACTTTAATTACTAAAAATTGGACAATTGTTTTACCAATCAGTGGCTTTTTCAGCAATGACTCAAAATACAAGTTGCAAAGTATATATCTCATTAGGAGGTAAGAAAAAAGGAAAAAAGGAAAAAACGAAACAAAGGGGAAAGTGACTTAAAACCCTCATAAAACTATGTGTATTGTACTACTAAACAAATAAATTAAGTAAAGGAGATTTATTTACATCCAGTTCAGCATTTAAAAGAAAATTAGAGTTTTTGTGTTTATTAATATTTAGAGCTTCTAAGAAATTCAATTTTATATTCTTATGTTGTACGCCCAACACAGAAAAATCTTCGTTAAAATCATGTCCTTCGTCCATTAAATGGTTCGCGTATGTCGAATCTGTTTGTTGATTCTTGTAACATGTCAGATGTTCTTTGATGCGAGTTTCAAAAGATCTTCCTGTTTGTCCTATATAGAACTTCAGGCAAGACCTACAAGTTAAATAATAGACTCCTAATTTATATCTTTTTTCTGTACTATCTTTATTGTTTTTTATGTATTTGTATAGATTGTTACTGGTTTAGAATGCAGTGTTAATATTATGCGTTTTTAGTAGTTTCGATAAATTCAGGCTTCATGTACTCATGTAGGTATGTTAATGATCTATAGACTTTATCATGGTTTTGTTCTGTCATAGCTAGGGTATGTTAAAGAAACTGATTTTATTAATAATTTTTTCGAGACTAACTTGTCAATCATGGTCGGGTCATAACCATTGTTAAGTACAATTTGTTTTACTAAATTTAATTCTTTGGTAAAGTTATCCCGGGATAAGGGGACATTCATTAATCCGTGTACAAAGCTATTGTAAGCCGCCATTTTTTGTTGTATAGGATGGTATGACGAATTATGAATCGTTGTGCCTCTTTGCGGTAAATGCTATAACTAATTTTATTATTGGAATTTAAGAGTGTTAAATCTAGAAAGTTGATACTATTATTAGTCTCTTCTTCAATGATTAAATTAAAATTAGAATGAAGACACCTCGTTTCACAAAAATTATGTTTTATTAAATACTAGATGTACATTTCATTTGCCATGCAAATATCGTCAGACTACTGTATGCTGTAAGAGAAGTTGATAATACTAATGGTGAAATATCTAAAAGAATATCTAGTAAACCAAATATTAAGAAACCCACTTGACGTCTATAGTTTGATACAAAGACACTAAATCACTTTTATCACACTAAAGCACAAAAAACTAAATACGTATTTCGACAACTATGTTGTCATCTTCAGTAGCACTGATTAAAAATCGCGCTGTCAATACACCGTAGCGTATACAGAACAACACTGTTGTTCTGTATACGGTAATCCATCCTGTCCCCTAAAAGTCCAGATTTGAATCCTCTGAAAAATCTCTGGGGATTTATAGAAAAGAAAATCTCTGATAATATATACAACAATTCAAATCAATTATGGAATCAAATTGAAACTACCTGGAAAAATGTCACCGTTGACTATTATAAGTAATAGAAAATAATAGAGGGTGGACACTATTAATTAATTGATATATTTTAAACTAAAGTTTATTCGTTTTTCACATTCTTTTTATTATGTTCTATTTGTTATATTATTTTTTAAGTTTTGGGTAAATATATTATCTCATTACTACAGAGCGGACATCTCAAGTTTAAACTACTACGGAGCAAAGAAATAATGTAACGCAGTTACTGGATAGCACTATACATATGGTGAACTGCAACATTTGTTTACGCCCGAGAATGAGAGCAAAAAAAAGTCCATTTAACTCGTAAATTTCCTATCGTGATCGGCGTAGATAGGAGCGTGAGGGGTTTTTAAAATGTATTATATTTCGTAAGATAATTAAAGTACGGAAAGTTTACTCGATTTGAACTACAAAATAAACAAATAATAACGTATTATGTATCTTACAATCCACTTATCTGTGTGTCTGTCTGCCTGTGTGTCTGTCTGTCTATGTGTGACCACGATAGCGGTCAAACCGCTGTAAATATCAATTCCAAATTTTGTATTTACGTGTATAATCTCCCTCAAGAGATCTGATTACTCTTTCAGTAAAATCGGTAGACCGGAAGTAGCAGTTTACTTCAGTGAAAAAATCGAATTTTGACACTATTTCGTCAACTACTAAGTTTAAACAAATTTATAAAGAATTTATATGTACTTAGAATTAAAATTGAGAACAATTTTACTTAAAAAGTTTTTCGAAATTCTTACCGGAAGTAGGTCTTTTACTCCTATCGAAAATCAGTTTCTTGCAAATATTTCGCAAATCATGCTTTTTAGACAGGTACGTTACGGGTATAAAAGTATTTAGAACATAATTTTCAATATCTTTTGTATAAAAAAAATTTCAAAATTATGATTGGAAGTACCACTTTTACACTTATCGAATAGCGATTTTTTGCAAATATGTCGTAAGTTATGCATTCTATATATATTTATCAAGAGTATAAAAATATTTAGAACTAGATTTGCAATATTTTTTGTATATACGAAATTTCAAAATTCGGACCGGAAGTAGCACTTTTACTCTGAGCGCATAGCACTTTTTTGATAATATCTTGCAAAGTATGCATTCTATAGAGATTTATTAAGAGAATAGAAGTATTTAGAATAAGATTTTGAATAATTTTTGTATAAAAACATTCTTAAAATTCTCTAATTTGAAACGCTCATACGTATAAGAAAGTCGTGTGGTGGCCACACCTCTTTTTTTTTGTAGAAACCTTTTCATGTAACTAAGTGTACATTTAGGATAAAACATTATGCTCAGAAGATAGAAGAGAAGCTTTATATATGTATATTACTTATTGTTGGGTTAATTGTGATTAAGTGGACTGTATACTTTTGTGGTATTGGTTTATTGTTTGATATTACTAAAATTGACAATCACACACACGTCGTCGCTGGCTTGCATTTTTACACTTCTTCCTTCTTATGCGCATGCGGCCCCCTTCTACTCTTCTTGCATTAACATTCTCCCCACCTTAAACGGGTGAAGACGTTTAAAATTATAACATAATACAAATACATGTTTACATGTCAAAGATAATTAAGATAATTATTTGATAACATTGTACATAGTTAATTTATAGGTAACACACACAGTTTGTTGATCCCGCGTTTCAACATTGTCGTACTGGTTTTCACTGTAACTGTTCTGACCAGTCCGTCTGGTCCTGGATGCACTTCGATAACTTTGCCGATGATCCATCGAAATGGTGGAGTATTGTCCTCTTTCACTATAACTAGTTGTTTGACTTCCAAATTTGGCTGAGGTGATTTCCACTTCGTTCGCTGCTGAAGCGATGTAAGGTATTCACAATTCCATCTTTTCCAAAAGTGTTGGAACATGTGTTGAAGAAGTTGATACCTGGTCAAACGATTGACTGCTACGTCTTTGTAGTCTGGATCCAAATTGCTTACAAGTGATTCGCCAATAAGGAAATGCCCTGGGGTTAAGGCGGATAAGTCGTTAGGATCTTGTGACAAAGGACATAGAGGTCGGGAATTTAGTATTCCTTCAACTTGAATCAATAATGTATTAGTTTCATCGTACGTTAATGGTTGATTTTTTGTAACTCTTAGGAAGTGATGTTTAAATGATTTTACACCTGACTCCCATAACCCTCCAAAGTTAGGTGATCTGGGTGGAATAAAGTGAAATGTGATATTGTGTGGAGATAATACATGATTAATTTTGTTTCTGTGTTGTGAACTAGCAAATAGTTTTGGTAGTTCTTGTAGTTGATTATTTGCACCAGTAAAATTGGTTCCATTATCGCAGTAGATATTTAACACCTTTCCTCTTCGAGATAAAAATCTTTTTAGAGCTGCTATAAATGCATCTGTTGTCAAATCATTGGATAAGTCCAGGTGTATAGCTTTTGTTGCAAAGCAAACGAAAACTACTACGTATGTTTTCTTTAGTGTTCTTTTTCCCTTGCGGACCTTCCTTTACGTATATTGGACCACAATAATCTATACCGCAATTAGTAAATGGTTTTGATGGCTGAATTCTGTATGCTGGCAAATCTCCCAATAGTTGTGTGCACTCTATTGGTTTGGCCTTGTAACATGTAAGGCATTTTCTGATTAATTTTCTGGTTAGTCCCTTGCCTGCGATTGGCCAAAACTTATTACGCACTGCCGTTAGAGTTCCTGTAACTCCTGCATGTAATTGTAATAAGTGCTCTCTCTCTATTATCAGTTCTGTCAACTTGTGTCGTGTAGGCAATAATATAGGATATTTTTTCCCATATATTAACTGTGAATGTTTCAATCTTCCTCCAACTCTTATTATTTCATTTTCATCCAGAAATGGATTTAAATTCAATATTTTGCTTTTCTTATGTACACAATTGTATTGTTTTAAATGACTTATATCGTCTGAAAATTCTGTTTGTGCTAATTTTACTAAGTTTGTCATCGCATCATGCAATTCTTTTACTGTTAAGTGTTTTGTTTGTCGTGGTTTTTCTTGCCTAGTGTTGTTTATGAATCTCAATACATAAGCTGTTATCCTTATAAGCTTATCTGGTGTTGAAAATTTATTAAATAAATTAAATTCGTCGCAGTTTATATTTTGGCTTAATAATACGGTACTAATAGTTTTCTTCTCAGGTATGTCTTGTGATGATTTATCAATGGCTGTGGGTTGAGGCCACTTAGCTTGCTCTAGTTTTAACCAGTCTGGCCCATGCCACCATAATTTTGATTTGATTAAATGTCTTGGATTGCATCCTCTAGAAATTAGGTCTGCTGGATTCTCCACACCGCTAATATGATTTCATTCATGTTTATCGGTATTGTTGTGGATTTCAGTAACTCTGTTAGCAACAAACGTTTTCCAAGTTTTTGATTCTGCTTGAATCCATGCCAATGTAATTGTAGAATCTACCCATAAGTATCTTCTTGAAATCTGTAATTGTAAATCATTCATTGCTTGTTTAATGAGATTACTCAATAACACAGCTGCGCTGAGTTCCAATCTTGGCAACGATATTTGCTTTAGTGGCGCTAATCTTGATTTTGATGCTATTAACCTAGAATAACCTTGGCCATTCCTTGCAACTGATCTAGCATAAATACAAGCACCATATGCCCTTTCGGATGCGTCAGCAAATCCATGCAGTTCTATTGATGCTAAAGTGTCATAATTTATGATCAATCTATCTATCCTCAACTGCTGCAATTCGGTTAATTGATCCTGAAAATCGTGCCACTCAGTTGCAATTTCCATAGAAACGGATTCGTCCCATCCAATTTTCAATTGCCATAGCTGCTGCATAATTAATTTTGCATTAGTAATCATTGGGCTGATGAGACCTAAGGGGTCAAATAGTCTAAATATTGACGATAGGATTGTTCTTTTCGTGATGTTTGGTGTCCTTTCACATGTTATGTTAAATTGGAAAGTATCTGCTTTGGAGTTCCATGCTAGTCCTAAAGTTTTGATATTTTCATCTTTGCTGATTTGTATCAAATCATCTTCATTAGAGTGTAAATCTAACAAAACATCAGCACTATTTGATGACCATTTGGATAGTTTGAAACCTCCGCGGTTTAACAATCTTTCAATATTTTTTCTGATGTCTTTTGTGGATTCAATTGTTTCAGCTCCAACTAGCAAATCATCTACGTAGAAGTGCGACTGGATGATCGATGATTCTAGTGGAAACTCATCTTGGTATTCAAATGCTAATTGGTTCAGACATCTGGTCGCTAAATATGGCGAACATGCACTCCCATATGTTACGGTTTCTAGCTTATAGGTTTTTACAGCTTCTATCGTGTCATTTCTCCAAAGAATTTTCTGAAACTCTTGATCGTCTTTGTCAACTCTGATTTGTCGATACATTTTGACGATGTCAGCTGTAATTACATACTTGTATGTTCTAAACCGTGTTACTGTAGAAAACAATGTGGGCTGCACTGTGGGTCCAACCATGAGTTTCTCATTGAGTGATATGCCATTTGTCGTCTTGCTTGATCCATTGAATATCACTCTTAGTTTGGTTGATAAACTCGTTTCCTTCATTACACAATGGTGTGGCATATAGTAATGTTCATTTGGCTTGTCTTTCATTTCTTCATCAAGTGTCATATGTCCCAATTTAATATATTCATTCATGAATTCTGAATATCTTTCTTTTAAAGTGCTGTTTTCTTTGAATTTATTCTCTAAATAATGTAACTTCTTTAATGCTATTTCTCTCGAAGCTCCCAATTCTGTTGATTGATTCTTGAATGGTAATTTGACAATAAATCGTCCATCTTCTTGTCTTCGATGGGTGCTCAAAAAATGTTGTTCGCATTCTCTTTCTTCTGAGGTGTATGTATGTATTTCATCTAATTGTTCAATATCCCAGAATTTCTGCATTTCATTCTCTAATTTATTGACTGTCAAAGTGCATGTTGTTTGATTAAATATTAATTGATTGAATTTCCCTGCGACAATCCAACCGAACGATGTTTTCTGTAATAAGGGGTGATCTGGTGATTTCAGTTGTTGCATGTGTAAAATTTCCCAGAACAGTGTAGTTCCAATTAACAAATCGATATTACTTGGTACGTTGAATTTTGGATCCGCTAAATGAATGTTCCGTGGGATTATTACGTTAGAAATCTCCACAAAGTGATTAGGGATCAAACCTGGGATTTTTGGTATAACCAAACAATTGATTTCTGTTTTGTATGTATTGACCCTTGAATGAATCATAATTCTTGTTGAATATTTGATATTCAATGATAATTCACCTATACCGCAAACAGGTGTCGTAAGTGGTTCTAATTTTAAATTTAGTTTCTTGCACAAAGTGTCAGTTATAAAATTCGATTGCAAACCTGGATCTAGTAATGCACGGCATGATATGGTATCAGATGAATTAGAAATATTAATGACTGCTGTAGATAATAAAGCTTGTGAACCCATGTTTGTATGGTTTGACATAGTTGCATGATCTTGAGATAATTGATCATTATGTTCTGTATGGAGTAGGGTATTGTGGTATTGATGACATTTCTTGCATGTACTTGCATGACAATTGCTTGCTCTGTGATTAGGTTTTAAGCAATTGACACATAATTGCAACTTTTTGATTTCATCGAAACGTTTTTTGTTTGCCAATTTAAGAAATCGTTCACAATAATAAATTGAATGATCTCCCCTGCAAAATAAACAATTCCTTGATGTGTTAGTATTTATAGACAAATGTGCGCTTTTTGGTTTTGAGTTATATGATTTTTCAAACTTGATTTTGTCTGCTTTCATTGATTCTAATATTCTGCATTTATTTGTTAAAAATTCTGTTAATTCTTCCATTGTTGATAATTCATCATTGTCTAATTTGTTTTCCCATTCCCTTCTTGTATTGTAATCAAACTTACGGACCATTATGTGAACTAAAAGAACATCCCATTGTTCTGTTGGTAACTTCAATAATTTAAGTGCGCCTATGTGTTTTAGATATCCATCCAATAAATCTCTAGTTGTATCAGGTGATTCTCTTGAAATTACTGGTAAGTCAATAATAGCTTTAACATGACTATCCACTATTAAACGAGTTGATTTATATCTTTTTTGTAAATATTCGTACGCTACTGAATAGTTATCTGGTGTTAGTTCTAGTGAATCTAACGCGTCCAATGCCGGTCCTGTCAATGACGATTTTAAGTAATGTAACTTCTGATAATTATCAATATTCGGGTTTGTATGTACTAACGAATTGAATGAATTGTAAAACGGTAACCATTGATCAGTTGCTCCGTTGAATTTATGTATGTTTATTGGTGGTAATTTAATGTTATTGTACTGACTTGTGTTTTGATTTTGATTGATTTGATGTATTCGTTCTTCTGTGTTTGTGTTTGATTTTAATATTTTGTTTGCACTAGCAATTGTTTCGAAATAATTGTCTTCAAATGACTGACGTTCTGTTGTGCCATCTTCTTCCGGTTCTAACTGTTCGATTTCCGTTTGGATTTTATCGAATTCGTTGTAACATGCTTCGATATTTTGTTTGCGTATTTGTAGTTGATCTAGTTTTGATTTGCCCTTTTCTAAATTATTGATAAAAGTTCTGAATCTTGTTACTTTTGCTTTAATCTGTCCTCGTTGTTGTTTTAATGAATTTGCATCGTCTTTTGTATCAACCATTATGTATTTAAGTTAATAAAGGATTGAAATAAAAGGAAAAATAATAAAATAGGAATTTGACTCACTTGTTTATACTTTGTTTGCGATGATTGCTTTTCTGTTTGGGCGTGGTTCCCTCGGTTGACTCGACGCGTCGTACACACGTTGGCTGAAGCGCGTGGCACACACGCTGGTTGACTCGACGCGGTCGCACACACGCTGGTAGACGCTGTCTGGCTAGGTTATGTATCACCGTACACTTTCTTGATCTGCTTTTTGCCTTGATTTGTATTTGCTATCCGGTTCGATTTGACCAAATGTTGGGTTAATTGTGATTAAGTGGACTGTATACTTTTGTGGTATTGGTTTATTGTTTGATATTACGATTTTTTGCAAATATGTCGTAAGTTATGCATTCTATATATATTTATCAAGAGTATAAAAATATTTAGAACTAGATTTGCAATATTTTTTGTATATATGAAATTTCAAAATTCGGACCGGAAGTAGCACTTTTACTCTGAGCGCATAGCACTTTTTTGATAATATCTTGCAAAGTATGCATTCTATAGAGATTTATTAAGAGAATAGAAGTATTTAGAATAAGATTTTGAATAATTTTTGTATAAAAACATTCTTAAAATTCTCTAATTTGAAACGCTCATACGTATAAGAAAGTCGTGTGGTGGCCACACCTCTTTTTTTTTGTAGAAACCTTTTCATGTAACTAAGTGTACATTTAGGATAAAACATTATGCTCAGAAGATAGAAGAGAAGCTTTATATATGTATATTACTTATTGTTGGGTTAATTGTGATTAAGTGGACTGTATACTTTTGTGGTATTGGTTTATTGTTTGATATTACTAAAATTGACAATGACACACACGTCGTCGCTGGCTTGCATTTTTACACTTCTTCTTTCTTATGCGCATGCGGCCCCCTTCTACTCTTCTTGCATTAACACTTATCCTTGATTTGCCTAATTTCATTTCTACTTATCATTGCTGCATTTGAGGATTAAATTTATTCCACATTTTATATATTAACTTTCTGCATAAGTTATTGAAATGTATTTGGACTTAATATTTGGTATTTTCTTTTCTTTGTTTTTAAAAAATAATTATTACATAGGTAATAACATTGGTCTCTACACCTGCAATCTCCCATAATAATAATTAATCAACAAACCGTTAAATATATTTTACAATTCTTTTAAATCAAATTATCACTGTTTACATTCAATTAATACCCGACTAGTTTCTATTATTCAATACCACATAATGTTTTTTCAATTTACTTAAAATAATATTTTTGTGTCATAACACTTTTATCTCACTACATAATTCGTAGCAGTATAGGCAGTATTTACAAAGTAATACCCTTATAAATAAATTACATCATTAACATCAAATAAATAAAACCCGGCACGTGGTTTTCTAACATAATAACTAAAAGGTGTGGTAATTTATTATCAGACACACTTTATTACATAAGTACGCATTTATTGTCTATTCTCTAATATTAGTTAATTATTGTTATTATACCTTTTCATGACCTATTACGAAGAACGAACATTTTGTTTCATTTTAATTTGTTCTACTAAACTTCTAATGCAAAAATCTTAGTTGCATGGTAGAATAATTCATTTTCTGATTCTAATCGAGTAAATACAAAAACGTGGAAATTCCCCAAAACAAACTATAATACGATTCTTAAGAAAAGAAGGTTACCGCGTCCAATAAAGGAATATTAGGTAAAATAATAATAAAGAAAGAATAAAAGTAAGGTAGATTTTAACTACGGCCGGGAGGTTTCCCAATTTCAGTATTCCAAGAGTCATTTTGATAAATATTTAAATATTCGAATTATTCGGTTATTAAATATTAAAGTATTTTGAATATTCGAATATTTGAATTTTTTTTGAAATCTTAACAAGTTCTTCTGTATTAGAATATTCCAACACAAAAATTTGAATTTTTATTACCCATTCCATTATTCAGTGTTATCGGCTTTAGAGAAAGTCCTTTCAGAGATCGTCGAAGTGCCGGGGACGCAAAGATATCGTTTAGCATATTTTGATAGCCTTGCATATTTTTTTCATTGTTTTTTCGTCATTGTAACGGGCACATGTTTTTTGGAGTACAACATTCCGAAGAATATATATTAACTTCACTGGCACAATCTACTTGTTTATTGGGGAACAAAATATCCAAAGCGTTTTTTTTTTTGAGGAATCATGTTACAGTAAAGGTTCGCTAATCCGGACCTCCATTAATCCGGACTTCCCTCCCACCGTGCAAGAAACGTCACAATTCGTTTAAACAACTTCCATTTTAGGTTAAAAACTAACGTTCTAATATGTAATACTGTTAACTTCCAATCAACTTTTGATATGCACCTCTAATATTGGAAGTTTATACAACGTTATTCCTGAAAGTGTGAGAAACGAGACCTTATAGTCAGTTTGTACGACTTCCTTTTTATACTAAGAAAGATCGTTTTTGTAGGTATGAATTTTAACTTCAATATGACTTTGAATGCGCACTTTGACGATTGGAAGTGTATTTAACGTTGTTGCTAAAACCTCTAGTGACGAAGCGTCACAGACGTGTACAAGACTTCCTTTTTAGTCTAAAACATAACGTTTACATAAATATGAATGGAAACTGCCAAATAACGTCTAATAAAAATATTAACAGGGAACTGTGATTTTGCTGCTTGGGAGCAGTGCTACTAGCAGTAACACATTATAAAACGAGCAGTGGTACTAGTAAGTTGTACATACGCGGTAAACATCTGCTTAGGTATGTATATTGTAAAAGTTAAGTATTAAATAGATAAACTCCAGTGATTTGTTTAATTTCCACATAATCAATCCCACAAACAATGGAACTAAGAAACAAAAAAACGAATACTCAAGAATTTATTCAAAACGGGAGAGGAAGTTCATAATTCCACTAGAAGGGCCGTAATTTCCAGAAGAATCAAAAGTGAGTATGTACCTCCTATTTAAATTTTACAAGAATCAAAGAGATAAATCAGTACGCGAGTGCAATAGGTAGAGACCAGAGACAGTAGTAAGTCGCATCGTCTGCCGTGACATCACAGACAAGCAAAAAGAAATAGACAAATATTGAACTCGGCCTCTGTTTTTTTTTTGTAAACATAAATTTAAGCTGAATAGATTCACATGGTACAATGTGTCCAATTTAATTTAATATTTGAGAAAACGTTTTGTAATTTTATTTAAGACCATAAAAACATTTTATAATATCATTTACCGTTTTATATTTAAGCATAATTACATACAGGGTGTTAGAAAATTTATTATTTGTTAATTAATGCATGCAAATATGACAATGTTAAAAGACATTTCACCTATTTTGAGCTATTTAAAAACTGCTAAAATGGACAGTAATGGCGACAGAGGTAACCGGAAGACTTGTGATGCTCCTGCAAAAGCATTTATTTGAACAAATCATAATGCTGCAATAGCTGTACAAAGTGTAAGGTAGAAGGGGATTTCATAAATAATCGAATGACATTTAGAGAAACCACTTCATCATTAAGAATTGACACAGAATTATTCAACTATATTGATCAAAATCTTCATAAAACTTTGGAAATTGGTTTAGTCTCACATACTTGTTTGAATTACAAGCATTTAGTATTTAGTATGCTTAGGTGTTGTGAAACGTTTGATTATTTTTTAGGCAAAGGGAAACAGAGAAGTTTGAATGACTGAACAACAAATATCAAACGTATGTGAGCAGTTAAAAGAATTTAGAAATTGTATGCCAAAAGAATTTAATCGCCTTCCACGATCAATTTTAGAAATGGATCGTTGGAAGGCAACAGAATTAAGACAATTTTTGTTATATAGTGCCCCAATTGTGTTAAAGAGAAATGTAAGTTCAGATCAATTTAATCATTTCTTAAGCTTTCATTGTGCCATTAGAATTTTAGTAGATGAAACTTTATATCATAAATATAACGAGTTTTCCAAAACATGTTAACTTGCTTTATAGAAAATTTTGGTGCTCTTTATGGTAAGGAATATGTCAATCATAATGTAGGTACATAATTTAATTCACTTACCAGAAGATACACAAATTTACAAAAATTTGAAGCTCTCGATAACTTTAGCACATTCAAGTTTGAAAACGCAATGCATGAAATAAAATTATATATGAAAACATCAAACAGACCTCTTAAACAACTTATTAATAAAATAGATCAAATGAGAAAATATAGCGAAACAGAAACTTCCGAACATATCCCCAACTTGCAAAAGAGATTCCAAACTAGTACCTACGCGTATGTATGTAATTATACACATTTTTAAATGAGGTAAAACTATGTAAAAGTCATTATTATATTATTTTTATATTCCGGTTTTTCAGTATTCGTATACTATAGTACAATTTGGCGATACGTCGTATTCTATCATACCATCATGTTGGCTTTTGGGAAATGGCAAATCCTGTTATTGGGCGAATAGTAGGTCCTAGAAACTTAAAAGTTCGTGCAGTAGAGCTAGAATCAATTTGGAAACTACACGAAGTTAAACTTTTGGTAAGCTCACGTTTAACTTTTTCATATTCAATTCAACATATTTTTTATATTTTAGATTTCTACGAAGAATCATTTTATAAAGAAAAACATTTTACAAGTTCCCCCTCCTCTTCTTCTTCCTTCTGAAATCAATTTTTCGAATAGAAAACAATTTAAAAGAAAATTAAAAATTAAAAATTCGATTGACGACGACTTGCCTCAACTTGAGGAAGAAATTTCTGGTAAGTAAGAAAATAACATTTTATATTCACTTTTTATATTCACTTTTTAAACTATGAATAATATCAACATACAGGTGACAGTGACCCACAAAACACCAATAACCAAATATTTAAATTGAAGAACCGTTTGACAATTTGCGAAAGGAAATTGATGGTACTTAATACATACATTTTGGGAACCATTCAAATAAGATTTTATTTACTATTTATTTTAGCCACTGGTAGGTTACTAGCCCTAGAAGAAGCAACGGAAGGAGCTACGGCAATTCATGTCATCCAACCGATTGCGTCAGGTACTGAAGAAAACAACATACAAATTGATAACAGAGAGGGCAAGCCTTTAATTTTGATTTTTAGCTGCAACGCATGACATACATAGGTGGATACAACGAAAGTAATTTTGTTAACACATACCTACAAAATTTATTACCCAATTATATGGCAACTTTTTGTAGCTGGACGAGCCAAAAAAAAAATTTTTAGCTTTCCAGCTTAAAATCTATATGTATCATAAAAGGTTCTTCTAATGTTCTAAAGTAGTTATGTTTGAATTGTAAAATCGAAGCTAATAATTATTTCTTAGAGGGCGTAAAAGAAAATTATCCAAAAATTACCGATAGACGTTTCCAGCTAGCAACGATGGAATGTATGAAACATGCCAACCAAGGATACCAGCGGGCGACGACAAATTGAATTTGTTTTTAATCTCAAATTAGATTTATTAGTATGTACCTAAATGTAGGAAATTATTATTATTAAGGAATTGTATGCTATTCAAATGTTTTATTAAAATATTTTATATTTCAATAATACAAATTTTCATTTCTCCTAAAAATAGTTAATTAATTATTGAATAATTATTACATATAAAACTGACGCTAGGAAAAGTTTATTAAACTTTCAAATGCGACGTTGCAGAAAGTATTTACTTGAAAGTTAACGTAACGTTGAGTGTAAACGTGCCCGTGACCGCTGCAGTTTATCTTTTATTAACTTGTAAAAAGTAAGTTTAAAGCACCTTAAAAAAGGAAGTTGTCCAAACTTCTCGATGTCAACGTGCAGAGCACATTAAAAATAGCAAGTTGTTAAAACGTTTTCCATTATTCGTTAAATTAACTTCCCAAAAATTTGGTGCGAAGAACGTCGCATTTCAAACATCATAATAACTTTTTGGTGCGACGTTGGTGTGATAAAGTCGTTGGGACAGACATAAGAGCTTCAGGCTACGTGCCTGTAACGTCACAGAAGGTGTAAACGTAAAGTCATAAGGTTACAATGTAACGTTAACACAACGTTTATTGGAAGTATTCTTGCATAGTGGGCTGTAATCCGGACAAAATTAAAAATTGTAAGTTTAACATTATGTACCTTGTAATCCGGATCGGCCATAGGTCCACTACTCCGGATCGCGCGTCGTGTGTTTTCGTTAAGTACAATGAAGTCCCGGTTACATACGACACATAAACAGGGCAATCCCCGAATCAGTTTGAATCAACATGGCGGCGAAAAGAGCGCATAAAACGTTGACCATCAGCGAAAAACAAGAAATATTACAAAAGCTGAATAGTGGTGTTAGTGGAAAAGTGTTAGCAGAAAAATATGGTGTCGGAACATCCACAATTTCTGACATTAAAAAGAATAAGGAAAAAATTACTAGGTATGGACTTTTATTCATTAACTGTTAATTCATTCATTATTGTATTTTTGTATTTACACAGTTATATCGCAAGCTGTGTCTCATTACCAACACGTAGAAAAATTATCCGAAAACCAGAATATCCAGAAATGGAAAATGAATTATACAAATGGTTTCTGTTGCAGCGAGAAAGACATGCAACCATCTCAGCAAATATTTTATGCGAAAAAGCCGTCCAAATTTATTCTAAATATTATAATGACAATAAATTTATTGCTAGCAAAGGATGGATACATAAATTTAAAAAGAGGCATGGCATTCGGCATCTTAAAGTGGTTGGAGAGAAACTATCGAGCGATTCGTCTGCGGTAGAACCTTTTTTACGAAAATTTACTGAAAAAATGAATGAGTTGAACCTACTCCCAAACCAAATATACAATGCAGATGAATCTGCATTGTTTTGGAAATTGCTGCCCGATCGAACATTGGTACACGCCAAAGAAAAAACTGCTCCAGGACGAAAAACTTCAAAAGAAAGGTTGACTTTTCTTGCCTGCTCAAACGGTGATGGTACTCATAAAGTCGAAATGATGGTCATTGGAAAAGCAAAAAATCCCAGAGCATTTAAGAATTGCGGGAGCCTCCCCGTTGAGTACTACTCAAAAAAAAATGCTTGGATGACATCTGGACTTTTTGTGAAATGGTTTCATGAGTCTTTCGTTTTGCAAGTGAAAAAATTTCAGGCACACAATAATCTTAATGGAAAAGCTATTTTGTTAATTGACAATGCTCCTAGCCACGCATCAGAAACCCAGCTTACAAGTGATGATGACCAAATTGTCACTATGTTCCTACCACCCAATTGCACCCTACTTATTCAGCCCATGGACCAAAATGCGATACGTTTAACCAAACTGTATTATCGAAAGAGCCTTTTGGTCCATGTTCTGTCTTTGGAAGCAAGTGATATTACAAAGACTCTTAAGAGCATTACTTTAAAGGATGCCGTATTTTTGCTTGCTGATGCTTGGGAGAAGCTTTCGCCAGATGTTATAAAAAAATGTTGGAGGAAAATACTTTGTTATTCAGCTAATAAGATCACAACAAATTCAGAAAGTGAATGGGATTCAGATGAGGAAATTCCGCTGCTTACTCTTAAAGAGAGATGGAATTTCGAACGTCAAGAATTTGTTGAACTCGGAAATATGTTACAGCGAATTAACGATGACAATTATCTACCTGAAGAAACTGAAATTGATGAATGGATCGTGATGATCGAGATGAAGAGCGTTTGCCATTAGATAGCGATGATAGCTTCTCTTCCGATGAAGAAGCTTCCAAAGATGAGCTGAGAATTAAGAATGAAGAGGCTATTAAGAGTTTCAGCACCTGCATTCAATGGGCTGATGAAAATAAAGTTGAATTAAACAGTTTAACTAACCTCAGAATGCTGCGACATCGCGCGATGGAGGCTAAACAAGGCTGTATTCGTCAAACCAAAATTTCTGATTTTTTTCAGTAATATATGTAGTTAACTTTTTACGTATATTTGTATGTTATGTACTCAGATATTTTCTATAAAAGACGTGTCACCATTTATTTTGCTTTTTACTCTAGTTTTAATATTACCTCCACTAATCCGGACGTTCTCATAGTCCGAATCGAGACAGTTTTAATTGATCCGGATTAGCGAACCTTTACTGTACCTTCATCAAATTCAACTGATGACTCCCCCTTTGTTTTCCAAGATATTTTTTAGGTGGCTTTTTGTTTTAAGCAGAGATCGAAAAAAAAAATTCCTTCTTTTTAAACCTTGGATCTAGAAATGTACTAATGTCAAATATTCCAATTAGTAAAGCGTCGGTAACCAAAACATTACTAAGAAAGACTTTTGTGAACCTTCATTGAAATTCCTGTTGCAAAACAGGTTTCATTTCTTTTATCTCTTCTGGTTCATCCTTATCAATCTTTGAAATGAAATTCTCCATCAAAGATTGCAAAACGGGCATCACCATTGAAATCGTAGGTTGAGATTCTGATGACAATAAAGTTGTAGCCAACTCAAAGGGTTCCAATATTTAAACAATATTATCAATAATCGTTCATTCATCTTTAGTTAACATTAAATGTCCTGCCTGAACTCTTGTGGTTAATGTCCTGTCCGATAATACGCTGATCAATGTTTCGCGTTGTTCCAGTATCCGTTTCAACATAAAAAATGTTGAATTCCAATGGGTCTTAACTGACTGAATGAGTTTGTCTTTTTCTAAAACCATTTGAATTTGTTTGTGAATAAAAGCAGTGGTCGTGATGTTAGAATGCTTCAAATGACCAACAATATTACTGCATTTGCCAATAATGGGGATTTTCTCTAATATTTTGTTGAAAACCAATTCTTATATGATCTGAATTTTCTGACGTTGGCGTGCCAGATGGTGTTCGTGATAATATTCATGAACTTCGAGGGAAAAAAATTACAAACCAAATAGAGTAAATGTGCTCTTCATAAATCTGTAGAGACTGCATAGTTTGCAATATATTTGCAAAAAGAAAACTGTTATTAGCTAAACTGAAAGTGCTACTTCCGGTCCAAAATTCGAATATCTTTTTATACAAAATTTATTCAAAATCTGTCTCGAAACACGTTCATACCATTAATTAGTCTTAATAGGTCTGTATGGAACTCATGACTTGCGAGATATTCGCGAAAAATTATTTTTTGATAATAGTAAAAGCCATAAAATTTCGAAAAATGCATTATATAAAAATTTGGAAATCTCTACAAATGGTCGAAAATGCATAATACTTTCTTATATGTAGTAGGGGAAGGTTGCCTAATTTGAACGAACGCCTAAATTGAACTAAGTAAATAATTTTTTTTTGGGAGGCAACTTCTACCATCTGATGGCCAACTATTGAAGTTTGTGATAGAAAACTTATAGTCGTTCCATTACAGTGCCGTTTATAGTTTGCATTGGTTACTGGCAGCGTAGTTTGTATTGTAGTGGTTTTTACTGTAATATTTTACTTCGCGTGCTTAAGGCATTAACGAAAGGTTTATTCTGGTAAGTACTTTATGATATCACAGTTATATTTGTTATAGTGTTTTTGATATATCTTACAAATTTCAAATAAAAACAACCGTAAATATAATTTTTAGGTTAAGTTAAAATTAAACTCGTGTTGTTCCCTTAATTGAACCTGGTATTGAATTCTAAAATTGAACCGGTTCAATTTAGGAAACGTGTGAGGGAGTTAGTTTAGTTTATTGAAAATTTCTATATTAGTATATTAAAAAATGTCTATATTATTTTTTCTTGAAGTAAATACTAGAGAATAAAATATTTTCAGGATTATGTCATCGAAAAAGAGAGGCAATTATGGTAAATGGTCCGAAAAGAATATGGAAATGGCCATTAAGGCTTACAAAGATGGAATTGGATTAAATGAATGCCAGCGAAGATTTAACATTAATAAATCAACTCTATTAAGACATGTTCGACAAACAAATAAAATCGCAAAAATCTCTTTTAATGTTGAAATGGAGGCATTATTAGTCAAACATATTCTAAAGTTTGAAGAAGTGCTCTTTAGTTTAACAATAAAAGATGTCCGAAAAATTGCATTTGAGCTAGCAGAAAAGCACAAACTACCTCATAGATTTAATAAAACAAAATGCATTGCTGGAAAAAAATGGTTTTATGGATTTATGAGACGTCATAAGGAATTATCACTGAGACAAGCAGAATCTACTTCGCTTTCGCGAGCAAGAGGTTTTAGCAAGGAAAGAATAACAAAGTTTTACGATCTTTTGGAAAAGTTAGTTGACAAATACAAAATTGATGCGACTATAATATTTAATGTTGATGAATCCGGGTATTCCACAGTTCAAAAAAGAATGCAGAAAGTTATAGCTAAAAAAGGCAAAAGACAGGTGGGTGGAATTACCAGTGGTGAACGTGGAGTTAACACGACAGTTGTGTGCTGTACTAATGCTGCTGGCCTTTATATCCCCCCTATGCTAATTTTAAAGAGAAAAAGATATTCTCCTGAATTAGCAAAATGTGCTCCCAGTGGAAGTATTTGTCACATCTCTGACTCTGGTTACATCAACTCCGACTTATTCCTAGTTTGGTTAAAACATTTTCACAAAATTGTACAGAGTGGCTCCAACAAAAGGGTTCTTTTGCTATTAGATGGTCATACAACTCATAGTAATAACTTAGAAGCTTTTGAATTTTGTCGCGAAAACCATATTCATCTTCTTCAGCTACTTGCACAAACAACACACAGGCTCCAGCCTTTAGATGTAGCATTTTTTAAACCTCTACAAAGTTATTACGTGCAGGCACAAGATTCTTGGTTGAGAGCTCATGTTGGACAAGCAATTTCATCTTACGATATTGCAGAACTTGTAAATGAAGCATATGGAAAGGCAGCGACTGTAGAAACAGCCGAAAATGCTTTTAAAGCACCAGGCATTTGGCCTGTCAATAGGAATCTTTTTCCAGAACACTTTTTTGCACCTTCCCTTGCAGTCGAGCCACAAATAGAAAAAGACAATAAGCAGGATGGTCAATCTTCATCTACTATTTTGTCCGAAATCAGTCCTAGCACATACAATGAAAGTTTAGAAGCGATATGTACCCTTCCAAAGAATTCCCAAGTCAGCTGTACTGCAAAAAGACGCCAACACACCACATCATCAGCTGTAGAACTGACTAGCACACCATACAAAGACGAATTGGTGGCAAAAAAAAAATAAGGAAGAGTCAGAAGCAGCAAAAATAAGTAGGAAGTGCAAGAAAACCCAAAAAGTTATTGAAAAAGTAAAATTTGATTTGTTCAATAAAACAGAAGGATTCATTAACAACAAAAAACCTAAACAAAAACCGAAATTACAACACAGAAAAAATAAAAAAACAAGTTAAGATGAATCAACTGATTCAAGCGAAGAAGATAAAGATGCACTGTGTTTGTATTGCCACGATTCTTATTCCAACTCTGTAGCGGAAGAAGGGTGGATTAAATGTCAGGTGTGCTCGTAATGGGCACACGAGGAGTGTGCAGGAGTAGAAGAGGACGAGATTTTGATCTGTGACATGTGTAAAGAATTGCTTTTAATATGGGTTCAAATTAGGTTACCAGTTCATTTTAAGCAACTGGTAGCCTAATTTGAACCGTTTTCCATAAAATGGTTTTTTATATTATACACAAAAATGGTTTCGTCTTTGTTATTTTCTTTCTGTAAAAATAAATGTTTGTAAATTTGTCTATCGTTTGAGTTTAAAATGTCCGCTTAAGGTTGATTATTGTCGGAATAATGGTCATTTCTTTCAAAGTGGTTCAAATTAGGCAACCTTCCCCTATAAGAAAGTAATACCTATTTGTTACATTTAAATATTCGAATAATTTTGTTTTGAAATTATTCAGAGTTGAATATTCGAATATTTGAATTATTCGTCTTCGACTCTTAATTTTAAACACGCGTTTCTTTCAAGTAATCTGCAAAAATCTCGAAGTTGAAAATTTCATCATCACCAATACTTCTTTAAACTACGTATCAGAGATTAAAAAAGACCTTGACGCTAAATAGAAAAGTTATATTTGCAAATTACCATTTTACTTTTTAAATAAAAAAAAATTAAACTGTGATCAAATTTATTAATTAAAAAAACATATAAATTACACACGCATAAACTCCTTCAATACAATACATATTCTTCAGCAGATTTTCTAATAAATACAGGCTCCAATATACTGCCTGTCTTATTTACGAGATAGGCACCATAAATTCTCGGCCTGATATACAAAAAAGAAACTTGGAACAATATAAGAATTTTTAATTTTCAAAGTAATCTCCCATAACTTCCATACATTTACGTCAAAATGTTCAATAACAGCTGCTTGCAACTCACTGTCGTCCTTAAAACTACGTCCCCTAAGGTCTTTTTATAAATTAGAAAACAAAAAAAAATCACAAGGAAGCCATATTGGGACTATAAGGTGGATGTTCGAATTCTTAAAAGCCGCATTCGCGGATGGCAGCTTGTGAAATGGCGGCAGTATAAACGGGAGAATTGTCGTGCAATAATCGCACAACTTTTGTCAATTTTCCATGACGCATTGCACAAATACTGTCCCTTAATTTATGTAATAAAGACACTTTTATTGCACTCTTCAAAGTCCATTAGCAAAATGCCCTCACAATTCCACAATATTGTGACCATCATCTTTTTCGTTGATTGAACGACTTTCGCCTTTCTGGGACGAGGTTCATCAGGTCGCCGCCATTCCATGGACTCCCTTTTCGATAGAAGATCGTAAAACAGAACTATTGTTTCATCTCCTGTGACAATGGACTCCAAAATCGGTTTGGGTCGTCTCCACACATGTTTAAAAACGACTGCGCACATTCGACTCGACGTTTACGTTGGAGAACAGAAAGAAGTCGCGGTACCCATCTAGCACTAATTTTATTCATACCCAAATGGTCATGGAGAATTCGGCGAACACTTGTTTCGGAAATGTTTGTTATCACTGCTAATTTCTTCACTTTCAAACGGCGATCTTCTAGCACTAAATGTTCAATAATTGAAATTTATTGAGACGTTATCATTTCAATTGGTCGACCCGACCAATCAGCACCTTCCAGGTATTCTTGTCCAAAACGGAAACAGTTTACCCACTTTTTTACAGTTGAATACGAAGGAGATGAATCACCGCAAACGCCGTCTAAACGTTGTTTAATGTGATGAGGTGTTATGCCCTTCTTCTTTTGTTAAAAATTTAATGAGCGCGCGGTACTCCATTTTCGTTACTTCAGACATTTTCGAGCGCTAGTCACTTTGGTTGGCTGGTTACTAAAAACTACTAGGCTTCGAACCGTCATATTTATAGTGTACACCTCGCGTATATGCATGCATGACGTGACGGATTTTGACCACGTTTGAACCTGTATAAGCTTCTCAGGCCGAGAATTTATGACACCTACCTCGTGCTCGAGCTTGTTATCCATTTTAAATCCAGCTATTTTGAGATTTTGTTAAAATTTCTCTATTTTTGCCCATATTGAATAAGCAAATTGATTAATATCTTAAAATCTTAAAATAACGTATACAAACATTTACAGGATATTGTAGTACAAAAAAGTGTCTCTACTTGTATTAAATATTGTGTATATATATAAAAACATATAAAAAAGGAAATCACTATACACAAACTGCTAATTGATTTAAATTTTAATTCCTAGTTTTATTTTAATAGAAATTCACAGAAGGATATAACGGTACTAGCGTATTTTCAAATTAGTCTTAAATAGAGGTCACAAAGAAGTACTTATTTTCGGATAGGTATATACCACAAGTATTTGGTACAATTTTTTTCACGGTACTTTACATAATCGTGTGCTTACGTTTAAAAATTACGATGAAATTCGCTCGATATGAATAATTAATAAATGCAAATTCATTCCATTTATTTTTCTTAATAGCTCGGGCAATAAAAGGAATACGAATAGTATTGTTTTTAGAAAACAATCATGTATATAGTAGGTGTAGAGATCTACGCTATGGACCTATGAAAATTGCAAACTACATTTTTGATTCGTCATTGTGGTACTTTTTCAATCCTTTGCATTTAGTTCTTTTTATTTAAATATTTTAGATTGGTATCATCAAATACTTAGATAAACGTCAACGTAAATGTATGATTCTAGGTGATGTGTATAAAGTTTATAGAGTAGAAAACAAACTAATTATCACGTAAATTCAAATTACTACGATGGTGATATTTCAATTTTTTAAATAAAAATTGAGTTGGTAAATAATTTAAGTAGAATTAAATACAAGATGATTCAATAAATTGGTAGTAAAATCTTTGAACTGAAGCTTATTGACATCTATTGCATTACATATATATATATATATATATATATATATATATATATATGTACTATAAATAAATTAGTTTACCATTCCTAGGGAAATGGAAAAAGGGTTTGTAAAAAACTTGTAATAAAAAAAAACAACTCTTCTTAGCTTCGTGACGTTTCGGCTGCTCTTTTCAGCCTTCTTCAGACCTGTTTAATAGGAAAGACGTATGTGTTACATTTTTGTGGATTTACAAATCGTTTAACAAGATTTAGGTATCAATACTATGACAGAAAAACAACATTTTTTTAAGACTTAATAATTGACACACAATTAAAGAATAAACAAAAAAAAAAACACTTACTCTCGCTAACGTTGTGCAGGTTTTGCTAATACCACACATTGTGTGATAGGGACTGCTTTACAGATACATTTTAAAAAATCACAATTTTAAGACTAACACAGAAATACAGAAAAAAACAAAACGAGCGTATTTCTGTGTTAGTCTTAAAATTGTGATTTTTTAAAATGTATCTGTAAAGCAGTCCCTATCACACAATGTGTGGTATTAGCAAAACCTGCACAACGTTAGCGAGAGTAAGTGTTTTTTTTTTTGTTTATTCTTTAATTGTGTGTCAATTATTAAGTCTTAAAAAAATGTTGTTTTTCTGTCATAGTATTGATACCTAAATCTTGTTAAACGATTTGTAAATCCACAAAAATGTAACACATACGTCTTTCCTATTAAACAGGTCTGAAGAAGGCTGAAAAGAGCAGCCGAAACGTCACGAAGCTAAGAAGAGTTGTTTTTTTATTACAAGTTTTTTACAAACCCTTATTCCATTTCCCTAGGAATGGTAAACTAATTTATTTATAGTACATAGTGAAATACAGCTTCAGTTAAAAACTGAATTTCGTCAAATTTATATACAGCAAGAGCGCGCGAGGTATGATCACCCGATAGTATACGTAAACTCGCATCTAAACGTGGTCCGATAATACATATTAGAGTTAGGGCACAACATACTAGCATTGCCTGCTCATATTCGAGCTCATAGTGATCTGATTATTTTTTCGCAGATTGACAAAAAGAACAAATTAAATTTTCTCTTTAAGTGATGACGATTGCTTAGATAACTAAGTCGATAATAACGCGAAGATTGTAATACTTATAACGTAATTATGATTATCTTTATGAAATTAAATAATAATGTAGTTGTGTAAAAAGTTATAGCAGTACAACTGGGTTTTAGAATGAAATAAAAACAACCCGCCTGAAACATCTGCAGAATAAACTAAGATGTCTGGAGAAAAATAAATAAATAGAAATTTCATGGTAAAAAAAAACTATAAATAAGTATAACAGAAATACCATAAAATAACACAAAAACCTACGTGCATTCCTCTTTGCAGCCAGTACGCAACTGATGTAAATATCTATATCTGGCGAACACAGCTGGCGGAGATCAATTTTCCGAATATACGTCCGAAGAATATCGACTGGCATCGGGTGATCATACCCCGCGCGCTCAAGCTGTATATATATATATATATAATAAAGAGATGTATTAACTGTATTGGGTGTTAGATCTATTGTTAGTGAAAAATTATTTGTTAAAATGTCTTTATTTTTCTCAAAAGAAAAAAGAAAAAGGCAAAATAAATATACAAATTTTAAATATAAACATCAAGTACCTAAGTGAATTAAACAAAACAATAAGTGAATAAATAACTTAAACAACAATAAGAAAATGAGGTGTGGCCACCACACGACTTTCTTGTAAGTATGAGTGTTTCAAAGTATAGAATTTCATGAATTTTTTCTACAGAAGTTAATCAAAGTTATAGTCTAATCTCAATAGAGTGCATACTTTGCAAGATATTCGAGAAAAGTGGTACTCGCTAAAAGTGGTCCAAATTTTCACATTTCATGTATACAAAAAATATTGCAAATCCAGCTTTAAATACTTTTGTACTCTTGATAAATATGTACATGTTACATATTTGCAAAAAAATCGCTGTTCGATAAGAGTAAAATGTTCCTGTCTAGAAAGCATGGCTTGCGAGATATTCGCAAAAAAACTGATTTTTGATCAGAGTAAAAGTGCTACTTCCGGTAGTAATTTCGAAAAACTTTTTTAATAAAATTTTTCTAAAATCCAGTTTTGAATACATTTGAATTTCTTATACATTTCTTTGTTTAAACTTAGTAGTTGACGAAATATTGGCAAAATTGGATTTTTTCACTGAAGTAAACTACTACTTCCGGTCTACCGATTTTACTGAAAATCTAATCAGATTTCAGGAGAAATAAATATAAACATTGGTATTGTTACCTCTAGCAGTTAAAACACCAGTTTTAATGAGTAAGTATATAGGGATGTAGTTTATATGATCCCTTGCACTAATATAGCATCTTAGCAATAGTTTTAGTATTAGTAGCTAATCTCTCCTAAGGATATGGAAGACCCTCTAGTTGATAGGAGGCATCAGCAGTTGCGGAAGTGGTGAAGCCAACGACAGCTTAAACACAACCAATCAAAGATGTAAAGCGACCAATGCTGATGGATGCATGACGGTGGGGGATGTAGCGTCACAAACGAAGCCTCTGCGAAATTAGTTCCATCTTTCCTTCTGTGTATAGGTGGTAAAGCAGAAGTAAACCACCGCTATACTCTTGAGAAGAAAATGGATATGTCTGGGGCGCAAGAATTTGGATCGGATTGTCTCAAGACAACTAGCATAGGAGTTTCCGTAATTGATACAGATTCTGACAGTTCCAATCAGCGGGTGAAAGTAAGATATCTAAGCAGCTCACTAGGTGTTGGTCTGGTAAGCAGCAACCTTCTGTGGCTGAAAGAAAATTTATCGAACAGGCAAGAAAGACTCTCGCAAAGATATGGACTGCAGATAACCCTCACAAAAAAAAGTTGGAAACTAATGCGTCAAAAATGCGGGGGTTAACACTACCAAAGAAACGGGTACTAAAGAACCTAGGAGCCATGTTACACCACAGAGTGATTCCTATAGACAGGCGCTGAACTAAATCTGCTTAACGGATTCCTCTCATTAGAGGATCAAAGGAGGCAATACTTTCTTAAGCAACCTATAATAGACCCAGATAAACTCAAGAAACACTTAGAAAAAGACCTGCATAGCTTTGTACAGAACACAAAGAAAGACCAACTACAGAGCCTGAGCATAATGAACCATATTAGCTGTGGTGTAAATTAGGGATATAAGTCGTGCAGATCTGGCAAAAAAAAAGAATTAGTAGCTAATAGATAAAATTAATTCAGTTTCGTTATGGTCTTAAATATCATTTGAAATAGTTTTTTAGGACAAAACTTTAATTCAAAATATATACAGATTCCAATTATAATTAAAATTCATATTTAACGAAAGAAATATGTAGGTCTGTTCGAAAGGATCGAAGAAACGTTATCAGTACATTCTCCTGTATTGGATTTTTTAATTTATGTAATATGTAAACTTGTCAATATTATTAAGTGCATATCTTATAAGTATTGTTCATAAAAAAAATAACTGTAAAGGCTACTATAAAAGTATGATGTAATCTGTCATTTGAACTTTAAAAAGAAAATTAAGAAATAGTAATAGACACGTCTTAGATGAGGTTTATTTTAATAACCAATGACACATAATCGTACCGTCCATATTGGGACATTACACTTTTGTAGGTTGATCTAAATATTGTACCTTTTAAGCAGCGTATCTAAATTTACATTGTGGATCTGAAACCCTCAATCGATGACCTCATATAACCTCAAATGATTGTTCAGTATTAAATGTAATGCTTATCCACATACGCAAACTTTCGGCATGTTTAATGTTGTGATTTTAATAAACGCTAATTCATTCAAACATGGCTCCTAGGAAAGTAACGATTTTAAAACAAAGATATTATCTACTGAATATCTGTATGTACGTAAATGTGTGGAACAGGACATGCTTATTTTCAAGTAATATTTAAGGAGTACGGAATTTTACATTTGAAACAATCACGCGGAAGTAATAAGAAACTCGTAAATAAGTAAAAATCATTCGGATATTAAATACTCCTTGGTTATTTCTAAACGAGCTACATTTTGAATATGCGAATATGTTGTAATATGTTAAAAGCTATTTGTTTCAGCTAAAATAATAGTTGTTAGCCTTCCGTCGGGTCCGGGATCTGGAAGAATGAGAACGTGCGCAGTGTATCAAATTATCACGCTACTAAAATGTTTCATGGTAGGATTTTCTTAACAGATTATCTATTTAAACTGGAAAATTAATTGTATTCGGAAGAAATTGCAAAAAATGAATTACAACAAACGAAAGCGCGATAAAGGTGTATACATTAAGATAAGGGAATCATAGTTTTCTTTGCAAAACTTGAACTCCCATAATAAATAACTTCTTATGATAAAACAACTGGAAAATAAAAAAATAATCATAAAAACATTAAATGCGAAAATAAAGACAATTTATATTTATAAAAATAGTTATCGGTCAATTATTTTTCTCAGCTTCATTTCGCTGCTGTAAATTCCTTGCATTTTTGCTATTGAGTCCTGCGATGTTGGCAACCTAATTTGCAAAAATATAGTATTTCATTAGAGTTCCCGGTAGATATGGAATACTTCTAGAGAACTTTGCGCAAAATTTCATGAGTTTGGCAGAATTTAGCGAAAAAATGACAAACACTGATTTTGAGAGAAACGGTGTGTTTTAGACATGTTTCTGAACATCAACTATAGTTCTTTCACAATTTCGTAAAAAGTTCTGTAAAAATTAAATTTTGCAAAAAGTTCTGTAAAAGTAAAAATTTTGCAAAAAATCTTAAATTTGGAAAATCGTCGAACAGTTCTGATCGCAGTTCTTGCCAGAACTGTAAAACTTCTTACAGAAATCCCAATAACATTTTTCTGTAGAGTTGAATATTCAATAGATATACGAAAAATTGGAATTAGATTCATGATATAGTGAAAAGAAAAAAATGCACAACAGTCCTGATCGCAGTTCTCGCCAGAACTCTAAAAGTGCTCATGAAAATTCTAATAACATATTTCCGTAAAGTTAAAAATTCAAAAGATATATGAAAAATTAGAATTCATATGCTACAGAACCTAGAGTTCTAGCGAGAACTGCGATCAGAACTGTTGTGCGATTTTCAAAATTTAAAATTTTTTGCAAAATTTTTATTTTTGCAGAACTTCTTGCAAAATATTTTTTTTTGCAGCACTTTTTGAAAAACTGTTAAAGAACTCTAGAACTATGGCCGAGGTGGAGAAATACGTCTAAAACGCACTGTTGCGGTGGTTGCAAGCTCATCATCGCTAAATTCTGCAGAACTTTTTAAATTTTGCGCAATATATTCTAGAACCATTCCATATCTACCAACTACTATATTTTTGCAAATCGCTAATCAACTTCACAGGACTTCGCAATTATGTTTAGTCAGTCGATGTATTTACAGTGCATATCTTACATCTTTTCATTATGTTCCAAGTTGATTTTCACCTTGCACGTTGTCTTCTTCCACATCATCAGGTAAATTTAGCTGTCTGTATTTGCAGAATTATTTACAAGGTCATGATACAATTCAATAGTGTTATCCTTCTCCGATATGAGGTAAAACTCGCTCGTGAAACAATTTTTTCGAAAAAGTCCTCCTCCTGATTTTTTCGTTGGTATTGTGGCAGTAATGGGTGTATCAGAAAGATCAATCTTGATCTGACGTGACCCTCACACCTCTGAGCGAATACTAACTATTGGTTCCTTACAGAGAAGCGGAAGCTAGGAAGCTACTGTAACAGATGCATTGATACATCCAATTTTTAAAAAAATGAAAGAGGAAAGACATTGTATCAGTTTGAATTACGGCGCCCGTCAAAAAGGTTAAAGCATAACTGTTTAAATCAAGTAGGAAAATATAATACAACCTTTAATTTTATAAAAAAAATATCATGTTTGTTCTTTATTAAAGAATCGGAAATAATAATACATATATCTGAAAAGACGTTAACGAAGAACCAAGCTTAAGTTATGGGGTGAAGAACGGAGTACCACAAGGTTTTATTCTTGCTGTTTATGATATTTGTGAATGATATGCCGAATTATTTACACAATGTAGATACATGTTCACATGAAAAAGACACTAGCAATTCTGTTCTCAAAAAAGATAGATAATTGTTCATTAAAGACAAGCACTAAAGCTGAAGAATGGTTAAATGCCAACAAGTTAAAACAGAACACCAAGGGGAGGAAACAGTTAATGTTAACCACTTGACAAAATGCCGAAGAGACGTCTTTAAAACTTCTGGGCATGTAAATAGACAGTATAGACACTGGACTGAGGTAGAACGACCACACAGAGTAAAAGTAAAGTAAAAAAGTAACAATGCAGAGATGGAAATTCAAGAAAAATAAAATGCATGAAGATTTTAAGAAGTGCATGTTAGCAATGAAATACTGCATCGTAATCAAAAAGGTGTTTTATTTTTAAAAAGGAGGTGTGGGCACCACACGACTTTCTTATACGTTTGTGTGTTCCGAAATGTGTATGCAGAAGTTGTTCAAAATGCAGTTTTAAATTCTCTACTGCTTAATAAAATAAACTTCTAAAAAAAAGTGTTACATCTGGTCCAAATTTTGAAATTTTTTAATACAGAAATTATTCCAAATGTAGCTCAAAGTACTTTTGTTTTCTTAATAAATCTCTATAGAAACATAATTTGAGAAATATTTACAAAAAACTGCTATTTGACAAGAGTGATAATTCCGGTCCGAATTCTGATATTTTTTATATACAAAAATTGTACAAACTCGATATCTAAATACTTTTGTGTTTCAGATAAATCTGTATAGAATGCATAATTTGCGAGATATTTGCAAAAAAAAATGGCGATAATACAAAAAGACCAACTGAATTTTTATAAAATCCTTCTAAAATTTACTTTGTAATACATTTATATTTTTTAGAAATTTAGTAGTTGAGATTTTAGTAAATTTTGATTTTGTTACCGAAGTAAACCGCTACTTCCAGTCTACCGACATTATTGAAAATCAGATCTCAAGAGAAAGATTATACCCATAAATATAGGCTCCGGTTTTGTACCTCTAGCCGTTTGGCCGCTGTCGTAGTCACACACACACACAGAGAGAGAGAGAGAGCAACAGGCAGACAGGCATACACACACACACAGAGAGAGAAAAGAGATATGTTTTCAAAAACCACTTTTCGGTATCGGGGGACTTCAAAAGGTGGACCATCTGCAAAAATCTCGAGGTCCAAAATTTTCATCATCACAATATTTTCTTATTGTCAATATAATAAGAAATTAATCTCTCAAATTGTGATAAGTAGAAAACATAAAATAATAATAATAATGCCTTTATTCATTTCATAATACATAACAATGGTGAAATATGGCAATACACATGATACACAAATTCTGCTAATCAATATTGAAGAAATCATTGATAATAAATATAAACAGTTGTCTACTAGAATTTTCTTAACTTTGGTTTTGAATGTTTTTATTGGAATGTTTTTGTATTCTCCCTGAATATAGTTGTAAATGTTTAATATCTGTGTAATTGCACCACCGTGCATTTTAGCCAATGATGTTTGAGTTATTTGCAAACTTTGGTTTTTATTCTCACGTGTATCATATGCTGATTGCTTTCGTGTTGAGACAAAAGGCCATTATAATGTTTTTTAGCAAAACACACACATTTATAAATGTGCAGTCCAGGTAAGGTAGTAATTTTTATACTTCTTAAACACTTCGCTACATGTCAGGTTAAATATGCTTCGTAAGCGAGACTTTTGAAGTATGAAAATCTTGATATTATTTGATTATAATTCACAATTACAAAATAATATATATATTTGAAAAAAACTTTTGTAAACGCAAACACGTTATTCTAGATAATTTTTAGAATAATAAATATATAAAAAATACACATATTATTCATATATTTTATGCTGTTAAATTAATCATTAAGATATGATTAGATTATAAATTCATGTATTTAATTGATGAAAAGAAATTTTATAAATGCAATTTCTAACAATGATTACTTCATCTTATAATAAAGAACTTTGGAACTACTAAAATAATCCGTAAATACATTCATACTATTAACCTTGTTTACCTTACTTATATACATCTTTGACCACTCTATTTATATGCCTCATTTTCATCTATGTGTATAGTATATTTAACATAGGAAGAACAGACTTGTAACATCTTAATAAACATAATTACATATTATATAAAATTCATAAATATATTATTCATACTAACATTTAATTTTATTCTTTTCGTTTATTTTTTTCTTACATTTCACAAAATATGGCAACAATATCTTGTTTGCAAATTAGTATCACCCCAATATTATCATATATATATATATTATCAATCACATTGATTCCATTTACAATTAAATATGATGTACATATTTTATATGTTTGTAAATTATTATTTCTGGCTTTCATTTAATACTTATTGAAGTTTGTTAAATATCGTATATCAATATTAAAAGCGACAAAATAATTCATATCAGAATAATGGAATTATTTGGTGTATATAGAAACATGAGTGTCCTCTTTCGTTGGTTGTATTTACTAATTACATTTTGTTTAATTGTCTCGCATTACATATTTTACTATTTACTTACTTTATGTACTTTATCAGTCTTTGATGTTAGCCGAGACTTTCGTAAATTCCCTTATTATAATGATAAAAACGGTTATATAAATAACAACTTTTATTGAAGATTGCCAACATACAAATTAATAATATTTAATCAAACACTTTTTTTGCACTTATGTAAAATAACGCAATATTACGTATGTCGGGGAATAAGCTCTTCAGCATTTGATGAGAAATATATTATACTCATTGCTGCTATCTTTATCAATATGATATTTTTAATAAACATTAGTTTTAAGAAAAGTTAATTGAAGAACCCATCCGTCTCCTGTAGTTTTAATATAGAAAATGTAAAAATTTTAAATTAGTATTTGTTTAAAAATCGTTTGGGAAATATCATTAAAAATAAGTAACATACATTTCGGACAATATTTTAGCCCTAAATTTATTTTAATCTAAAACAATTCATTTAAAAAATAATAGTTATTTTAACTTTGATTAGTAGTACCTTGAGGTCTTTTATATTCCATACCATAATCTCTCTTTAGGTTACTTCTGCTACTTTTATATTTAAAAGCTGTCTTTAAATTGTAGATATACACTGGGGGTAAGTTGTAATACCGCGGAAAAGTTGCAAATTTGGGAGACTATAATAAAAATGGGTAAAAAAGAAATAAAATCGGTTTATTTCTTTCGATCGCGCATATTCTCTATAGTTTGCCGAAATTTGGAAAAAAAAATAGTTTTTACGATAATTTTTAAGATTTTTAAATTAGCCTCTTCCCGAATTAATAGCTGAAATTCTTGTGTATTATAACCACAAAAATTAATGTTTAAATGTTATTGAACTCCATCTATATCTTCTGGTCGCACATTGCCTTCAAAGTTAATTAAATCTTGAAAAAAATTTGTAAATTTTCCAATTCAGTAAACTGCCATCTGTTTCAAATCAAAGGGGCAATTGATGAAAAGCTAAGTGGCTGCGGAAAACGGCCAGTGATTCGCTTCCAGAGTAATGGCTATCAGATCCCTACAATTGACAGAAGTATTCTAATTAAGGATGCCATGAAAATATCTACCCTATATTTCCATGACAATAAAGTCGCCGAGTTTAATTTTATAAATAATAGCGCCCCTTTACTCGCTGCCACTGATGAATATATGCAAACCAACAAAATATATCATTCTTGAAGTTCAACATTACGCTTATATTAAAAGATTAGCATTTTATCTCGTGGTTGTCATGCATCTTGTAAAAATTCCATAACATAAACTTATTGTCTAATCAGTAGCAGCTTTCATTCTTGCTGCCGTTAACAATGAACTTTCCTATACGAAACACTCAAGTACAATCTTGTAAATAGGTAACATGTAAAGTAAGCAAATCTCAGAGGTTCATACTACACACACACACACACGAACTGATCAAGATGTTTGTTGTGGGCAGAAGTATTGCAATTACTAGAGACCGGAGGCGAATGGCACCTGCACAGGCCGACACACTCTCATATCGTGGGAGCTCTCCTGAATTGAAGCGATACATTACAACTGTCCCTTTAAATAAAGGAACTAGACTTTAAAGTGGACAGACACACTAGTATGATTCTATTTACTACTATGTATCATGCCGTAGTAAAGTTAAACCGGTTTATAATTTAAAATCCATATTCACATGGTACAAATGAAATGAATTAGAGTAATGGGCAGTTTATTTGAGCGAAATTAAAATCAACAATATATATACGAGTATATATGTCAATGATCTGACAAAGTAAATATATATATATATAATATAATAATATAATTCAAAATTCGCCTACTGTAGTTGATAGGACTGTCGTTGTTTCACAATTTAAAAATATATACGCTTATACAGGCTGATCCATATTCCCTATATATAAGTTCAAATTTGGATTTCGAGTTAACATAGAAATAGTTTTTATTAAGAGTAATTACTTGGTAAAGTTAATAGTTTTCGAGTTATCTATGATTAAAGTTAAAAAGTGACATTTACAGCTGTCTTTTTAATTGCATGTAATTCAAGAGTGACATAACACAACACAAAATAAGTTGGTACGGCATATTCAGTACAAGCTATTGCGGATCCAACTCTAAGTACAAGAAAGCTTGCGGAATCATATAAAATAAGTCAAAGTAGCGTCAGTCGAATTATGAAAAAATACAAATTCCGCCCTTATAAAATTCATCTGGTTCAGAAAATTAATAAAGACGTTTTTGACCGTTGTTTACAACTTTGTGAAATTATGAGTGAACGTATTAGAGATCCAAATTCTTTGTTTAATATTTGTTTTTCTGATGAATGCTATTTTCATTTAAATAGGGCACTGTCAATCGTCATAATTGTCGGTACTAGTCAGATTCCGACCCAAGGAAATTTCATGAAGTACACACTGAATACTCTCAAAAATTGGATGCCAGGGCTAGAATATTTGGCGATCGTATTGTTGGTCCATTTTTTCTACCTGGTAATTTAAATGGGAACTTTTATCTAGAATTTCTTGAGAACACTATTGATCCAATGTTAACAAACATAATAGAAAACGATAACCGATACTTAGAAGATTACCTAATATTCCAACAGGACCGAACTCCACCACATTTTTCTGTAGCGGTTTGTGAGTATTTGGATGCAAAATTTCCTCGACATTGCATTGGGAGAAGAGATTCATAGAATGCCCCCCCCCCCGATTTCCTGATTTAGCCCCTAGATTTCTTTTTGTGGGAATATTTAAAAAGTAAAATACACGCCTCTCCACATGCTTCACTAGAAGTGTTACAATCACCACATTGTTACCGAATGTCGTCAAATAACGCCAGAGATGCTCCAAAACGTCAGATAACGGTTCGAACAAAATTTATACTCATGTATGACAATTAATGGTGAACACTTTCAGCATCTATTGTAAACTAATTCAGTTTGTAGTTAATATTTCTTTCAATTGTGCATTAAATTGCTACTACAGTTAGCTTTCTATTGTCAACTAATTAAGTTTGTAGTTAATATTTTTGTTCATGGTGCATTAATTAAATTGCTAATAAAATTAGCTTCCTATTGTAAACTAATTAAGTTTGTAGTTAATATTTTTTTCAATTGTGCATTAAATTGCTAATAAAATTACCTTTCTATTGTAAACTAATTAAGTTTGTAGTTAATATTTTTTCTGTTGTTCATTAAATTGCTAATAAAATTAGCTATCTATTGTAAACTAATTAAGTTTGTAGTTAATATTTTTTTCAATTGTGCATTAAATTGATAATAAAGTTAGCTTCCTATTGTCAACTAATTGAGTTTGTAGTTAATATTTTTGTTCAATGGTGCATTAAATTGCTAATAAAATTACCTTTCTATTATAAACTTATTGTTGTAAACTAATTAAGTTTGTAGTTTATATTTTTTATTCAATTGTGCATTAAATTGCTAATAAAATTAGCTTTCAAATGATGTGTCACATTTTGGAATACGTGGCTGTTTTTTATCCCACTAGAGGGCTCTAAAATCAAAAGTAGCGCAACCAGCAATCATGTTGCTGAATTTTTCATAAAAATACCTTTTCAATGATGTACCATACAAACTACTTTCCCTATTAAAATTATAATAGTTAGAGTGATAGTGGGGAGGGGAACGACTTATCAAAGTTGGGCATATGATGGAAAGATGTCCACTCTGTTGTATTAAAAATCGACCTGTTTTTGCTTTTTTTCATAAATGATTTCTCCTTCGAGGTATTCAATCTGTTTCGTTTTTGGTGTCGCACCTGTATACAATTATTCAAGGAAGTATTTATGTGTAAATTTAAACGGTTTTGTAATATATTATTAATATAATAAATATACACTCTGACGACTTAATTCTATAACATAGTTTGAATATTTGTAAAATAGAACCTCTGGTATCAGGAGTAAACTAACATATCTTACAAAAACTTCACTCTGAGTATAAATTAAACTATCGACATACCTAATTATTTAATATAACTCCAGTTGTGCCTAAACATCAACGTATTCTAATAGTTTGTGTAGTCCTGTTGTCCTATATTATGTTTTTTATTTATTATTACAAAGAGAGGGAAAGTAATATTTAATTAAATAAAGCAAAGAAATGGATTAGCGTCAGGTGCGTGGTATTATTCGACATCTATGGTTTAAAAAAATTCAAGGGCAAGTAACGTATCCGATAATCATCTATATGTGGGAATAGTATTTATGAGGATGATCTCACAAAGTAGAAAAGGTGTATATATCGTATATATTTTATAATTCCTGTCCTTTGTATCTGTAAAGTGTAAAGGCATTCACATAGGCTTTAATGATTCACAGGTGATTACTGACCACAACTAAATATAACAATGCACACAATACTGAAAGGGTTCTTTAAAGTTATTATCCAGTAACCATTCTTTCTCAACGTGTAGTTTAGATTCGCATTTAAGCCCCATGAAAATTGTGCGTTTATATTAGGCAAAGTGATATAACATTATTGGTAATATTTTCATACATTAAAAGTCAAATTTGATTTGAATTCCACTTCGATGTACGTATTTGTAGTACCGATATAACGGTGCCTGTAATTGAATACTTACTGCCATTTCGAAATTTTGATGCCATTACATCAACAACTTGAAAAAGTCTTTCTTCATTTGTTTTACCTTTAGAGTCGTAACAAAATAATTAATTTGCAAAATACATGTAATCATTTTATAATAATATGGTCAATAGTAACCTGTAATTTTAAATTCATAACCACCTGAAAAGCTAAAATAAATTGGAATATTGAAATACTTTTAGTTTCAAACACGTTAGTGGGAGCATTATAATCACAGTTAAGTTAATCAAACCAATAATATAAATAGACACAGTAATCGGGTGTTTTTTTTTAGTGAAAATGTTGCCTCAGTAGTACCCTGTATGGTACAGTAGCCACAAAGATTAGATACAATAGGCATTAAAAATAAACTTAGTAAAAAGTCTAATATCCAGTCGTAGGCTATACTGATCATATATCAAGTAAAAATTAGTTAAATATAAGATACATTCTGCAAAAAGATGAATATTCCTTCACAAAAAAATATGTAATAAAGAAAATTGTTTCAACAACTATTGTAAGTTGATAGATCTATTTCAAAAGAAAATAAATCTGTGTAGTAATTATTTCCCAGCATTTTTTCGTTTACTGTCCTCGTTGGATTCAATTTTCTTTTTGATGCTAGATTTAGATTCCTTTGGAACAGAAATTTTTCTTTCCATATATTTCTCCTTTTTAGTTCGTTTTTGCCTAGTACTTGTATTAAAAACTCTTCTTTAATACAAGTACTTTAATACAAGTATCAAAAATTTAGATGTTAATTAAGAATTAAGGGGTCTTCTTGCTTCGAGTTTTCTTTGCAGGTCCTAGCGTTACTATTGGATAAGGTTTCACCATGTTTGGAGATACCAATTCTTTTTCAGGTGCTTTACGAACATGAGAAGCTTCTATTGTTGCACCATTTTCCTTTGCATGTCCTTTTTCTTGGTAAAATCAAGTTGATAGACAAATATCGAACTCAAATATTTGCCTATGCGAAACATTATTACCCGTTTAATGTTGATCATCATGAACTACGTCCATAACTATTGCAACCAAGACGTCAAAAGAGTGTCTACTAAGTATCTCTCGGTCTGTCTGCGGTTGCCCAAAAATGCTTTATTTCCTGTTATCTAATGACTCAAAGTTTGCTAAGATATGCTTGACTGGTTCTGCTTCCTCATCGCAAAGTGACCACTTAAGATCTCACTCCGCAATACTCCTATCTTGTTTAGATGCATTTAGAAGTAGTACTGAGCCTTGTAGTATACCTTGACAACATACACATACACAAGGAAATAAAGAAAGAGAACTATTATTCGAAAAACAACATTTTCTAGATAGAAGATTCCGAAGCTTGGAAATCTGCAAAAAGTCTGAAGGTCATTAATTTTCACGATCGTAATATCTTTTTATACTACGTTCTTAAAATTATTCAAATTATCCATCCCACTAAAGAAATTTTGGATATGTATTACACAAAATGATGCAAGCCATTAACGAAATACATGTGTTAATGCAAACTTTTAGTCGACATTACCGATTTTTAACTTAAGTCGAAAAGGAATGCATCAAGTAGGCGACTATTATTGCAATATATCTTCCCACGTATCTAGATCAAAGGTATTTTTCGTTTAAAATAATGACATATTACGGAATACCAATAGGATCAGATGACTAATTAATTTATGACAAATCAATTTACCTGCGTATAGGCATTCATAATCTCCTATGCACGAGTATCTGAACTTTCTTTTAATACGGTGTTACAAGTTGTAAGCACACTAAACTGTATTTTTAAAACATTAAAACATTAATTACACCGTTTTGTTATGACGTTAAACTTAGGTTCCTATTAATATCCGAACTAACCAGTATTTATTTACAAATATACCGAAGAATGGTGGGCAAGATATTGCTATATTAAAAATGAGTCGTTCTACTCTTACGTGCGAAATTTTCAAAAGTTCCTACAATTAATTCCAGAAAGTCTGTAAATTTATGAGTAATAGTATACAAGTCACATAAAAAGAACCCATGTCTGTACTAATGGGCGTCAATGGATGACGAAATTAATTTACAGATGCTTCAGATTATTGAAGTGTAGACAAGTGTGTTGTACACACACTTTCTTAAATTAGTGTAACAACATAAATTTGCGTGATTTGCCTTCTGATGACTAGATATATTTATTATTATCGCTGCGAAACACTCATCCATTTATGGAAATTTTAATAACTAATATTTAAATTTAGAATGTTACTCTGAATTTGTTTTAATTGAAGTAATAAAGTGTACGCAAACTAGTAATACAAGCCCAGGATAGATGGATATGAAACATATGGCGAACTGCATTATCGAAAATAAGAAAATATACTTTTTTTATATGTAAACAAGTATGTACGCATGAAAATATGTTTACTGCAGATTTTTAAGGAAAGTCCCTATCCCCATATATTCCGTTCTATGTTTTTGTGATAATAATAATAATATAGAATTTATTTCGGTAGCGATAATAATGTCATAAAACGGAAAACTATAATACACCTACAATATGATAATTTATTACTGAATGAAAGTAGCTTCTAGAACAAACTGAAATATTTGTATTTGTTAATGTATATCTGGAACAATATTTTATTTATTACTACTTACAAATATGAGTGTACATATTATGTGAAACTATAATCTAAACTTACAATCTAAAAATCATCCTTATGCGATCGAGAACCGAACGCCACAAATAAGTTACGAATAAATCGGGGAACAACATTCTTTCATTCTGCAAATTCTTTGGGTTTTTAACAATAAGCGAACTTAAATATTTTTTTCTTCTCCCATACTTTAATTGTATTATTAGATATGCCGAACCTGTACTTTAATGATGTCCATTACGATACAGATTTTCATTATGATACAAGTTTATATCCATTAGGAATACAGATTTTTCATTACAATACAAGTTTATATGCAATAGGAATGCGACATTCCAATATTCAAACAATATTCAATATGGCGACTGCATATCTGACAGATATACAAATTAAGTAAATGTGACAGGTCTCTGCAATTTACAAGTAAGTACTTAGAATTTGTGCTTTTTTGAAAATATAAACGGTAAAAATGAGGGATAATGACAGTGAAGTATAAAATTTGAGTCCACCAGAAATTATGGAACAAGCCTTAGTAACCACCAACAATTTATTACCAGCTAAATTCGCAAAGGTGCGTGGAAAATTTTAACCTCAATTTATGAAGTGGAATGTTCAAAAAATAATGTTTTATTATGGGGTCGTAGAAAAAATAGTGTATGCTACTCGCATTTAATGGCTATTAAGACACTCGTATTGATTACAATACTCGGCTTCGCCTCGTATTGTAATTTTCTTACTCGTGTCTTAATAGCTATCATTAAATGCTCATTGCATAATATACTATTTTTAATCTGATGCCATAATAACGCTATTACCGCATCGAAAATGATGCGTGTAACACAATGTGTGTTTATAGTATACATGGGCGGGATAGAGGAATACGGCTCTGTTTCACTCAGACTAGACCGACTCGTGTTTTGTCGGCTCTCGGGAACCGTATTACCTACCGGTTTTCCCGAGAGCCGACAAAACACGAGTCGGTCTAGTCTGAGTGAAACTGAATCATATTCCCCTATCTCGCCCATGTATAATTTATAGGTTATCTAGTTTAATTTAGTTTTGAGAGGGTGGCTACCTGTAATTTGTAATTCTAATGTCAAAAAATCAAAATGGTATCTATATTTTCAATATATTTTCAATGTTCGATGTGTAGAATATGTATAGAAATGAAACGAAGTAAAATATTTTACAACTATAATAATTTGTGCGGAAGTTTTAGAAATACATATTTAACATTATGGGTAAGATAAATAAAATGAAGTTGTAATGATCCATTCATCAATAAGAATCTATTCAAATATTTTATTTTGAATTATGTTCTTAAATTGTACATTTACTGTATACATTGAAAGATATATGAGATGTATCTTGGGTATTCATAGCTGGTAGAATATTTTGAAGAAAACTGTTATTTCCATCAATTGTAGGGGTTTCGTTTGAACATCCCGGAATGTTTGTGAATCCGTTGTAATCTGTTATCAAAACTACCTACAAATTAATACCATTATATGCAAAGCTGCGACAGATGTAAAAAATGTACTTTCATTGCCAAATATATTTTACTATCTGCTTCTTGTATAAATTTAATAATATCTATTTATTCTAAGATTTTAGATTTTTTTTTGTAGGTAACCTTGAGATAAACGATTCAGGAAACCCTATAATTTCCTATACTGCAATATATCTACATTCTTATATACTTATAGTTAAACAAGACCTCAGTACAGAATAAATTGTCCATAAAGTAGATGCATTTACTATATTGTAATTGAAAATAAGCAATTATAGAGTTTTCCGAAATAACATGAAGTTATTTTTGTTTCTTATAACATACTTCAAATTTCATATACTGCTTCTCCTAATTCTTATGAGATTTAGTCGGAAGTAAATTATTCGCAGCATTTTCTGCAACTTCTCTAATTTCGGATGGTGTACATGATATATTTGCACTCATTTAATATTAAATTTAAGAAATATTAAATATTGAATATAAAAATCCCGATAAATTCGAATTTTGAAATTACGTCAAATATCATAAAAATTACTACATTTTAAAATTCCTATTATTTTTATAAAAAAAACGATATAAAGAGTCAGATTAGAAAAAATAACATAAAGAACGAGTGTCATAAGACATTTATTGCACTCGCCTATTAGGACACTCATCGCTGTGCTCGTCGTGTTCTAAACTTGGGCTCGTGCAATAGGGCAATCCAACGACTTGTCAATTCAAATTCAATATGGCCGTTGTGGACAAACAATTTGTATCATTAAAATTTGACTATTAGTGCTCTTATTAAACAATTATCTTATTAAATTAACTTATTAAGGTCATTATTTAGTTATCTAATTATGATGTTGTGTATCAAAGGCTAAAACTTATAATTATGTGACCAGAACAGAATGTTTCAAAGAAGTGTTCCAAGAAAAAAACAGCTGTAATTATTGCCTGCTCTGAAGTTTTCATTGGAAAACCAGATAATAATTTAGCTCAGCAGCAGTACTGTTCTAATTATAAGCACGATAGAAATTTTAATAGCAATAACTCCTCAGGAAAATATATGCTACATTAGTGAAGTTCGGGGTGACGTACATCTGAAAAATGAATGGATGAAGTAACTTTGCAGCAATTTTAACCCAGGATATGTTGTTCAAAGAGAAAGCGCATTTTTCATAAAGGATACACCAGGAATTCTGCAAGTGAATTTTAGTTATTCCAGCTTTTACTAAAGGAAGAACTCGTTAGCACCTTAAAATATCTCATTCCAATATCTCTGTTAAAAAAGTGTAATAATATGCAAAAATTAATCAGTGTAGATAAAATTGTGATCGTATTTAATGCACTTAATAACTAATGTAAATTGTAAATGATTTTGTATTTATAATTATTTTGACACTATATAATATTAATTTATTCCTGTAAAACTTGGCCATTATTTTAGAATTTAAATAGGCATTTTGTTTCCGACAAAACACAAAACTTTAATACGTTAAATTTATTTATTAATATATTTGAAATCTATTCACATTGTTTTAAGTCCTAAACTGTTATACATTGTACGCTAAATATTTATTATAAATGTTTATAATCTTACACATAATATTACTATATGATTAAATTTATTTTCTTATTAATATTTATTAACTATTGCTTCTATAATAATTAAGTGAAACTAATTTATAAATAAATCTTATTAAACAATCTTCTGATTATTTTGTTAGCTATTGTAAATTTAAAGACAAGTTTGAATAATTAATCCTTAATCAGTGCATGAGTGGCTTTCTTTTTCTTCGTATACTAGAAATAATAATGCACCCACATAACTACAATATTCGGCTGTTACCAGGCATGCATGTAGAGTGAGCCGAAAGTATTGATTCACATTTCACAATAATGCACTACACATACATTGGTTTTAAATTAACTTCTTATAAATATTTCACCTAATCAAAAACACGTACTTTTTCACATAAAATGAATAAGTCGCTAATAAATGTAAGCGGCGAGACTCTTGAACACAGTCATTTGGTCCTTAGTGTAATAAATATGTATTAAACCAAATATACAATAATATCCTTACTTGGCACAGGTGGAATACCATCTATTAAATTGTGTCATTTCAAGAGTGAATGGATCCAAATTATCAAGTAATTTTATGTTCATCTGATAGCTGCCAAAAAATGCATTCTCACACGAAAACTTATTTTCCATGATGATTTCAACAAAATGTTACTCCATCTTCTGGATTTTCTGATAAGGACTTCTTCAAGTAATCACTCTGTATTATCATGTTTATAAACTCAACACACGCAAAAAGTTACAAGCATATTAAAACTAATAATGATAGCATACTAAACTAAGGTTCATTCATTGTTTGCCCACAGACGCCATATTGCATCACGTGGTTTGGATTGTGCCATAAGACGTGTCTTATGACACTCCTTCTTTAAAATACTATTAATACTTTGTTGAGTATATAATAATTTTATAAGAGTGCACAAAACAAGAAACAAAAATTTTCAAAATTTGGGCAAGAATTGCCTATTGGGTCTTTGTTGTTAATTTGAAAAAACGTTTTTATTAATTAATAAAACAATAACAAATTAATATAAATTAATGAACCAATAATGTGAAACAGATATTTTTTAAACGCTGTCACTTTCTAAATCAAAATCTAACGTTCCGACATTATATCCATCAATGTCTTCCTCAATTAATGGATCCCCAGTTAAATTCAAATAAAACGGTTGATTTGCGGCAGAAATTAAAAGCATACCGGCTTTAATATCATTCAGTTTAGCTTGCGCTAGAGATTTACCGTTCGGCCAGAATGATTTTTTTTATAATATATTAACTTCCAAGTAGTTTGCGGCATTGTGGAAATTTTTAATAAAAATGCTGTAAGGTTTATCCTGTTGCATTTTAATTTCCTTAATATGGACCGAATTCATTTTCTCCAACTTAATACGAGGGACAAGCTGAAATTATTGTGAATAAAAAACACGGTTAATATTTTCTACGATTTTATTTTAAATATGATATATGAAATAGACATTTACCGAGGAACCTTACAGATTGCTCCTTGGGTATCCCACATGTATTGCATAAATTGAATCGATGCGGTTGCAGTGGAGCGATCCTTCCGATAACCATGTTGTGAATCGGAAAGAATACTATATTTGTTCAAGTAACCGAGGATTCTACTGGAAACCACACTTTCAAAAGTGTTCGAAAATACGCTTAATACAGACATAGGCCAATAGTTATTAATATTTGTATGACTAAACTTCTTATACAGGGTGAGTTATCTCCGTGGGTAAAGCAGATTATGCCTTTATGAGTAAAGATATTTCGAAGCGGGTTTTTTTCATGTGATAGCTGCTCATTAGGAGCACATTTTAAAAGTATTTTGTATTATACAGAGTGTTCCATAACTTGGTGGTTAACCATAGTTATAGTTTTTTAAATGGAACACCCTATATATTATTGCATTTTTGTATTCTCCGTATAATTTTCAGTCAAAAAGTAATAAGATAGTATAGGCTTAAAATCTAAAGTTTTTGACTTCCCATTTTTCTGAAAAATTCAATGTTTGTATAAAATTATATTTCTCGAAAACGACGTAATAGATGGACACAATTTTTTGCAGTATTGTTTACAATAGGGTGTCCTAATAGACGCATATTTTATTTTTTACAGTTACTAACTGCATGTGCAGAAAAGTGGAATAAAATTACTGACACGTTTTTGTATAAAAGTCAATTTTTTCAAATAGAACACCCTATATATTATTTCATTTTTGAAATTCTTATTAAATTTCACATCAAAAACATGTAAGACGTTAATACTTTAAAAGTGACTATTACTGAGCTATTGTCGCTTTTTGATATAATTTTGCCAGTTTTGCGGTTTTAATTAATATATAGTAGGTACTGACAAAATTATATCAAAAAACGACAATAGCTCTGTAAAAGTCACTTTTAAAGTATTAACGTCTTATAAGTTTTTGATGTGAAATTTAATAAGAAATTCAAAAATGAAATGATATATAGGGTGTTCCATTTTGAAAAAATTGACTTTTTTGCAAAAACTAACAAAAGCATATCACAAAACGACAATAACTCTCTAATAGTCACTTTTAAAGTATTAACGTCTTACATGTTTTTGATGTGAAATTAAATAAGCAATTCAAAAATTAACTAATATTCGGGGCCATTTGAAAAAATTAACTTTTATACAAAAACGTCTCATGTAATTTTAATCCAGTTTTCTGCACATGCAGTTAGTAGCTGTAAACAAATAAAACATGCTTCTATTAGGACCTCTTATTGTAAACAAAACTGCAAAAAATTGTGTCCATCTAATACGTCGTTTTCGAGAAATATAATTTTATACAAACATTGAATTTTTCAGAAAAATGGGAATAAGTCAAAAACTTTAGATTTAAGCCAATACTATCTTATTACTTTTTGACTAAAAATTATACGGGGAATACAAAAATGGAATAATATATAGTGTGTTCCATTTAAAAAACTATATCTATGGTTAGCCACCAAGTTATGGAACACTCTGTATAATACAAAATATTTTTAAAATGTGCTCCTAATGAGCACATATCGCAAGAAAAAAACCACTTCGAAATATCTTTACTCATAAAGGCATAATCGGCCTTACCCGCGGAGATGACTCACCCTGTATATATAGGTACAACACGAGCCAGTTTGAGATCACGTGGGTACTCACCCAGTGAAACCAACATATTAGGAATCCTGGCCAAAGGTACAGATATAGCTGAGGATTCAATCTTGAGTTGATGCTCTCTTACCGTATAAGTTGCTTTATTGTCCTCTTCAATTCAGGAACATTTTTGTCGGTAACAGCCGTATGAGGACACTCTGCTCGTTTTTGATGCTGAAGAGAATTCCTTTCGCCTTCAAATTCCGTATACCATCGGTAAATTGTAGGTGCTTGTTCACTAAAAACTTAATCTAAACTCTCTTTGCACTGATAAGCGCTTAAACTTCTTTTGAAATCATAGAAATTATGATTTGAAAGTGCTCTCTAGTTAATTATGTTTTCTTTTACTTTTAAAAAATAAGTAGTTGAAAACGAACGTAATTTCAACAACTAAGCGTCAAATGACAGATAAAGAGTTCTTCTAAATAAACACTGTATGATTGTTGTTCACAGTCTACTAGATTTCTTATTTTCAATAAATTCAGCTTATCCATCGTATCTTTTTTGCGGTTTGTGATAATGTGTTTTTCTATCTTTCCTGTAGCAAAAAAAAAGTCATTTTTTGGCGTACTTCTCATTGTTTCATTGTGTTTTGAAGTCACAGTTCGTCACGGCATAGGTTTTGGTCTATAGAGGAAACCGGTTAGGGTATTAAGTGCGTTGCCATTCCGTGCCGACTGTCTTCAGGCTTTTGTGAAATTAAGTCACATTTCCTGGTATTAATTGCCTATTATATGTGGAAGCAAATATTGGTTATTTTCATTTCATACTTTTCATGATAACAACACTAGAAACAAGAAGAATTTTAATGCTGAATATACTCATTTTAGTAGTACACCAAAGGTTTTTTTTATCGGAGAAGAGTAAAATTATGCAAAACTCTCCCTCAAAATTTTAGAGACTTAGATTTTAAAATTTTTAAAAATACATCAAAGAAAGCTTTTATTGAATCTTCTTTATTTGATGATGACGAACATTTCAAGTATTTGCAGTTTTGTGGGGAGAGATCATAACCAAATTGTATGTCATAATACTTGGTATTGTGGGTGATACATGTTTTATATTTGTCCTGTTTGTGATACTACTTTTTTTGTAAAACTTTTGTAGATTTGACAATGCTTTTTGCCTTTGGAACTATACAGCAATATACATATAAATATTGCATTGTATTTTATGTGTATATCATTATAATGTATATTATAATGTATTGTGTATGTATACAGTACATTTTTCATCATCCGGATTAATTAATGCAGGCTTTAATCCGCATAAGCAAAAATCCGTTTAATCAAATTCATTTATTAGAAGTACTCAAAAAACATTGATTTACATAAATATCACTACATATTTATAATTATTAGAGCGCGGACATGACCGGTTTAAACTACGACGAAGTTACAACGGAGCAAAGAAATAATGTAAACAATACACGCTTACTGAATAGCACTAATTCATATGGCGAACTGCAACATCTGTTTACGCCCGAGAAGTGCCCGAGAATGAGAGCAAAAATACCCATAAAATAAGGAATTTATGAGTAAAATCCTTTTTTCATCGGCGTAGATAGGAGCGTGAGGGGTTTTTAAAATTTATTATATTTACCTTGTATTTCGCAAGAGAAATAAAATTTTCATTCATACTTAGCAATTTTTGTAATATTCTGTTTAATATCGGTTTATTGAATCGATTTCTCCCAATTATCTAGACGTAAGTGTGCACTGGATTTCGTTTAGTTTCAATAACATACGCGTACATTTTTAGTTATCATTTATTTAGATCTAGAACGTTGTTTATGTTTCTTTTTCTGATATGAAAATGAATTCTTAGTGATTCCGAAATTTATTACAAAGTCTGTAAAATGTCGTTACAGAATGCTAAAATATCGCACGTTCGTTACGTAGCTTTGCTAAAACATACACAGAAATAGTTTTTATGCAGAGAATTTCGATAGTTTACAAAATTTCGTTACATGTTTAAATGACGATGCTCGAAGTATTTCTGAGTGCAAGGAACTAGCACAAATCCCAAATTTAAAAAATCAGTTGTTATTCCTTCAGGAACACTTTGGAAATTTGCCAAAACTAATCACATATTATGAAAATCGAAATCTCAAATTAAAAGATGGATTAACTACATTAGATGTGGATTATTAATAATTTCAAAAGTATTCCAAGTGACTTCGGATGTGTCCTTCGGCAAAAGTTAGACGCAGTTTTTAATAGAAATCCAGACTTAATAACATTGCGGCAATTGTGTATGCTTAATACGGTGAAATAAAAGAATATTTCTAGTACGCACCTATAACCAGTTGCGATGTAGAAAGGACGTTTTCTATCTACAAGGATGTACTTAATTCAAAGAGAACAAATCTTACAGAAGAGAAAATTAACAAATAATAAGGTATTTTGTATTTTATAGATCACCAGCCACTTGTTATCCAATTATATAAATACATATAATTAAAACCTCTTTAAAACTACAACATTTCAATAGTGCGCCAATGGGCGATGAGTCATCAACCGTTCGTGTCCGCGCCCTAATAATAAGGTTTCTTACGCGGACTCCAAAACTGAACTGAACATTAAGGACGTATGCAAGATGTAAATAATACGCACGAAAACGCTACACAGATTCAGGGAAATCCCCCACACAGTTTCAGGGGAATTCCTCAAACACTTATGTACAAGTAGGTGAACTAAATTTAGAATGGTGAACTATGATCCGGATAATAGAAGCACAAGCACTTCGGATAACAAAATGCTTAAAGTAAAATATATTTGATCCGGATAACACCTAAATCCGGAAAACCAATGGTCCGGATAATCAAAAATCTACTGTATATTTATATTAATTGAAAAAATGACAATATTTATGTTGTTGTAACAACTTTCGGCAATAAACAATGATTTGATTGGATGTCATTTGATTTATCTACATCTAAAGCAACAGCTCTGCTTTCAAAAGCAACTTTTTGTTCAAGAGAAGCTGTTATCAGGTAACATATTCGTAATGTTTTATTGAAACTACATTGTATTATATCTATTCAGTTTCGAGTAAATTGTTTTTCAAAAATTTCTGCTTGAATCATTTTATGATCCCCCGTGGTGGTCAGAAGGTTAACGAACAGATTACCCTATCATATTTATATATATGACTAACGAGATTGCTTGAATATATTATAAGTAGTTATTTAAAACAACAAGTCATTGGCATGAAAGTGATGGACAAATCTAGTGTGTGTCGATTTACAATTTTGATATAAGTATTATTTGTTTTAGTTATTCTCTAAAAAAGTAATATTCTTTAAGCTTAAATGTCAAACTTATCTTCGTCAGAACATAAGCAATATTACATTGGCAGAACTAATTCTATGATTTCACATTATTAGAAATTATTTAATATACAGGGTATATCATGACGAGATTTCGTTAAAACAATATAGAAAACTAGTAAGGGTTGAGTTTGATATTTCGCAAATATTAGTTTTTCAAATGGAATATAAATACTTGAATGTGTAACGTACATTAACGGATAATACTATCACAAGTATACATATATACATTTATACGTACACGTATATGCAGATATGTACGAGTTGGGATACACAGCATAGGTGTCATTAGTCTAATAAACGTTGCCTCTAAAGTTAGCGACTTTCGAAGTATTTCAATTTTTGTAAAAAAAAAATGATAACTGCTGGCTATTACTTACAACAACATTCACAATAATTGAATGCATATGCACAGATTTAAAGTTCTATATAATTATTTTGGAATGTATACTGCTTCGAATGTGGTTTAATAAACTTTTCAAAATAATACAGAGGGATCAAAAAACAATGTTAAACATGACATCTAGAAAACATCAATATTTTGTTATTTTTAAATAACAACCTACATTTTTTTCAACTTCATTGGATTCCAAGTTCAAAATTAGGAACAGTATGTATTTACTTCCCTATAACTAAACGTCTTAGTTTCAGAGTTATTTTGGAAAATGTATCAATTCCTTTAATATTTTACTTTGTATAAGTAATTAATTAGGCTATGGAAATTCATGTAAATAAATAGAAACAAATTGCAATCATATTACCTGTCATTAGTAGTAGATATTTGCTGGTGTTATTCAGTGTTTTCTTTATCTTCTGTTTCCGAATACTTGAAAATGTCGTGGTCTGGATTTAATAACGAAGATTCTTTGAATCTAATAATTACATATGGTAAATGCAATAAAAATCGACAGCACATGTCCTATTTATGCAGAGAAATATCCAAATCGGTCAAGACCTACCAAGAGTATCTTAAACAACCAAATCGGTCAAGACCGGTTAAGCAATCTTTTAAAAAAATGCATATCCTTTGGATTATTCTTGCTGAAAACAACCAATTGTTGATATTGAAAATGTGGAGATAGCAGCATTTGCTTACTTTACAACACATCCTAGTAATTTTCTAAAGAATGCAGAAGCTGAAGTAGGTGTATCCAGAATGAGCATACACCAAAGTCTGAAAAGGAATAAGGGCCATGCTTACAATTTTCATCCTGTTCAACATATTAAAGAAGCCGATTTTGTAACAAGAGCGCAGTATTGTAAGTGGTTATTAATGAAATCACAAGAAGACCACAATATCACAAAAAATGTTATATGGACAAACGAAGCAAAATTTTGTAAAAATGTAATATTTAATCGACACAATGCATTTTTGGTCAGAAGATAACCCTCGAGTTGTTTGGAGCTTCAATGTATTTTCTGCTATTAAACATGACAAAAGATTTACTTTGTATTTTTATGATGAAAATTTCAATAGTGTGCGATTTATTTATATATTAAAAAATATCATAAATTTAAATTTAAATACACTGTCGGCAGAAGAAGCTCGTAGTGGATGGTGTATCAGCACATAGTACTAGAGCTGTTGGAGAAGTATGAGGCGAAATATTTTATAATCAGTGGATAAGAAATAAAGGACCTTATAGGTTTCCACCGCGATCAACCGATTTAACGCCTCTAGATTACTTTATTTGGGGCTTTATATTAAAGATAAAGTATACAATATACCTGCTACCACCTAAGAAGATATGATGGCCAGAGTGCGAGGCGCGTTCAATAATCTAGACCGTACAATAATACAGCATGCCACACGTACGAACATTTTAAATAGAATAATAATAAATAAAACTTAATTTAAGATTATTATAAATTATTATTAAGACTACTTCTTCTTAATATTGTCTAGTTTTCAATTAAAGGTTTTAGGACTTTATTAAACAATGACTTGTTTTGCTTTTATTTATGTACATGAATTTTGATTATACAAAATAAAACTTTAAAGGACTTGATACATTTTCCAATATAACTCAGGAAGTAAGACGTTTAGTTATAGGGAAGTAAATACTTACTGACCCAAATTTTGAACGTGGAATCCAATGAAGTGGAAGAAAATGTAGATTGCTATTTAAAAATAACAAGATATTGATATTTTATGGATGAAATGTTTAACATTGTTTTCTGAACACCCTGTGTTATTTTGAAAAGTTTACAATACCGCATTTTAAGTAGTATACTTTCCAAAATCATTACCTAGAACTTTAAATTAGTGCATGCATTCAATTTTGGGAATGTTTTTATGAGTACCTAATAGCCTCAATTTTTTCACAAAAATTCAAATACTTCGGAAGTGGCTAACTTCAGAGGCAAAGTTTATTAGACAAACTAGCCTTAAAATTAAGTCGAAATTACGAATCAATCATAAATAATGGGGTATACCGTTTAAAATAAGGATGTCGATATCCAGAAGCAAAAATTCAAAACTATTTTAAATCAAAAGAGCTTAAGGCAAAACTAATATTTGCGAACTTTCAAAACTCAACTCTTATTAGTTTTCTATATTGTTCTAAAGAAATCTCGTCGTGATATACCCTGTATAACTAATTTACGCACATTTCATTTAGATTGTATTTGCGTTAAACAACATGTACTTTCCACATAATGCTGTGAACTTTACATTTTGTAAATGGTGGTAAGGGGGATTAGATAAATTAATTAAAATAAGAAGAAATTAAAACAAAAAATCCAAAACGTCGAGGAATGGTAATTCGTTGTTCGATTCTATTTCCATCGTAAATTTTATTTTTGGATGGGTTTTGTTTAAATGTTCCAGGAAGATGTCGAGTTGGTCCTTTCCATGTGTCCAGATCACGAAAGTGTCATCGACGTAGCGTAGCCAGAGTTTGGGTTTGTGGGTGGCCGTCCTTAGTGCTGTTTTTTCTAAGTTTTCCATAAAAAGGTTTGCTATTACTGGTGATAGTGGAGAACCCATTGGGGCGCCTTTATTTGTCTATAGCGCTGATCTTCGTAGATAAAGTATGTGTTCGTCAGACAGTGTTTCACCAAGTTCATTATGTGCACTGGGGGTTGGTATATTCGTTCGATGGTCTCTAGAGCTTCGGCAACTGGTATATTGGTAAACAGTGATACTACGTCGAAGCTTACTAATAACCATTCTGGTTCTACTTTTTCTTGTCTCAATAGATCGATGAAGTGGCTTGCGTTCTTGACGTAAGATTCGGCTTCTTCGACATGAGGTTGTAGTTGTTGGGCTAGGTATCTAGCCAATTGTTGAACAGGTGATCCAATGGAGCTGACTATGGGTCTTAGGGTCACACGGTATACCGAAAATCCACCCATACAGACAGATATCTGAACGCTCAGTCTCACCACCACCCAGCTCAGTTACAATCAGTAGTGAAAACCCTAGTGACAAGATCGCAGAGATTAGCAGACGAAGATAACATCAACCAAGAAATGGACAAACTCCACAAAGCACTCCAGCAGAATGGTTTCAGTGAATCTGCTATCAAAAGGGCATCCAAGCCGAAACCAACAACACCACAAGAGGAAAAAGAAACACCAACTGCCAAAACCTACTTACCCTATGTGAAAGGCACCACCGATAGAATATCCAAAATCCTACGAAGACACAACATTGAAACAACATTCAAAGCAGACAGAAAAATCAGTACAGTCCGTCGAAACCCTAAAACAAAAATACCTTTAGAAAACCAAGGAGTTTATGAAATTCCGTGCCTCACCTGTGAAAAAACTTACATTGGACAAACGAACAGAAGGGTAAACGCAAGAAGAGACGAACACAAAAATTCCGTAAGAAAAGACGAGAAAACTTCATCCCTGGCTCAACATGTAAAAGAAACATCCCACACGATAGACTTCAGTAACACCAAGCTATTAGCGAACATCGAACATACTAAAACCAGAATCATCAGGGAAGCCATCGAAATTGAAAAACATCCGAACAATCTGAATTCACGAGATGATACCCAGAGGTTACCAACAGCATGGAAACCAGCACTAACAAGATATACTTCTACATCGCAAACCAGCCGTCACACTCCAAACACGAGCCCAACGACACGGAACCATGCACACACTCGTCCAAGGGCAACCAACCGAAACGCTAACGAAGTATATAACCACCATCCGAATCCCGAAAACGTCAGTTTACGAATAACAAGAAGCAGAAGCAGACAGTTATCGCAGACCTGAAGATGGCAAGTGTGATTTTGCCGAAACGTCGTCAAGAAACCAGCATCGGTCTTTCCAAAGACCAAGCAGTGGAAACGCGGAAGAAAACCCGGAATCCAGTGACAACACATACTACTACCCGCGGAAACCTGAAAGAGAACATATATATATATATATATAATTTAATTTAGTTTCTTAGTAATTTTCGGCATTTGTTAAAATGAAGCACTTATTCCATTATAAAATGTTTTATTTTATTTTATTTAAACGTTTCGACTCTATGTTTTGAGTCTTTTTCAAAAAAAATATAATGGTTTTATATTTCAAAGTGGACATCACTAATGTTTAGGTTGTTATAAACCTCTTTTTTAAAAAAGAGGTTTATAATATCTACTTTAAACGTCTTGCTCAAGACGTTTAAAGTAGATATGAACTCAAGGCCCTCGTGGCGCAGTTGGTAGCGCATCTTATCGACATTAAGAAGGTCATGAGTTCAAATCTCATCGTGGGCAAATTTTTGTGATAAAATTTCCTAATTAATTTACTCAGCGCGAAGCAGAAAAATCAATTTAGATATTTCTACGCTGAGAAAAACAGAATTTTAAAAATAATTAAAATTCAAATTTACACATATATATATATATATATATATATATATATATATATATATATATATAGTTACATATACAGTAGGGCTATATGCACTATTTGTTTTTTTTGTCAAGATTGGAATATATTATTAAGAAATAGAATTTAAAAATAGAATTTGTATTTCTTTAGAAAATTTAAATAAAACGAAATGGAAGACATATACAAAAAGGAGTTTGAAGAATTGTATAGTCAAACTAAGTGAGTCATGCAACATTTTTATGAATTATAACATAGAAGTTTTACCTTAATTGTTTTTATTGAATGAATGTTCACTTTGCTTAAAATTTTGCCTTTCATTATTAATTAGAAATATGTTTAATTATGTTGAATCAACCATAGAGGTAGTACGTGCAAATGTTTGCCTCAAATGGTGTTAAGCATCATTAAAGATTTAAATAATCACAAGACAATAAATTAAATAACCGAACACAAATATACAAGAATATTTTGATCTGTGAACACTAAGCGGCTGGAGTAGTATGTGAATATGTTTGCTACTAATAATTAGTGAAAACTAATTTCGAAATATTTAAGTAGCAAGACACTAGATTATCAGAGTAGTACGTACAAATGTTTGGCTTGGTGAAATAGTGCTTGCATTGTGTTAACATTTTCACTAAAAATTCTTTTAAAGAAAAATAAATACATAGTGAACATACATTAAACTACTATAATTCCAATATCATTATTTAAAATAAACAATATCGCATTTAAAACAATTTTATATAAGAATCATTTAGACAGAATTGGTTTAATGTTAATTATTGTAAATAATCGAAATATATTGACTGTTATTATTAAGACATAGATATTGTGTTTAATTTCTTTACCCTATCCCATAATAGACCACGTATAAATTTTTAAATTTATGCTGTTATACTAATATCATACGTTAAGGTATCATCATTATTTATGATAATTTAAAAAGTAGATACCACAGCAATATGATGTACCTGTATGTCCAATGTTTACATTTCAAACACTAATTTGTATTTATCACCACAGCACTATTATTAATTTATCCGCCCCTGCTACTTCAGCAACTCACTCGTCAATTTAATCGAACTTATCTCGAGGTTTTTAAACTCATAACAAAACGTTGCGAAAGAAAGAAAATCTCTGCAGTTTTGTAAAAGTATTTCAGTCGTTTACCTTTGCAGTTCACACGTTTTAAACGATTACGATTAAAGGCGACATAGGAAAGAACAAATACTACGGTAAAACCTTGAACTTGTAATTTTGTTGACAAACTCGTCTGTAAAGTTGAGATATGCGCGCATATGTGGATGTAGGAACACATACGAGAAGGAAATCTAAAACAAATATTTAACGCTATTATGAGGAAATTAAATTTCTGCAATATTCCGGAGGTTCCCCATGATAACTATATACATACCGACATATAAATAAGCGTAAATAATAAGTGAAATTAATGGGTATTTTGCGCAATTAACTAGTGTACAGTGATTTATAATCATTACAGTTTGTAATTCCCTTATAATCCTATTGTATTTTAGGTGTGCTTTAAGTTAACGAGTCGGGTTTTTCTAAACAGATTAGTTAAATTATTTCTTCTCCTGACTGACTTCATACAACGCCTTTTGTCTTTACTTTGCCTGATATCCGGTAAAAAAGACTATATTTCTTATTTGGGAAAAGTCCATGTCGGAAATCCTCAATACAGGGGTAGTAATACACTTATTTTTCCTTATATACTTAATTATGAATAGCATTCGACAATCGTTAGTGAAAGCGAGATTGACGGTAATAAATTTGCGGATAACAAAAATAATTTATTGTGTTTTGATCTTATAGAGCGTTTTATTACGCGCCCACTACACGATTCCCGATAAATTAAAATGTTTTTTTTTATTTTATTTGCAATCAATTACATGAAAAAAATTAATTGAAGAGAGACACACTTGTTGAAACTCTATGACAAATAATAATTAATATTAAAACACTGTAAGCTGTTTTACCATTAGTGGCTTTTTTAATTAATTTTCTAATTTTGTCTGAAGGTTTACCATAAGGGTAGAATAATGCACTGAATTTATACTAAAACTTTAAATTAAAGAAACGGGTATGTGCTATTTGTTTGTTTCGAAAGATATTATTCATCTTCCTTTCATCCTTTAACTCTTTCAGCCACGGTCTTACATATATAATTTTATTAACAAAACAACTGCATTTTTGGTTTGATTAAGGTTTATTTATTATAAAAAAAAAGAAAAAAATAAATTTGCGCTTCAGGCTTTTGTGGAATAGGGTGGTTAGTTAAGTAACCACCGTGACGATTGGCATAAAAAGTATTCAAGTAAAGTGTAGTATACGCAGCCAAATTTGATAACAAAAAATTAATTCTGATGAAAATCGGAGAAACATGTCTTATTTGTGCGTATGCAAAGAAGAACTTTGCAGGTTCTGCATTGCCATATAGTACGCTCCGGCTTTTTTTGGTGCTGCATTTTGCACATCTTCGTGATGTAGATCGCTCTGGCTGATGCATAATGCTTTCCAGACGCAATTCTCTTGGTATTGATGGTTTGTGTTTCTTTATTTGTACCGGTAGTGGAGAAGAGGGTTCCGAAATTGAGCGCTTAGTGCTACTTCTTCGAAACTCTTTGGCACTGAGCCGATCAAGTTCTGGGTGGTGTATTTTCTGGAGCTCTTTATATGTAATATAAGAGTTTATGACGGCGCAGTCCAGAAAATGAAAAAAATATTCGATGCCATCATTAGCGGGTTTTCGGTCAATGGCATAAGTGCTTTTCAGCTGATCAAATTTATCAACATAGTTCATACATCTGTTATATTGTATGACAGCTTCAGGACAATTTATTTCATTTAGCTCTCCATTGCGTTCTGTGCGAGTAACAACACCTGCCTGAGTTGGATCTATGTTGTTGGTGAGAATAAAAACTGATTTTTTATCCTTCCATTTTAGAAAAGCCACATTCTCATCACTGACCCTGTAATCATATTCTCCTCGTTTTAGATGTTTGTCCTCTTTCAGCTGTGGTAGAAATTTGCGATTTGAGTTGACAGTGCCACAGGCCAATATATTGTCCTTATACAAGTCTACTTGCAAAGAACAGCTATTGAAATAGTTATCAAAAAATACTTTATGATTTTTTGATTTCAAAATCATGCAAAATTTTCGAACAACTTTTCCTCCTAGAGCAGTTTGTATCTTCTCACCATCCTTTCCAGTATATATTTCGAAATCTAAACAATATCCAGACTCACATCATGCAAACTTTATATCCTCGTTTGATTGGTTTCTTTGGCATATATTGTTTGAGGGAATTTCTACCCTTGAACTTTATCATGCTCTCATCTATAGCTACTTTTTCTGGTGCGTGATAATTTTTATTAAAATTTATTTTTAGTGCATCTGGCATAGGTCTTATCTTATAAAGTTTGTCCTAATTATCATCGGTTTTTTTGGGCATTAGGACATTGTCATTCAAATGTAAATTATTCAGATGCCATCCAAAGCGGTTGAGTGGCATAAAGGAAGATATGTATACGTTCTTCATATCAGGGACAGAAGACCAGTAATCTTTATAGCTGGGCGATTTTTTTATACCCATCACTAAATTCAAAGCAAGAAATACTTCAATTTCTTCAGGTGTAGTTTGTGTAAAAGGTACTCCTTTCCGCGTAGCATATAGATTTGTTTGAAAGCAGATTGTTTCAACTAAGTTTGCTGTCCAAAATAAACGGAATAATTTTGTGGTTGTTATATTCTCTACTTCTACTATATCATCTGCAACACCTCCGCCTCCTGTCTATTCACACGGCTCTCCCAATCTGAATTTGTTTTCCACTTTGGTTGCACCACTGCGGAGCAGAAGGTATATCATCATCCGAGTCAAAATAATCATCAAGTTCTGGCTGCAGTCCTGAAGGTATATCACCGAGTACCATCAGATCGGTTTCTTGGTCATGATTTCTTTCTTCGTCTGATTCGAAACTACAGTCACTTTCACTATCAGAAAGTATATCTTCAAACAAAGTATCTACGATGTCTTGTTCATCAAGTATGCGCGGCATTCTAATTATATACATAACACAAAATTATGCGGGAAAACAGATTATTTTACTATAGTCACAGTGGTTAGTAATCTAACCACCATATTACTTACGTTAGTTTTTGTATATTATGCTCTTGTTACATATATATATTTAAAAATTGTATATACTGGGTGAGATATGTAGATGATATTTTGGTGTGTTTTAAAGGAACGGAGAGACAGTTAAATTCACTTCATAATCATATTAACACTTTGCATGATAATATTAAATTCACCATAGAATTAGAAGAAAATAAAACCATTAATTTTCTAGACCTTCAAATATCACATATTACTGATACACACGAATTCGCTATTTACCATAAACCCACCCACACAGATATTACGATACATTCTAACTCTTTCCACCCGATTAGTCATAAACTTGCTGCTTTTCACTCAATGTTATATAAATTAATCCATGTTCCTATGAATAAGATTAATTTTGATAAAGAATTAGATAGAACTTACACCATAGCTCAGAATAATGGTTATTCAAAAGAATTAATAAATAATCTCCTTCATAAAAAACAAAAAACAAAAATCATATCCGAAATTTATCCTATAGTTCCCCAAAGTTACTTATCAAAATTTGCCTCTGTGACTTATATAGGTACACCTTCCATAAAAATAAAAACATATTTACAAAAAACAACAAACACATTAATTTCATTTCGTACAAACAACAAACTACAGAATCACATTAAAAATGATAAAGATAAAACTGACAAAAAATTAAAATCTGGGGTCTATAAGTTAAATTGCGAGTGTGGAAAAGCTTATATCGGACAAACTGGTAGATCCTTTTCCACACACATAAAAGAACATGAAAGAAGTTATAAATTACAAAAAACAGATTCCACATATGCAAACCACTGTATTGAACAAAAACATAAATTCTATAATAAGTTTGACATACTACATATACAGGACAAGAGTAAAAAATTAAATTTATTAGAAAACCTAGAAATAAATAAATTAAACAAATTAAACCTTATTTTAAATGACCAACTAGAAGTGAATAATTCACCGTTGTTAAATTTAAATATTTAAAATCAACTTAATAATTCTTATAGATATATATATATTTATAAATTGTTTAATTTTATAATAACAGTAAACAATCAGTTTTCAAAAATTTTTAATATTCTTAATCATATTATTATGTATATATATATTAAATATTACATTAAATATATAAGTTACTCCCGCTCTTAACCTAATGTCACAAACTCCCCTCTCTTCATTTAGGAAAAGACATAAATAAGAACGTCTACAAATATTTTGTATTATAATATTCACCACCTGATGAAGCCCTAGTAGGGTGAAACAATTGTTGTGAATTGAATAAAACTGTTTTGAACTCAATTTGAATTTATTTCAATTTTTACTTGTACATATATATGTTATCACAAAACAAAAAAACAAGTACTAAATAACTAAATACCACTGATTTCTTTTAATAATAAACACTCTATGCTTCTTTATTTCGACCACAACCGACCTGTTAAAAAAGCAAGGGGCTGCTCCGAGTTTAAATAAAGTGATATATATATATAAACAGTGCACCCTAGCGGCAAAGTCTCGCAAAAAATGATCAACTATGTCTTTAAAAATGTAATTGTTTAATAATTTGTCAATAGGTGGCACGAAAACAAGCTTTAAACAAGCAACAATAAGTGGTTAGATAACTAACCATCAAACCTGAAAGGGTTACAACATAAATTAGCCGCTTATGAATCAATGATATATTGACTACTGAATACGTCACTTAATAAAACTAACTTTAATACAGAATTAGATAGAATATACACTATTGCTACAAATAACAGCTATACTAAAAATATGATCAATAATATCCTTCGAAACAAACAAATAGCACATACCCGTTCTTTAATCTACCCTAAAATTTCTAGTAAAAATTCTGTTCATTATTCTACCCTTACGTATATTGGTACACCTTCAGGCAAAATTAGCAAATTAACGAGGGGGAAACCGCTGAGGGATTATGGTGTACACCCCGTAGGAATTCCAGGAATTATTTGGGATTATTGGAATTATGTGGAATTATTTGGGATTATATCGGATTACATGGGATTATTTGGAATTATATCGGATTACATGGAATTATTTGGAATTATGTGGGATTATGCGGGGTTACTTGGTAGAATTATGACGGATTCCACGGTCATCAGAAAGAATGTGTTTATATCTATTGTCCTGTATAATCAACAATACTTTAAGTAATCGAATCATCCCTTCAAATTAAACGTCATATCCATAGTTCAATCACAGTAGTAAAAATCAAATTGAATTTTAACAAAAAGTGCCTTTGGTAGTTTTTCACTTCCACGAATGACGCCTTACGACTCATTACTTGATCATATGATATTTTGCGGGAAATTGCTGATCGTACACTAGTTTGAACCGGTTTGAACCGAGATTTGAACGCATGCGCCTTCCACTCGGCATTTTATTTATACAAGTCAGTGTAATGCGGTGTGATGTGATATTCTAGGATGTTATGCTGTTTATTTTTGCTGCCACTGAATTATTGCACAGATAATCTTGAGGATAATTTTTACAGCTGAAATCAAGGTATGATCCTCACTTGAAATCTATTACCAAGTCCTTTAAGAGAGTAATTGTAATTTGTAAGCGCCCGTTGTTTTTCTTCAGATGGAAGTTTCACAAACAGAGGCTGAGTGCTTCACCGAAGTTGAAAATAAGCTAAATATTTCGGTGCCTGTCTGCATAAAAAATCTTTTAAGGATCAATGGATTTACTAAAGCACAATTACTTGCTCAAATCACAGATGATGACATCTTGTAGATGGAGAAATTTATGGCCGAGACAGTACCAACGTTAATTCCCAAGGAGGAATATGAATCGTATTTTGGAATATTTTCGAAAAAATCAGAAAATTTCAAACTTATACAAGGTCACAGAAGTTAATTACCATAATTTCCAGTCATTTCAAAAGAAACGTTCTACAACAATCTAAAACGCAAGATAAATCCCTTCCAACAAATTGGTGCACTGGAACTTTAGGTTAGCGAAGATATCCGACCCCTGATTCTTAATTTAATGCGAATTTTTTAACAAAATCGGTGTGTATAATCGAAAGTTATTTTTCTTTTGCTATTCATTTCGCTATTACTCTATTTCCATCTAGTGCATCGAGAGTAGTACATATTCATAAGTCAGTTACGTGGTTTAGTTACGAGTTTAATAAAAATGCCAAATTTAAAAAAACGGGAGAATAATTATTATTTAGAAAAAGATACCAAAACTTTCTCTAACATTCATTTATGATTTTATATATATATACCTATTTTGATTATTGGAGCACGATCCGATTCGCATTAACTCAATAGAAGTGTTACTCTACTTGTGGTTCTTGAAGATGAAGGAGTATTAAGAACGGATTTCAGAATAAAGTTTTGCTTTACTTTTAGGGACAAGTCGACAGGCAAATACTACATTAGTGGGTGCATCAGGCTCACAATCGGTAGTTACCGACGAGATCGCTACAAATCTCCCAGAAGAAACTTCTCATGTTTCACATACTATAAGAAACTGGATTAAACATAAGTGCATCAGCCACACCCAATGGTACTTTTTTAAATATTTTTCGAAACCAAATATGGAATACGAAATGAGTTATATTGCGTTATGAGATGCTACTGTAAAAGTTCCTATAAAATTCAAAAATATGCGCAACAGCCAGGCCATTCTAAGAAATGGATTTTTGGAAATATTTACAAGCATTTATCTGGATATATAAGTGCTTATTCTGCACCTGGTTCCGTATCTAAGACCACCGGCATACTAAAATCAATGTCAGCCCATCTTTGATCTGTGATCCAAAGAAAAAAAGTGAGAATAAAGATATTAAGTGGTTTTTTAATCAGATTCCTTGCTTTGAAGCGAATACTTCGATAGAACATGCTGAAAAAGGTAATCCAGCTCATCAAGGTTAAATTCAGAAGATGATAAGGCAAAAAATGTTGGGAAAGCCTGCAAATCAATAACTATAATTCCTTCGTTCAATAATGATATCAAACAACAAGAACATCCTAACTATATTGAAAGTCCTATTGCTAGCTCGATTGTTAGTGACAATTCTTTTGAAGAAAAGGAACCAGGTGAACCAGAAGCCTCATGCTCGAAATGGAAATCTTCTGATGGTGTAGAAAATTGAGACAGGGAAAATAAATCCCATCACAGACCCATCACTCAGTGGTCATTATTAAGTGTAATTGAGTGTAATAAATTTTACGCTGTTTTTTTATGATGAACGGTGGTATGTAGGTCAAATTATTGAAATTATCAATGATACAATTTTTAAAATTAATTTTTTAACACATGGAAGGAAGCAAAATAAAATGTTTACCTCGCCAAAAATTAAACAAGACGTTGCTACGGATGATCTCAAATATATTTTTTACGGCCCTGTTAAATTTGCCACCGAAATGGAACCTTTTCATTTAGATGAAATCACATACGCCGAAATATGATAATATTAAATCTGAGATTAAATTCTGTGTTAAAGACTAATTATTATTATTTAATTCGGTTTTTTTTTTATTTTTCACGAATATTTAAGTTTATAAATTTTACTTTTGCTGTGTTTATATGCTTTCCTTAAGTAGTGTATAAATAAAACAAATCGTTTTCGTAAGGGTGGTGTTATGCATGTATATTCAACCTTCGATTCAACCTTAATTTACCTTTAAAACGCGCACAAAATCCTCAGAACTCGTGGAACATATAAAGAAATAATTAGGGATTATTTGGGATTATTGGGATTACATGGGATTATTTGGAATTATTTGGAATTATTTGGAATTATTAGGAATTATTTGGAATTATTAGGAATTATTTGGAATTATTTGGAATTGTATGGAATTATATTGGATTATGTGGGATTATTTACATATGGTGGGATTATAGTGTACGCTTTTGAGTCAGCGGTTTCCCCCTCGCAAATTAATTAAATAAGCCACTAATGGTAAAATAGCATACAAAACTAATAATACATTAGAATGTTTTTTAAAAGACAATAAAGACAAATCAGATAAAAAATCAAACTCGGGGGTATATAAGTTAACTTGTGATTGTAACATGTCTCATATTGGCCAAACTGGAAGATCCTCTGCACAGAGAGTGTCCGAAGATAATAGAAGTTACCAGGATAAAAAAGATGACTCTACAATTGCGAACCATTGTTTAGAATATAAACATACTTTTAACAATAATTTTAAAATACTTCATATCCAAGATAAAAGTAAAAACTTGATCTCCTAGAATCACTAGAAATTTCTAGAATTACAAAATTAGGGTTAGCGTTAAATGATCGAACCAACCTATGTCACTCCCCACTTTTGTCTTTAAATTTGTAATATGTTTTCCAGTATATAATTTCTCGCACTAATGTAAATTTTTCATTACTCACCCACCTGATGAAGTCGCTGTGCGACGAAGACTTTGTAGTGGTTTACCATAATTAAAATTTTCAAACTTTAAAATCAGTGTTTTTATTTTTATCAACAATTACATGATCCAACTTTTAAGAAGAATTTTATTAATACTTATTCATTAATTGAAATTTTCAAGTAATTATTTATTGACTTAGTTCCACTACAAAAAAATATTATTTTATGGAATTCCATAGAATTTTAGTGCCATCTTGTAGGTTTTTATTTTATTACTACTTATCATTTTGTCATATATGAGTCACGTTGACATCAAAGGTTTTGTGTTGTATACATTATATGATAACTATGAAACAGAGTTATTATAACCAATTCGTTTATTTTGACTTATGTTATTAATTTAACAATAAAAAATAGTATGTATGGATGAGGCAGGTTCTAATAAACGAGTACGAATTTCTTTTTTTGCATACGATTGAATAATACATCAACAAGTTCTGTGAACTAAAGTTCTTTCATATAGTCACGTTTTGGACTTCATAACAAAAATTATAAATTCTATAAGAGCTGCTTCATTACCGCACAGACTTTTCAAATGCTATTGAAAGATAATGATTCTCAGATTTAATAACTTACGCAGAGCGAAGTGACTTAGCAAAGGCATAGTATTAGACCAGTTTCTTAATTTGATTACTGAAATAGACTGACAATTTCTTCTTGAACAAAAAGAAGAAATTTATAACGAACTTGAAGACCCTAATTGGCTAAGTGACTTACCTTTTTTAGCTGATATTTCTCAAAAATTAAATCATTTAAACTTTATTTTGGGTTGTCAAGAAAAATTTTCTAGTCATCGTGGCGCCAATTTCTTATTTTAATAAAGTTAGAGTTATTACTTTAGTAGAAACAGGATTATCTAAAGCTGTTGTAGCAGGACATTCCTGGGATAGACAAGTGGGTTCTGGATGACCGACCTCGAGAATCAACTGGGATGGAAATTTGAAAATACTAAAAATAAGTTTTTTCGAACAGCAACAGAAACAATCATTCATCTTAACTTCTCTGTATTTGTTTACACCGCACGAATTCGTATTCAGGAAGTGAATTTTAGAAAATTACGCTGCTGCTAAACAGATGAAACTTAAAGCAAGACCCAAAGAAGCCAGATTGGGCATTACAGTGCCTTGCGAATGACAATAACTTTTGGGTAATCGTAATTTTGTGATGAAAAGACCTTTCAGTCATTCCCCTTTGGCCAGGTTAGAGTATATATATCAACGAGACAGTGGTATGATGCAAAATATACACAAAAGGTTGAAACCATGGACATGGGTTTCTGCAAAAAGTCTTGGGATATTATTGCATTTAGAAGAAAGTTTCATAAGTGACGTTTATATTAGAGTTTTGGAAGATGTGATGTTGCCCTCAGTGATGTAAATGTTTCCAGAAGGCGACTTTATATTTCAACAGCAGTCCATACTACTCACAAAGTAACAGAATGGTGCCAAACCCTCAATATAAATGTGCTTTAGTGGCAGAGTTTAAGACCTGATTTGAACCCTATAGAAAACATGTGGAGAAAGTTGGTTAAAAGTATACAAAACCAACGTTTACATATTCAAAACAGGGAGGGTTTTTTGGCCGCTATAGTTAAGCTTGAAATGATCTTCCACAAGGCTATTTCAGAAATTCATGTTCGGCTATGCCCAACCGCTTAAATAAAATTATTCAAACGGCGAAACGATCAAATACTCAGATCTTGTTTATTTATTTTTTAGTCTAATAAACTGTGTTTCATTTATTATTTAATGTCTTTATTGTATTACTGTACTAATATTTATCATATTTGATAAGTATCTGACAAATGGAAAATAACGACATCATTTGAAAAAAAGTAATATGTACCAAAACCAGATATACACTAGAGCGCTGTCAACTGCATTAAGAATAACATTGACGACCAGAATTAATTTCTCGCAACTCAGTGTTCTAAATTATAATACTATGTATATAAGAAATACAAGAAAATTCTAAATACTTGTGCTTTATCTTTTATTTTAGACTACTAATATACACAAAATCTATATATTATTATATATATATTAGAGGGGCAGAAAATTATAACATTCTGGTAAGCATATGATAAAAAGGAAACAATATTAATTTAAAATGCTAGCTTTAGTAATAATTTACAATGTCTTATAAATCAGAGTAATTTACATTAACTGTAAAAGGTAGTACCTATCTTCTGTCTTTCGAAGTAACTTCCCTAGTCCACCATATTTGAATTTGATTTTCGCAGTGGTTAACGCTATTTGCTCAAATTACTTGCACTAATGCCTCTTTCCACAATTGAATGCATTCGCCCACTTGTCTACTACTATATTTCCCAAAATTATTGTTATGTTTTTGTTATACCTCTCATTAGTTCTATTGATTTAAATATGCGATGGAATGGTGGAAGTCCACGAAACTATGTGCCCATACTTTTCTGCTAAATCATCAGCTTTGCCTGAGTTTAGTAATTAGAATATAGAATTTCAAATTTTTGGTTAGAAACATAAAAAACAATATTTCGTGACAGGAAATTGTGAAAAATACATTAGGTTGCTCTATTATGATGAAGTTCTTGAATTGAATCAAATAGTAATACACGATAAATGAAGAGTATCCACTTGTATATATGCATATGAATGTAGAGATGTAGTCAGAGCAGCATAAAATATCTATACACGTGTGTGATATATTGTTTTGAATATGTGGCAAATAATTAATTGGCGTTAAATAGAATTATTAATGTATGAACATAGTTACATCACATGCATTTACAATTAATACATATTCCTGATGTCTTATTTATTAGCTACCGGTACTATTTAGGCGAGAAATAAAAAGAAAATCAATTTAAAATGTAACTTATCATCATTTTTGCGTAATATATTTCTATTAATTTTTAATTTTAATAGACATTCATATCGCAAATATGTATATACAGAGTGTTTCAATTAAAGTCAGATTTTCCTTTCACCAAAAATTTACTCAAAAAGAATAAAGGTTTGTGTCTATTAATCGGTGAAAAATAATTCATCCTATTCAAACGCAAAGTCATCTGCAATACTACAACAAAGGAAAAGAAACAGAAAACCATATTAAGCATTTTTGTAAAACAAAACCACTATGAAAATACTAAATTGATGACAATGTCTCATTTTAGAATTTTGACAGATGGCGCTGTAGGCTATATCAACTTAAAAATCTTAAATGATAAAGAGAGTCGAGTGACCTCTCATTTGAAAGATGTTTGGAAGGTCTATTCAAAATTTATGTTTTTCAAAATTGCCTTCATTTGCTGAATCTCACGGGTCTTCACCTTTACTAGTATCCGATAGGTGACGCTTTAGTCAATTACAAAATCTGGGGCCGATAGGTGGCGCTGCGGTCGAGTTGTTAATAAATTTTATATTTATAAACCAAAATAACTTATATGTACACAATACGTTCGCGTAGTCAACATTCGTGTTTTGGTATATGCTGCCGTCCAATAGATGGCGCATTTTTTTGGTAGAATTCTCATCGCGCCACCAACCGAAAGGGAAGAACAATGTCTGCCGAGCCAGCTAGTTTAGTAGTATAATAGTTACAACGGTAACAAAAAAACAAAAAATAAATTTAATTGTTGTTGATGACAGGTTATGACAGACATCTTAAAATCATATATTTATAATAAACTAAAACATTTTCTGGATATAGCGGCCATAAAAACAAACATAAATAAAACTACATAATTTTTTCCTCGAACGTTTCGACACTTATTGTTAATGTCTTCTTCAGGTTTATTAAATCCCGTTAGCTGAATTCCCTAATGCGGTAGAGCTCACTTTGTCAGAAACTTACTTTCAATTTAGGGACAAATTTTATAAACAAATATATGGATATGCGATGGGGGAACCTAATTCGAGTGTTATTGCTCAATTGATGATGGGCGAGTTGGAACAAGAATTTATATCAAAATTAAATTTCAAACCTACATTCTTCAAACGATATGTGGATGTTTGCAAAACTGAAGTTCCCGTGGATAAAATAAATTATATGTTGGATTGTTGTAATGACTGTCATAATAGATTAGTATTCACATTAGAGGTAGATGGAGTAATACATTTTCTAGACATGACTTTAATTCGACACAAGTGTATAATAAAAACAAAGAAACCTAACCTACAGCAATAAGCAGATATGTATTTCACACAAGAAAAATGTTGTTATTGCTGTTGTGGAGAGAGGTATTAAACTTACAAGTGTGGAATCTAGTCGTGATATTTTATGAAAAATAAAAACTATGTTACAAAAAAACAATTACCCAACCAAATTCATTCAAAAAATTGTAAAATATAGAGTACATAAAATATATAATAATAATATCCTTCATTTCAACACAAAGATATATACATAGATATATTAAAAACAAAAGACAATATGCTATTGAAATCTTAAGGCGTGGTTCAGATGCCTGGAGAAGTTCTCCAGCACCTGTTCTTCCACCAAAATCTTAAAATCAAAAGAATCCAAAATTTTAATACTAATATTCTGCTTAACTACTACATATATTAATTGAGGTCTTATTCAAGTAACCGTATACATATATTAAAAAAAGAAACACAAAATAATGCATATTATATAATATACTGAACAAAATATATATTGTTTATGACAAATAAAATTTTGAGAAACGAATTGAAGTAAGCGTCATTGTTGTTCTAACAAATAAGAATAGACAGCACCCCTGAAAGCCGTCAAACCCATAGTCCCGGTATAGAATTGTAGAGGGAGTAGATTGCATATGTGAATGGTCAATGACTAAATAAGGACAGAAACTTTAAACTTTAACGTGGGGTTGTCTTCCCCGTAAGAGAAATAAGACAGATAGAGCAAATATACCGCCATCATACTCTGTTACTGCGTTAGTCAACTTATATGTTGTAAGATGAATGTATGACAGACCCGTAAATTTTGTTCATAACCAGCGGTTATTATTGTTTTATTAAATTTCATTATAATAGATATAGCTAATTTTAAGCAGTGAATAAAACATGTTATAAAATATAGAAAATATTAGATATAAGCAGCATAAGGTCTTTATTTTTAAATATTTAATTCTATTTTGTTAGTAATGAATTTGAGTCAAAGTGTTGTTTTAATTCATGTGGATGAAAATCAATGGCGCAAGCCAAAAGATCCAAGGACAGATAGTAGTATGGTACTATCTTTTCTCCTTATATTAGTATTATGCACGTCACAGCGAAACCTGACTTTCCTCAATAAGCACGGTGGTCACCCAAACAAAAGGATACTGTGAAACAAGGTAAGGCAATGTAAAACAATTCGGTTTTGCATATTTACCCATCGCATGGATCTGAGGTTGTGTGATATTCTATCATACTTGCGGATACCAATAATGTACCGCATACACGCGTTTTGAACTCTCTGCAGTCGCTTCATGTCAACAGCATCCAAACAGGGCCCATAAACAGGCATGCAATAATTAAACAACGACAGCACCAATGATTCGCACAGCATACTCTTTAATTTAATACTGAAGATAGATTTGAAAGAATGTAAAATCTTTAAGTTGTAGTAAGCACGGCTTATAATTTTTGATATGTAAGACGTAGTATAAGGAAGTATTGTGATGACGAACATTTTCGACCTCGAGATTTTTACCGATGTCCACGTTTTGAAGTCCCCTGATACCAAAAAAGTGGTTTTTTAAAATTTCTCTCTCCCTCTCTCTCTCTCTTTTTCTCTCTGTGTGTTACCACGATAGTGGTCAAACCGCTGTAGACATCAATTCCAAATTTTGTATTTACGTGTATAATCTCCCTCTTGAGATCTGATTACTTTATCAGAAAAATCGGTAGACCGGAAGTAGTAGTCTACTTCAGTGAAAAAATTGAATTTTGCCAATATTTCGTCAATTACTAGGTTTAAACAAATTTATAAAGAATTCAAATCTACTCAAAATTAAATTTGAGAAGAATTGTATTAAAACAATACCGGAAGTAGGTCTTTTACTCTCATTAAAAACCAGTTTTTTTGCGAATATCTCGCAAGTCATGCTTTCTAGGCAGGTACATTACGGGTATAAAAGTATTTAAAACATAATTTTAAATATCTTTTTTATAAAAAAAATTTCAAAATTCGGACCGGAAGTAACACATTTACTTTTATCAAATAGCAATTTTGTGCAAATATATCGTAAATTATGTATTGTAACCTTTTCGGGTTCGCAATAAACAACTCGTGCAATTTATTTATTTAAAAACAGTCTGTATATTTATTCACTTAAAATTAATTACAATATAAAAATATAAAACTAATGTATCACACTTAAACTACTACGATTTAAATTAACACAGGTATTTATTTCTATTACTAATATCTATGTAACACTACCGTATTTATATCACTTCTATTTATATAACACGGTAATATTTATGTCTTTATTACACTATATTTATGTTTATTCTTCGACTACCACTCAAAGAACTATTTACTTATTTCTTATATTTATTTTTACTTTGGTCTGTTTCGCGCGACTACTACTTAAGGAAGTTCTTATTCCGAAATTACTCGTCCATCGGTGACCCAGCCGCCTTATATACACATACGAAACATCTGAAAGCATTCGCGTGAACTCCATCTTCCTCTCGATGTTTGTAGAACATTCCACAGACGTTCTGTCTCGATGCAGTACATATATAAAATGGATGATTTATTGGTTAAAGATGTTTACCAGTCGCGTCGAAATGATTTACAACCTCTCTTTTGTCGTCTCGCGGATGTCTACTGGTTTCCTTACATTGCCCCCTTCTTAAAAATTGCGTTTCGTCCCGAAACACGCTATTCCATGTTCTTGTCGCTGGCGGATGACGAAATCCACACCGGGACCCATGGGTGCACCCAGCTGTCTTGTAAAAATGGCAATCCACCGTCCCAGGCGGCACAACGGGCTGATTGGGCCGACAGGCGCACACGACCATTTCCATACCAGTATACCGAAACACTGCCTCCGGCATGTTTCTTACGGTTCTTCATTCCAAATGGTCTAATCCGCAGCCCAGTTTCGGAATTGCCAGCCTCCTTATATTTGCTCGAGTGCTCGTCCTCGTGAATCAACAAGGGATTCCCATAAATTGGCTCTCTAGGTTTTCCAGTAATTTGTCGCACATCCGCCACTTCACTGCTGTCACGTCCATGGTATGGGGCCAATTGGTTGAAACGCACCACCCCTGGCTCACTATGGGGTGTTAGTCTTATGCGATAACCCACGTCATCTATTCGCTCTAGTATTTCGCATGGTCCCTCCCAGTATTGTTGGAGCTTTGGGGACAGGCTTCGGCGACGTTGAGGATTATATAACCAAACAAGGTCCCCTTCTCGGTAACTACTTTTTATTGTCGCTCGGAAGTCTACTTCTTTTTTTTTTTATTGTAAACTCATTATTTCGTTACATTATATATATCATCAAGAGTACAAAAGTAATTAGTGCTAGATTTGCAATGTCTTTTGTATACAAGGTGTTCACTAGGGTGGAGTGATAATGTATGAAAAAAAAAAATTCTAATTTTTTTTATTGGAATAGCAATACAAAGTTGCCTTTTAATGAGTAAATTCAGCATACAAAAGATTGTTTACTTGTCTTGATGTTATGAGGTGCCCCAACCCAATTGAAAATTAGAAAAATACTAAATTTTTAAAAACATTGATCTAATTTTGAATGATAGTATTTTTATAGATTTCATGTCCCTCATAAAAAAAAAACTACATTGTGATACGTTGATTAAGAGCCTGGTTAGGAGTACTAATATTTTTAATCAAGAAAAATTAAAAAATATATATTATCAAGGAATGAACAAAACCAGAAATTAGTAGATTATTTGGTATTAAATTGTTTTTTTGTTTCAAATTTAGGCATTTGCTGCCGTGATAATAGTCTTGCCCTTATGAAACCGTCTCGTTTTTTTTCTCCACAAACTGCACTTGAAGCTTCGGTCACTAATTTGATACAGCGCTCTACAGCTTGGGTATGGCACGGAAAATCTTTAATATTCTGACATGTAGTCAAACCGTTTTCGACAATCTCTTTCAAGGCTTCATCAGATAAATTGGAAGTCAGAGGTGGTTCAGTTATCTTACATTCTTGCCACGTAATTAAGTCGGTATAATCTTGAGCATCGAAATTTAAAGCAGGCACTTTAAACGTTCGAAGCCCTAGAGTATTCCCTGCTCTTGCTTTTAAAATTCGCTGATATGCTAGTTTACGTATGATTTCTCTGTCGTCTCCAAGCATAGCAATAAGAATATTTTCTGGATGACCAAAATATCCATTTCTTTGGATTACCTTATCAAGGATTTTCTTCAAAGGCGCATTCAAATATCGAGTTAGGGTAATTGTTTGCCACAGGTGCTTAGCTCCGTTTATACATGAAGGATAACATTTTATTGTGAACCACATTGGACCATAAACTCTCATAACGAAAGTGGCTAATATCACTAAATTTTCTTCGGGGTCTGTTTTAGTAGCATATAATCTTAAGATTCTATTTGCTGTAGTAAGCCATCTAGAATGGTTAAGTGGTCCAGGTGTAATATTAGCTAGATCAGGAGAAAAAATGCCAGTGCTGATAGCTGTCATCACATCGTAAAGATATTTTTGGTCGGTGCTCAAGTCATTTCTAGCGACTTCAGGTAATATGCAGGGAATGGTGGTAAATTGAACAAGTGGCATTGATTCACATTTTTGTAATTCAGATCCAATAGGGCCTGAAAAGCATTTAGGCCCTGTAGTTTTTCCATCCAGATGCAATAAAAGATGTCGCAATGGTAACTCATTCGAATGTAACTGGCAGACAAACCATTGTAATGGTTTGTTAAGTTCTTCTTCCATAAAACGAATAACACCTCCGTTGAAACCTGTATTCACGACTGTACCATCGCAACCAATAACAACTATTTCATCCAATTCCACCGATTTTGTTCTCAAATGATTTATTATGGTACTTTCAATACCTTTAGCAGTTCCCAACTCACACGTAACATGCCCGAAATAATCACTTCCTGGCTCTGATACAATCACATAATGGTCTTCTGTTACTCTTTTTCTATAAAATTTGCCTTCCTTCTGAATACTAACCAAAGTCTTATCTTTTCTGCCATCAAAATAAATTCCGCGTATATTTTTATTGCGATCTGCATCGTGTAATGCTGATCTGACTTTCGTTCTTTCTCGGCGCAACTTTGAACGATCAATGACAGCACTTGGATCCTTTGATGTAATAATACCAACATCTTTTAACACAGAAGAAGCTATAATAGCAGCTGCTCTGTCAGAGACTCCAGTACGATCGCAGGCGAGAGCTAATGATGGTAAATTTAATCTCTTTTTCTTAAGTGGCGGAGCAGCTACTTGTTTTGGCGATTGATAAGGACTAGAAGCTACGCTGTTATTGCTTGAGCTGGTGCTTTCGGTTGTTAAGTCATCAGGCAAAGAACGAGAACAAGACGGTTGGTTAGGATCCATTATCTCTTTTTTACGCAGTAATTCTTTTTCTTGTCTTTTTAATTTTTTCATATTTTTTACAGTCGCAACCAAATCTACACCGCCTATCATCATTTTTCTTGTAGTTCTTTGATCAAGTAAAAAACATACTTCTTCCTTGGGAACACGACTGTCTTTTGAGCAATTGCACTCTGAGATTACTTTGCATTTGCAACTGCAAATATCAAATAACCGTTGGGACTCAGTAACAAATTCATTTATTTTCTCTTGATATTTCTTGTTCGTTTGACGGCTTTGATAAGGTTTTAGTAAGCTTCTATATTTGTCATGGTAAGATCGAATAAGTTGTAGTACTCTCTTAAAGCTGACAGTAGGAAGCGACGCTTTTCGCCAGATATCTAAAATTTCCGTAGCCAATCTTTGGGATATATCATGAACTGTCGGCTCTTTTGTTGTTTTGTCAGGCTTTAATTCATATTTAATATATAAGTAATTTTTCATAACAGCATTATAAGTTGGTAATTGAGACACTGGTAACTTCTCCGGTAAACCAAACACAGGACAACATGTCTCTTTTCGTGTTTTGACTCGCGACATTTGACTGTAATAAAGAGAAAAAATAGGTATAAATTATATCGAAAATAGTGTGTCATCGACAATCTGTGAACAGGAAATTAAAAATATTACTTACATACAGTCTTATTTTCTTGACAGCAGTGGTTAAAATTAATGTTTCTCACAAGTAAAATAACAATAATACACGCGCACAATGGCGTTCGAACAACGTTTGACAAGTGCAGTGAAATCATCTCTCCCGCCTCAACACCCCCGCCCCCACCCCACCTATCCACGCACTATTCAAGGTTAAACAGTTGCCAACGAAACGGAACACACAGAATATGATTTAGCGTTAATTTGACAATATTAGACGTTGGTGTTTTTTGACAAAATTTTGCGAATTTCTCTAAAGTTCATGATGTTGGGGGCACCTCTAAATTTATCATGTGCCAAATAAAATTTTGTATGTATATTTGTGAACAATAACAGCAACTTTTTACAGGTATTCCGAAACGAATATGAAAAAAAAAATTTTTCACTCCACCCTAGTGTTCACACTTAAACCCGCACCATTGGTAACTCCGTTATTATTGGAGCTACGAATTCGTCCAAATTAGCAAACTAGTAGGATTTTTCCTGGCGGTTACGACGATAAAAACAAAAAAACAATTGAACGTCGCGTTTTTCAGATATTTGACAAAATGTAATTTTTTAAATGGAACACCCTATATATTTTTATGCGGTTGAATAAAAAATTTAGTTCTGAATAAAAATGTTTAAATACATTATCTTAAAAAAATTGAAACTAAAAAAGTTATCACGTGATTTCTTTAAAGGGGCATATTCCCGAGATAATCAGAAAAGTACCCATTTTAAAATGGGACAGTATAATTTAAAATTCCACTCAGAAAAAAAGGAAAAGAGAAAATGAAATTAGCCTACATTACAATAGTTTTTACAATTTTGATCAAATAGGCACCAATAAAAAAAAATATTCAATAACAATCCGTCAAATTAATCTGTCAGTGTTTTAAAATTCGCATTGTTATTTTGCTGTTTTCTTCTTGTTTTCTTTTAATAAAAATGGTTTTCACACATGAGGAAAAATGTGATATTATGGAAGCTTACATATTTCAGAGAAAAAACACTATTAGAGCTCGCGAACATTATAGTGCAATGTTTCCCGAGCGCGCGATTCCTCAAAGAAGATATTTCTTGGAATTATACAGACAATTTCGGCGAAACGAAGAGGTTTTCAAGAAGAATAGAACGAAGAAGCAATTTGTGGTTAGTGAGGAAGTAGAGATAAATGTACTGGGATATTTTGAGGCGTATCCTAACAATTCAATTAGAGAATTAGCAAGAGAAATAGACCATTCATTGGGAACGATTCATAAAATTTTGAAAAAATATAATTTTGAGCCATACAAATATCGGCCAGTACAAACTTTGCATCTTAATGTTGATATAAGAAGAATGGAATTTTGTGAATGGTTCCTACATAAATGTGAAGAAGATCCAAATTTTCCTCGATATGTTTAATGGTCGGATGAGAGTAACTTCACTAATAAGGGAATGTTTAATCGAAAAAACTATCATTTTTGGAGTCGGAAAAATCCTTTTTTGACTCATCCCACTAATCCACAACATCGGTTCAGCCTTAATGTTTGGTGTGGTATGATTGGATCTAAAATTGTGGGTCCTTTTTTTTACCGCGGCTCAGTAACGGGAGAGAGATATGAGGACTTTATGTCTCATGTATTGGAAGATTTCGTGGACAACGTGAACTTGATGGATAGGCCGCGAATATACTTCCAACAAGACGGTGCACCGGCTCATAATCAGCATATAGTTAACGCATTACTGGAGAGACTGTTTGGACCCCGTTGGATTGGAACTCATGGACCAGTTCGGTGGCCCCCACGCTCACCAGATCTAACTCCGCTAGATTTTTTTTATGGGGCCGAGTGAAAAATGAAGTTTACAAACATCGTTACCAAAATGTGGAAGAACTTCAAAATAACATTACGGCCATTATTCGGAATATTGATGGAAGGACCCTTCTCAAAGCCACGCGCTGCACTCAGAAAAGAGCCCGCAAGTGTCTGGACCAAGAAGGTGGTACCTTCGAACAACTATCTTAGTTATGTATGTTGATTGATAGTGTTTATTATTCGTTTATTTGTTATTCTTAAGTTTCGTGGACGAAATCAAAATAAATTTCGTTAAAAACACAACGTTTCGTTTGAATTCATTTAGGAATATTATGAACAAACATTCTAGGACCTATACAAAAATTTTTTTCATCCGTTCAACAAGAGAATAGTATACAATAATCGGTACATATTATTTAATTACAAATTTCGTTAGGCATCCCTAAAAACAAATCCTAAATCCCTAAAAATGCACGGTATCTCATTTGAAAACTTACGTTTTAGTGATAAAGTAAGCAAATTTTAAGGATGTTTATGATATTATTTTATTTAATATCTGAAGATGACTTCAATTGGATAAACATGTGAAACATGCTACGTCTTTCATAAATTTTTTTAAACAAAATGCAATGTTTAAGAAATCACGTGATAACTTTTTTATTTTCAATTTTTTTAAGATAATGTATTTAAACATTTTTATTCAGAACTAAATTTTTTATTCAACCGCATAAAAATATATAGGGTGTTCCATTTACAAAATTACATTTTGTCAAATATCTGAAAATAAATATTCAATTGTTTTTTTGTTTTCATCGTCGTAACCGCCAGGAAAAATCCTACTAGTTTGCTAATTTGGACGAATTCGTAGCTCCAATAATAACGGAGTTACCAATGGTGCGGGTTTAAGTGTGAACAGCCTGTATATGAAATTTCAAAATTCGGACTGGAAGTAACATCTTTACTTCTATCGAGTAGCACTTCTTTTCCAATATCTTGTAAAGTATTCCATAGAATTTATTAAGAGAATGGAAGTATTTATAATAGGATTTTGAATAATTTTTGTATAAAAAAAATCTATAATTTGAAACGCCATACGTATAAGAAAGTCGTGTGGTGGCCACACCTCATTTTTTTGCTTGCGTTACTACTGGTATAGTGCTATTATTTAAAGTAATGTTCAACTGACCCCCACACCTCTCAACGCCACCCACCCTTCCAAACAACTTAACACAACTTTTGTTAGGGGTAATAAATATAGAATGTTTGCGGAAGTAAGTACTGATACTTAATAAATCAACATTAACTTTCGATATGGCATCAGTCAGCTCGGAAGGAGGAAAAGACAAATGCATTTGTGCATCATCCGCATACATATGCGATTTACAAAAGTCAATATTTTTGGGCAACATACTTGTATAAATTGAAAACAGCAGTATATAAGAGCAATATATAGGAAACAACACAATACAACCTAAGGATATAAAGTACGTTAGTATTTTATACATATATAGGGTATCAAAAAATTAACAAAGTCTTTGGCACCATTTAATATTAAATTGGTACATAGGAATAAAAATAGCATTTATTCACAAAAATTAAGAACGATGTACCAACTAAAGAAAAGACACATGTATAAAAAATCCCGTGGAGGATTAATTTTTTCTGTTGTATTATTAGGTTTCAATAAACCTGAATACGACATTAACAATAAATGTCGAAACGTTGGAAGGAAAAATGATGAAGTTTTATATATTTCTTTATATAGCCGCTATGACCCAGAAAATGTTTTAATTTATTAACATAGTAATGCCAATATGAAAAGTTTATTTTTATTTTAATATTACATACAGAATCCGATAAAAATATTAAAATCGTCCATATTGAGTATTACTAGTCATAACTGAGTCTACAAAAACTACTGACTTATTTATTTGAAGCAGATAGAGATACAAAAAACAATTTTGCTTAGGGTTTGACTTTATTTAGATTTTACTTTTGTTTTAAGTTTTACCCATAAAATTCCTGCGAAATTAGCCACTAAAAAAAGTTGGTCAACAATTGCCCGTGTAATTACTTGCTATATATTTCGGGCAGTCGCATGTATTAGGCTGTACACATAAAGTGGGGGCCCTATATATACTGTATTTATCGGTTTTATATCAATTTAAATTTGATTTCTCTAGATCAAAACGCATAGATTTAAATCTTTCAAAATAAACAGTATTTATATACAAAATACATACATATATCTAGACATGAATGTGTTTGTATATATATATATATATTAATTACTTATGAATTGCTAGTAAATTTCCTCATATTATGTATTCCTTTGTACTGTTAGAAACAACGTGTTTAATACTTTCATTCTAGCACCGTCATGTTTGGTTTTTCCGGCAACCTTCATACACAAACTTCATCGTCCATCATAAAACCATGGCAAGTGCGGCAATTTTTCTACACACATTTTACTGCTCTTAAATAAATATTACTCCGATTATTGCTACCTTTATTATTATTATTATGATTATTATTATTGTTATTATTCCGTACACCTGCCCAGATGAATGTATATTTTAGTAGTTTTGCGTAGTGTGCAGACCTGTTATCACAAAATTTACATTAACTCATTCAAAAGGATCAAATTTGAAATTACAAATTTTATTTATTGTTTTAAAACTAAATATTAAGGAAACACATGTGTCGTAGCAGCTTCCAATTTATTTTGCTTTTGGAGTAAGACACTACTGCACACTGATATTATTTCTTTATTTGTTTATATCGGAATAACTTTACAATAGATACATTACTGACATTACAAAATCTGTCATTCAATAATCACTTATAATTACACGAGAGCTTTCTTTTTTCCGGATAAATTTTCACTTTTTAACGAATTTTTTTTTGCTAGGTAACTGTACGAAACAAAGTGCCTGATAAAAGGACGAGTCCGAAGGACGAGTCGTTTTATCGAGGAGGCAACTAAATTCGAGTTTAAAAATGGAAAATTTATTCGTAAATAAAAAGAAAGCTCAATCAATCAAGCTTACAATCAGTTTCCAAATTTTGTCATAACAATACTTCACAACGAACACTATGAAGGTAAAGTAAACAATTTTGATGTTGGGTCAACCAAAAACAGTACGCAAAGCTTACGGTTGCATCGACTTTCAATTTTGACAATGAGTTCGCTGATTTTATGACATAACGAGAAAACACAAATCGTTTTAGGGGCAACCAAAGGTAAACAACTTTTTTGCCGATATAAAAGTTAAAGTAATCTTGTATCGCTGTCAAAGTTACAAAACAATACCGCCTTATGGGTTTTTTTACGCATGCATTAAATTATCTCATATATTTATTCTATGCGTCATGACAACACAAAAAGTTGTCAAAATTTCTACTTGAGCGTTATCAACATGTAGTTATAAAAAAGACTATAAAACTTCTAAGTTTTGAATCGTTTATGAGCTGAAGACATTTGTCAATGTTTCATAATAATGTAGATTGCTCTATAGATTATGTTCTTTAATGTTATTTTATATTCTTTTTCTATGCCACACATGATAAACCTATTCTCATGGATAGAAATTCCACCTCTTGTTTAATATGTATGCAGCTATTGATTATTTGTTATAGGCTATTCATAACTTAGTTATTATTTATTTTATATTTACTACAATTTGTATTTTTTACCGTTAAACTTGTCTTTAATTTATATAAGTTCGAGTTATTCAGTCTGACATTAACGAGATCAATTGCTTCTCGGGTCAGCATTTTCTTGCACTACTTAACATTATTTTGTCCATAGTAGTTTTCAACAAACTCAAACTTGAATGCTTCTATCCATTGTTCTTGCAGGCCACTTGTATTACTTGCGGTAATTATTATACAAGGTGTGTATAAATTGGCGGACCCACTACACGCAGCGATGTTCTTCGTTAAATTCGGAGTCCAAAATCCTAATACGAAAATGTTGTACCATGCTCCATATCTTTGCACGAGGTTCCTAAAGTTCGGACTTTCAGTCTTGAAATAAGCATTTTTACTTGATATTTGTTGACAGAAAGAGCTGCAATTTAGAAGAAAGAAGAATTGTTGTTATTATCCTTTCGTTAAAGTTTTCTTTTTGATTTTAAAGTTTGTTTTTAATATTTGTTTATTAACTTATTTTGACGAAAAACACATCTGACAATGTTGTAAAACAATAAGTAGGCAGCCTAATGTTGTTCTAGTCAAATACATTACTACTGTCAAATTTTGACACTTTGTAATCTACCTATTTCATTCGACTTGCTTATTTTTCGTGTTTATTTGTATAGTTTAAATCAGTTTTCGGGTTTTCATGTTTACTAGTTGTTCTGTTTGTTTATTATGAATTTTACGTTCAACGAATATGCCGATATGTACATGATATACGGTTTCTGTCGTGGAAATGCTAACATGGCAGGGCAGGAATATCGAGTACGTTTTCTAAATCGGAGGCATCCAAGTAAAAATGTATTTCGAAGGCTGGACCAACGACTTCGTGAAACAGGTTCGCTTATTCTAAGAAATGCGAACGCAGGTCGACCAAGGCAAAGGCGTACCGTGCAACTAGAAGAGCAAGTTCTAGCCACAATACAGGAAGATCCCTCTGCGAGTACCCGTCAATTAGCTTCTACACTAAATATTCCCAGTAATAAGACTGTTCATTTGGTTCTACGAGAAAACTTGCTTCATCCATACCATGTTTCTAAAGTTGAGCCTCTTTACGGAAATGATAACTTATTTCGAATCAATTATTGCAATACAATCTTAAATAGAATTTAGGAAGAAGGTGACTTTTTAAGACGTATTCTTTGGAGTGATGAGTGCATGTATACCAGAGATGGTGTGTTTAATACTCATAATTTTCATCATTGGGCAGATGAAAATCCACATGAATTTCGCGAATACGGTCACCAAAGAAGGTTTTCTGTTAACGTTTGGCTGGGTATAATAAACCACAGGGTAGTTGGACCAATTTACTTACCAAATCGCCTAGATGCCGGTGAATATTTAAATGTTTTAGAACAAGTTATTGATGAGATACCGCTGAACGTACGCCGTAATATGATTTACATGCATGATGGAGCTCCTGCGCACTTTGCTCGTAATATAAGAGACTGGTTGACTGAACACTTCCCAGACAGATGGATTGGTCGTGGCGGTCCCCTTTTGTGGCCGATCTCAATCCATTAGATTTTTTTGTTAGGGGTTTCATTAAAGGTAAAGTTTACGCTACACCTCCACAGGACGCTGACGAAGTCAGAGCCCGAATTGAAGCCGCAGTATTAGAAATCACACCAGAAAGAGTTGAGAGAATAGTACAAACGATACCACAAAGATTCCAGCTATGTCTACAAACTGATGGATTTCAATTCGAATAATTATGTAGGTAATAATTACATTGATTTCTATCAAGAAGATGTGCAAAAATTAGGCAATATTATCAAAAAATTTTTAAACTTTGTAATATTTTCGTAATAAATATGTAATCTAAGAATCCAATTTTATTTCGTTTGTTTCTTTTTTAAATTTAAAATGTAAGGTTCACATGACGACGTGTAAAAATGTTTCGAAGATTATAACTAGCACATGCGTGTTCAATGTTGCCAAATGTATGTTTCTTTCAAATTCATTCTGAAGACAAAGGAAGCCTGATACATCGTTTTAGGATTAGGACTTTTAACTCAAAATTTGACTAAGAATGTCGCCACGTATAGTGGGTCCGCTAATTTATACACACCTTGTATAGTTTGCTTCTCCTTCCATAATCATTACTTCTCTTTTGCAGGCTTTTACTTTTATCTTTATTACATCATCCTCTGGTCTTTGTTCTTCCCTTATAATTGTGAGAGCACCAGAATATGCACTCATAATATATACTATTTTTTTTAAGTAACTACAATCTCGCATATTGCTTTCTAGTACGATATTAAATAATGTTGCTGATAAACCACGTCTCACTTCTGCTTTAAATTGAAACTCAAAAAATTACAGCCGTAGACCCTTCCATCGTCAATTGAAATCTAATCAAACTATTGGTATTCCAATATTTTGTGCCCCTTTTAATACCATACTCCTGTTGATCCTTTGAAAAGTTTGTGTGAAATAAATATAAATATAGAATTGCATATTTACATATGCAATTCTATATTATTTTCATAGGTCTTTTCAGTAATCTGATTCATAGAATAAATAGCATCTATTAGTCTACCTTGTCTAAATCCATACTGATAATCTTCAATTGTGTGTTCGTGTACATCTTTACTTTTCTATTACTCAGTGTTAGTTATCGCATCTTATTGCATTTCCTGTTTTCAGTATTGGCACTATTAATCCAAAGTTTCATTCTTTCAGCATTTTTTCCTTTTCCCATATTTGCTCAATTAACCAACGTAATAATATACTATTTTTTGACTCAACACCTTCATTCTGTATCATTTCACTACTAATATTTTTTTTCAAGTAATCAAAAACTTCATAGCTCTCCTCTCTTGTCGATCTAAAGCTTATCTTCTTTCTCATATATACTAGGCATAGCATTTCTCATATTATACCCTTCTTCATAGTCTTGGTTTAACAATGCCTTAAAATGTTTCACCCATTCTTCATTCTCAGAGATGCTGCCATACTTGGTGCTGTACTTATTATTCGCCTCTATTTTCCTCAGCTATTTTTCCAACCCACTCTTCTCATTACCATTTATTTAGTCTTGTAATACCTTTCCGTATTTTCTTGTAATTTTCATAATTTTCTCTACTACCCTTTTTAAATCACTTCATTGTGTCATCTTTTTTTTTATTTAGCACTCAGTCACATTTTTATCAAATTTATTGCTCATTTTTACACCCTTCCTTGTTAAAATACTTTCATCTGCTTCTATTATACCAGCCTCAAAGCCTTTGCATTTCTCTTACATATTTTTTATTTTTAACTCTCCTAGATTCCATTTTGGCTTTAATTTGGGTTCCTTCTCTTTATTAATATTTCGTAGTTCTATCTTCGTTACTACTTGGTTGGAATCAGCTCCTAGTTATGACCGCATATCGTGTAAAATTTTGTTGTCTTTTCTTTGTTATTAACACGTCGTTAACCTTATTTCCATACTTCCTTCGTGGTATATAATCCACGTGTCTTTATGTTGTCTTTTAAGTTGAAATTATGTTACTGACACACATGTTTAATTCTTCTGTCAAATTGCTAAGTATTTCTCCGTTGTCGTTGTTCATGAATTGTATGTTTCCCTGCTACACTACTCAAACAGTTTTCTTTTCCAGTCTTCGCGTTTAAGTTTTCTATTATTATCAATGTATCATGCTTTGGGTACTTTCTCATACAACAAGGTCATTGCCTCTTAGAAGTTATTCTTTTCGTTGTAATTTTCCTAGCTACCTAACTGCAATCAATAACATATAATGTTTCTATCCAGAGTGCTTTGATACTTAAGTTTTTAAATTTCGAATGCAGAAGCCTTTACATTCAATAAAAAACAATCTTAAATGTATAATATTAATTGTATTGACCGATACATGCTGGAAATCCATAATGTATATGGGGTTGAAGTATAACAGAATTTTGTACAATATTTTTCCAGTACATTCAAATATAATAAATATATGAATTACAATTCACACATTTAACTTTAACAGGTTTCGTTAGCACTGTAGCTTCATCAGATGTTAACTTACTACTAAATATATATTTTTCAATAAATACGAATTTGCATGCCCAATGTCCAAGTATTTTTATCCGACATAATTGCTATGGTTTTCCCAACAACTATTTAATGTATTCTAACTGAACTTTTCACAATTTTGAGAACAGGTACCTATCAACGGAAACAGTTCAATATAGGGGAATATTGAGGTATATTTGGTCATTTAATAATATATCTGAATATTTAAGTTTATTTATTTCTAGCGCTTCGAGTAACTTTAATTTTATTTTTTTTGTTCTAAATATAATATATCAAAGTTACTATTAAAAGTATGATTACACAAATAAAGGTGTTAATAGTATAGCTCTTAAAATGTTCTTGTATTCGTTTGTCAAAACTCCTCACGATTGGCCAATATATATTTTTGGGCAATCCATACACATTAATTTATATATCCCTGATTCTCTACCTTTACATGTTTTTGGTTTATTGTTTCTTATGAATTTTCCTAATGAATTACTTATTTTATAAGCTACTTTTGTATTTAATTTATATAGTAGTTTCCTTATTTTTTCACTCGTTGGTTCAATGTATATTAAAACCTTGTAATTACTAGAATTATCTATTGTTATCAGGTAAACACCAGCTATTGCCTTTTTGTGGCTCTTTTTCCGTAACATTTGTTCTGCTATTTTGGGGTTATATCCATTATTTTTCGCTGTTTGTTTTATGATTTTGAATTCTTTAAAGAAATTTTCCTTTTTAATGGTATAGATACTACTCGATGCGTCTTTCCATTCCATTATCCATTACCATGCAGTACCATTAAATAAAGAAGATTTCCTTAAATCACAAAACAAATAGCGAAGAATAATTGAGGAGTAACACTACCAAAACGCAACAGATCCACTTTGTTTCAAAAATGACATATGGATGGCGTTCATATGCTATTTTGCCGCTCTATTCAACTCTAAAATGTTACACTATCAAAGCGCAACAGATCCCAGTGAAAATAGATTGTGAATATAAAATGATTTCATCAAAGTGCAACATATCCAAATTTGTACCACTGTCAAAGCGCAACATATCCATTTGCGGTGAATTCGTTAAGGTGTGTTCAGTGTTGTTCTTTTATTACGCCGTTTTTTCACAATGTTATAACAATTCTAGCCTGTCATTAGCTACATATAATAGAATGGATGGTGAGGAAGAAGGTGTTTTTGTACAAGACAACATGGTGGGGCGTGGAACCAGAAAGAGGAAAAATAACATTTCGAGGTTAGGAAAAGAAAAGAAAACTAAGAAATCGTAAGTTCTTCAAATTAGCAAAATTATTTAACTTATAATAATAACTTTCGTGCTTCGTTTTCGTAGGTATGGAGCCAAAGATATTAATTTAATAAATTTTGCCCCGCCTTGTAATCACAAATTCGATAACAATATTAAAAAGTTTCAATGCATAGAAGTACCCAAGGAAACTTTACATAATGTTAAACAATTACTTTACACAAGTGATGACAAAATTTCTCAAGACACTCGTTTGTCTACATTTCTTCGAATTAATCACCCCAAACGGTCTCGTCCAAGCCAAATTTCAGATAAGCGCAAACCGCATGATTTTCACATAACTTATTTGGTAAATTAGCGTAAAATACGTATACTGCTTGTTCATTGCATGTAAATTTGTAAAATTGCAGGTAGAGCACGAGAACAAGACATACATCGTGTGCCAGAAATTTTTTGAAAAAGTATTTGAGGTTTCTAAGCGTCTTGTGGATTGCAAGAAATATTCGATATCATAAAGATCTAAAAGAAAAGAGGGGAGGAAAAAGGCTCCCTTATAACAAATATGTAGAAAAGAGGGAAAAGGTAAAAGGTTTCATTGGAAAGTTTAAGGGCCGTGAAAGTCATTATAACCGCCAGAAGTCGCGTCGCTTGTATTTGCCAGCGGTCTTAAATATTTTGAAAATGTGGAAAATGTACAACAGTAGTCACGATCAAAAGTATCATGTCAGTTATTCGTATTTTCATAAAATATTTTCTTGTCATTTCAATCTGGGTTTTGGCTCGCCTGCCACAGATGTCTGCAGTTTTTGCGAAAGAACCAAAAACAGAGTCAAATTTGCTACAAATCAAGAAGCAAAAGACAGTGTAACTCGAGAATTAAATGTGCATAGAATGAGGGCACGGCAATTTCATTTAATAATGAAAGAAGATGTAGATAATTGCGAAACATTTTGTTTCGATTTAGAGCAAGTGCAAACTCTACCCAAGCTCCCTATACAAGAAGCTTTCTACTCTTTGCAGATAGCATTTTATGCATTTTGCGTAGTTGATATTAAAGCTAAGCGACCTATATTTTAGACTTGGAACGAAGTTCAAAGTGGTCGTGGGTCCAATGAAATTGGTTCGGCGGTATTCCATTTCCTAAAAAATCATAAATTCGGCCCAAACGTAACGAAAATACGTTTGTTCTCAGATGGATGCGGTGGCCAGAATAAAAACTCCCACATTATACATATTTTGATGTTTGTGTGTTGTGTGATGTTGTGTATCCGTCCAGAAAATAGAATATGTTTCTCCGGTGAAAGGACATTCCTATTTACCTGCAGATCGCGTTTTCGGTAAGGTGGAAAAAGAGTTGCGAAAACATGCAAGAATTGTTTTTCCGGAAGAATATGTAAAAATTTATTCAAAATTTGGGGAAGTCAAGCAAATGGGTAAAGACTGGAGTGTGTACAATTTAAAGTCTTTGCTAGAAACGTTTAAGAAATTGTATGGAATCAGCGAGCAAAAGAGAATTTACATAGCAAGGCCAGCCCAGAAGCAAGGTCCAAACACTGTCTTGTTAAGACCGAAATAACTTACCGCTTTAATGATCCATCCAAAAAATTCATTTCGTTGCTAAAAAGAGGAAAAAAGATGGAAAGTATACAATTGGAAGAAGTATGGGAGAGCAAGGCATAAGTCAGGACAAGGGGATGGCAGTGAATGTGCTGCTCAAGCAAGCATACGGTAATCAGTGGTATCTGGAAGAACAATTTGACTGGTATTTTACCATTTTGAGGGACTTTATACTAAACAACGATAGTAGAGAGGACACTGAATATATCGACTGTGAATGCACAGAAGAGGAACAAGAACCAAGATTATAAAAACAATCACTTTCTTACATAATTACGTTACATTTTGCAAAATTTATTTTCTTTTTTAGTAAACGTTTTCTGAGTTGCACCATTAATTTTCCTCTTTACAAAGTGAAACATATCCATTTCTCCTATCAAAATGCAACATATCCAAACTTTTTTAGAATTTACAAAAAAATGGAAAAAGAACGATTTCCAGTAATAAGCCTATTAAAATAAATACTGAATTTTAAACCAAACAAAAAAAAATGTTATTCTGTTTTCTTAAATAACAAAGTAATAGAAAATACCAATTTATTTTATTTTATGTCTGACGGATATGTTGCATTTTGGTAGTATTACTCCTCAATTGATATAGGCCTAAAATAATAGGACAAATATTAAGGAAAAAGAACCGTAAAAAGGGAATAGCTGGCGTTTACCAGATTACAATAGAAAATCAAGTAATTATAAGGTTTTAACATCATATATTGGACCAACGAGTGAAAAAATAGGGAAACTATGTATACATTAAATATAAATGTAGCTTATAAAATAAATAATTTACTAGGAAAATTCATAAAAACAATAAATCAAAAACAAGTAAAGGTAAAAAATCTTCTTCTACTACTTAGAGATCTGTCGATCTGTTAATTCTTAAGTTGCCCCTGCGCCTTTTCCTGAGAGGTAGATAGCCAGCTATCTCTCTATCTCTTAGGTGGGCTTCCGATAGGTCTGTAGCCGGGCGGGTTGATCTCTAGGACTATCTTCGGAAGTCCGTTGCTGTCCATCCGTCTTACATGGCTGTACCACTGCCTCTTACGCTGTCTTCCCCATCTCATAATGTCTTCCCTGATATCCGAGTTTCTCACCCTGTCTCTTCTTGTCTTCCCCACCATTGTTCTCAGTGTTTTCATTTCGGCGACCCTTAGCATGTGTTTCGTCTTGTTGGTGTCTTCGCGGACTTCTATACCGTACGTCATAATCGGTCTGATGCAAGTCTTGTAGATTCTAATTTTGCTATCTTTTCACATGTACGGGTTTGACAAGACTATATCTCGTAGGCATCCTGATAGTGCGGATGCTTTGTTAATTTGGCTCCTCAGGTCTTTAACTGGATCGTGGGTACTTGATATGTCTATGTCCAGATATCTGAATTGCATCACCTGTTCTATGGGATTATCCTCCACCACTAGCTTGCATCTGAGCGGATCTTTCGTGATTGTAAAAAATCTAAGGCCGGGAATTTGCCAAATTTCAGTATTCAAATATCTATTTTGATAAATATTTAAATATTTGAATTATTTATTTTTTGGTATACATCTTAAGAATATATATCGACTTTATTGGCACAATCTACTTGTTCATTGGGGAACCAAATATCCAAAGCGGTTCTTTTTTGCTCGCTCCATGGTACTTTCTTCAAATTCAACTGATGATCCTCTTTCATTTTCCAACATATCTGTTTGCTTTAAGCAGAGATCCAAAAAATATTTCCTTCCTTTTAACCTTTGGATCTAGGAATGTATTAAAGTCAAATATTTAAATTAATGAAGCTCCCCTAACCGATAGATTTCTAGAAAAGACTTTTGTGAACCTTGATTGAAATTCCCGTTGCAAAGACTTCATTTCTTTTACCGCTTCTGGTTCATCCTTATCAATCTTTGAAATGAAATTCTCAATCAAAGATTGCAAAATGGGAATCATCACTGAAGTCATCGTTTGATATTCTGCTGAAAATAAAGTTGTCGCCAATTCAAAGAATTCCAATATTTTAACAATATTTTCAATGATCGTTTGTTCATCTTCAGAACTGTCTTCTTTAGAATACAGAAATAAAAAGGTCGTTTTTCCTTTTTTGACGTTTTGGGCAAGAAAGTTAAGCGATGTTATAAAGTATATTAATATGAATTATAAACTTCATCGTGCTAAAGTATCAGAATACCCAATTGTCCCAATTCCTATGATATCAGTTCTCTAACGTTGGCCTGTCAGATGTTGTTTGTGATAATATCATGAACTTCGAAAAAAAAATCGTGCTCTAAATACAGTAAATACTTTTGCGCTCTTAATAAATTTGCAGAGAATGAAATGTTTGCGAAATATTTGCAAACAAGTACTGCCACTGAAAGAAATACATTGCCTGTGAGTGCAAAAATTTATTAACTGCAGCAAAAATTATGAGTTAAAATGGCGACAGCAAAAAACTTATTTACATTAGCAATTATTTTTCTCTACCTACTTTTTCTTAAGTTAGCAAATAACGTTTGCTCACAAAGCATTTTTTCTTTTGTTAAGTAGCAACAAGTTGTACTGCACTAGCAAATAACGTTTGTTCACAAAACTTTTTTACTTTCTTAAATAGCAAAAAAGTGTGGTGTAAGAGCAAATAACATTTGCTCGGAAAGCGTTTTTTCTTTTGGTAAGTAGCAACAATTTGTGATATAACAGCAAAATTGATTATGCTAGAAGAAGTGATAATATACATTATTAGCAAAAATCTTTAGCATCAAATGCAAATGGTAACAGCTACATGAACAATTTTTATTTGCTGGATGAACAAAAAACACTGCTATTGGAAATAAAAGAATATATATATATTTGGCTTTCCGAGCAATTTGTAGTTGCTATTTTTATTATTGATATTTTTTGTATATACAAAGTACGTATTTGTTATTACAGCAAATTGGCCATGCGACTATAAATAATAGTAATTAAGAAACATTCTTGGCATTCTGTATTATATGAAAAGTAAATAACTTCAAAATTAACATAAAGTTTAGACACAATATTGTGACATTATGGGAACCCAGTGTATGCATAATTAAAAATCAATTCTTTTACAAAGACAAGTATTTAAACTTTATGTTAATTTTAGAGTTATTTTACTTAGTACCATATAATACAAAATGACAAGAATATATCTTAATAATTATTATTTATTGTCCATATCCAATTTGCTGTAATAACAAATACATACTTTATATATACAAAAAACATCATTAATAATAATAGTAACTACAAATTGCCAAAAATATATATAGATATTCTTTTATTATTAATAACAGTATTCAAATACCAGCAATATTTATTAAAATTACAACTAAGGAGAATTTCAATATCTTAGTAACTTCTATTGCATGTTGTTTGTTGGGAAAAATAAAAACAGTATTTAACAAGAGACACATATATTTTTAAGTCGGTTACATTATTATAATATACAGCAAAGGGAACATTCAACAAATCCTTAAAAATTATGGGTGGTTCAGTGTAATATATGTATTTCCGTCAGCGCATTTGGTATAATGTACTGGAACATCGGATACCAAATCTGATATTTCAATAAAGCCAAATCTTCTCAGCTTTTTTTTTTTCAAATTTATGGTTTCTTTCAATTCATCAGGAACCTGAAAACATGGGCAATGTTTAATTTCAAAATAAAGTAAAATTCATGAAACTTGGGTAAATGAGTGATATAATAGTAAACAATAATGTTATTCACCGTCATATATTGTAAGATATGACTTTATAAAGATGTAGAAAGTAACAATATTCCAAACTGCTTTTATAAATTATTCATAAATTAACAGAGTAGTTTTACATACGGTACTAGGGGTATCACAAGGTGATTCATATATTACTTCGCCCCTTCCCTTGAAGGAATATTTGTTACATATATATGACGACATGATAGCTATTTTATTTTTTCCCATTACATTATATACACTGTGTTGAAAAAGTGACGTAACGCGTCAATATTCTTTTTTTTGGTGATATTTCAACAAAAGCTTTTAGGTTTCGACTTAAGCTACCAATTTAAAGTAAATATACAGTGTATTCTATTTTCATGGAGTAAACTCAAGAGTACATAAGGTGTACCCTTAAAAAAAGGAACGTCAGTTTAGTCTGTAAAATAGGAACACTACATATTCAGAAGTATTTCAAATAGTTAGCTTATGTCAAAACCTAAAACTTGTATTTAAACTTTTGTTGAGAAATATTCAGAAACCGAGATACTGACGCGATTACTTTTTTTTTAGTGTACATTTATTAGAAAACATCAAATGTAATATTCAAAAAAAAACAAAAAACTAGTTCAAAAATATTATATCACTAATTAGTCAGCCGGTTGGACATTAAATTGGAGCCCTTTAACGTACTCAAGTTGATTTATTTGGAATACGGTATTATAATTAAAGCTGGACAAACGGTTGCTTTCTCTGTGAAAGCAAAAAAAACCTCGAACAGTACGAGTCATCGTACATATAAATACATATGGGCATGAATGTATTTGCAAAAACATGGAGTAGCAAGTTCTTTGTTTGAAGAAATACGTGTATTCTTTTTTGAATACAACACCTCAAAAATCATTTATATATCTACCTACATTTAGTATTAATCGATATATGTTTCGAAAATATATAATCAGGGCTCGCACAGAGCCGAATGTAATAACCGTAAAAAGTTAGAAACTAGTTTTAGTACCACTTATTTGACAATACATAAATAATGTTAAGGCCTAAATTAAAGATTTTAGGTTTCTATTGATGTACATTGTCATCTTTCCTTGTATTACACTATGAAAATATAAAACACAGCAAATGTTTGATTATTGTGTAACCAAATTTAATCAATTCATTGAAATAAATAATAATAACCCGATAGGGTCCGAATGATATTACATTACACATATCATTACTTATGTATTGTAAAATAAGTGGTAACATAATAGGTACTAAAACTAAGTACTTGTTTAACTTCTTAGAGTTATTATATTGCACTGCCAGCCTTAATTATATATTTTTAAAACATATATTAATTAATAGTAAATTATGTAGATACATAAATGATTTTTGAAGTGTTAAATACAAGTATTTATTCAAACATAGAACTTGTTATTCTATGTTTTTGTAAATACATTCGTTCCCATATGTTTTTACATGTAGGATGACTCTTACTGTTCGAAAGTCTGAGAAAGGAACCGTTTGTTTAGCTTTAATTATAATTGAAATACCTATGTTATTATATTATGGTATATTAACTGCAGATATAAATAATACTCTGGTATGTTATATGTTTACAAAGAATCGACTCGAAATCAACACACCAAAGGCACCAATAGAGATGATAGCGAAATGATTCATAAATTTTTGGAGCATGCAGTATAAAGTTTGTGTACAACTTACATGTATCACATTAGGATTCCATGTTTTTAAAAAGAGAATAAAGCATTAAATAATAATAAAAGCAGTTCGAAATATCTACAGTAATCCTACTTACCTTTAAATACTGAAATATACCTACTCAGAAAAACCCCATAATTCTAATAAGTCTTCAACTGAAGCCGACATACTTTATTAATATTAATTTTAAGAAAAGCTAATCTAAAAATCACCTATTTCACAACTAATATCGAGGAGGAAGCGTCAGTTGCAACTGCAACATACTTTTATTTTCCCTTTCTTGGGATTTTATAACCAATAGCGTTGAAGGTTAAATGTCATGTGATTGAATCATTGCACGTTTAGCAAAGAAATTTGTTACAGTAGCGTAAATAAAGCAGACAATATTATTTGCTCGTCCAGCACACGAAATTTTGCTATAAGTAATCTAACAAAACAATAATGTACAACAGTGGCAAATATCTTATTATTTGAAACAAAAAATAACTAGCAAATGATTTTTTGTTACACAGGTCGGAGTATTTCTTTCAGTGTGTTATTAGCTAAAACTGAAAGTCCTAAATTCCTGCACAAATTTCGAAAATTTCTTTATACAAAAATTACTCAAAATCTATCTCTAAACATCACTTTCATACTCTAAAATAGTCTTAATATGTTCTGTATTGAACATATGACTTGCGAGATATTTGCAAAAAAATATTATTCGACCTACTTCCGGTAGAAACGTTAAAAAATGCTTTTTAGAAAAATTTGGAAACCTACAAAGTCTCGTGGTCGAAAATTTCATCATACAATACATGTCTATAATATAATAATGTAGTTATTCGTATTCCGCTCACAACCTTAAAAAAAGCAGGAGTATGTGTATAAATTAAGATATATGGATTGCCCAAAAACATATATTGGCCAAACAGGGAGGAGTTTTGACAAACGAATAAAAGAACATTTTAAGAGCTTTATTAATAACGTCATTTATTAGAAAATAGTCATTTTGATATTTTACATTTAGAAAACGATTAAAATTAAGTTTACTGGAAGTGGTGAAAATCAACAAACTAAACATTGAGATATATTATTAAATGACCAAAAGACTAATTCCCCCCTTTCGGATTGGCTCCGTTGATAAGTATCTGTTCTCAAAATTGTGAAATGCACATTAGCATACATTAAATAGCCGTTAAGGAAACCACAGTAATTACGTAAGATAACAATACTTGGACATTTTATATGTAAATTCATATTTATTGAAAAATATATATTTAGTAGTAAGTTAACATGTGATGAAGATACAGTGCTAGCGAAACAAGTTAAAATTAAATGTGTGAATTGTAAATAATGTATTACATTTGTGTTAAAATTTATAGTTTATTATATAAGAATAATGCATTATGCCATAAACTGCAAAGAATTTAGTGATTCCCAAATCATTACATGATGTCCTTTAGATAGCACGAAACGAATTGTATGCATTTGTGATAATGTTTGTTCTATTAATCATGACTTAATTATACAATTATACAATTAAAGAACGCAGTCAGTTATCTTGTAGACGTGTGCGCCTATGAATCAAAACGTAATTTATAAGTCAAGTGCCCGGGTAGAAAACGACATTAAATATTATCTTAATTACATAGACAACAAAGTAAATATAATTTTAAATTTTCAATATTTAAAGCTTGGTAGATTAAATAGCATCGAAAACTAACGGAAACTTCTAAGGAATAATATTCGCTTGAACACGGTGAATTCCCGTATCTGTGTATGTAGGTGTGGTTACATACATACATACATAATAAACATGTGCAAAAGTACGTCATGAATGCAGTGTTAACAGCATTGTATACGTCACCAATAAACATGCTGCTCATCTTGAAAAAAATAACTAAAATATTTAGGAAACACTTTGTTTATTTTTTTACAAGTTATTTATCTTTTCTGGTAGAACTTTAACATTATCTGATTCAATTCTAGACGTACCTATTATTTGCCTACCAGAATATATTTACAATAAACAGTAAACTATGAGTGTATTTCCCGAAGTTTTTCCGAACGCAATCGCAAATTTTACGTTGTACATGTTTGCAATATAAACGCGATGTTTTTCATTTGCTTATCTGGTAGTATGTATAAAGTATGAACTAAAATAGATTTTCATGTTTTGATGCGTTAGTTTCGGCAATAATATTATTATGTCATTTCACTTTTTGTAATGTTTCCTTATTCAGTCAGGTTTGCGTATTACATTTTTAGGATGGATACATCGTACTCATATTAGAATTTCATTCTGTTTTTGTAAAATCAAGAAATTTGCAGATCATATCATCGTAATCAAATTTTTAATCTGTATTTTGTGCGAGTTTATATCGAGCATATCAACTTTAATTTATTTATTTTCTGTCGAGACAATCAATACAGACATCCGCTGAAAAATAACAAATGTTTTGAAATTATTTTTCCTACACATTGGTCGGTAGAAACGAGTACTTCTTAACGTATAGGTAATTATCCTTGTATGTATAAAAACGTGAACTTCCCACCCTAAATTTCTGAAAATGTGGATATCTATGAAAAATTCCCTGAAGCACGTAAGAAGTATTATTGTTGGGCACATTTCTTGATGCAAAACTTGACTCACCCACATTTACTCCCTGCCCCCGGGAGCTACCCTCTAAAAAATCTTAAAGGCAAAGGAGCATTGAGTAATACATTATTTTAATTGTCCTTTCAAACTGTATATTTTAGCGTTGACCTTTTTAAAATTGATTGGTTCGTTTTGAACATTTTAAAAAAAATCTATTGTTTTTTTTGTTTTAGGCTTAAATATCTATTACTCAAACACATTTTAACTGCTTAAAAGGTTTTTTTTGTTTTCAAAGTTATTTAAGAATTTAAATATATTATTGCAGGAAAGTTCAATCCAAAATTTTTCAAAACGTCGTCCGCTGATCGCTAAACAACGATATAGCCGCGATGTCTATACATCGTGGCGTAACAGAACAACACACCGGAGTGTTGTTCTGTTACGTTACGTTACGCGGTTTTTAATCAGTGGTACTGAAGATGACAACATAGTTGTCGAAATATGTAATTTAGCCTTTTTTTGTGCTTTAGTGTGGTAAAGGTGTTTTAGGGTTTTGTTTAATAATGACGTTGTAATTATAGGCCCGGCAGACTTTATTCTACCCTTTCCGGTAGGTGGCGTGATGATATATATACATAATATAAAATAACTCGGCCACAGCGCCACATATCGGGTTCAGATTTTGTAATTTTCTTTTTTGCCACTAAACCAACATATATTCTGAATATGAGTCAATTTGAGCTACAAATTTAGAATTTGGTAATAACTTGATTACAGCGCCATCTATCATATCCTAGCATAGCTATGAACCATCGTCTCGACAAAACATATATACTGTGTCAATATGACTTAAATCGCAACATATACTATATTTTAAAAAAATTCTCCAGATCTTCCACATTTTTATTTCTTATACGTAGTATAAGGAAGTATTGTGATGATGAAAATTTTCGACCTCGAGATTTTTGCAGATGTCCACGTTTTGAGGTCCCCTGGTACCAAAAAAGTGGTTTTTAAAAAATGTCTGTGTGTCTGTCTGTCTGTGTGTGTGACCACGATAGCGGTCAAACCGCTGGAGATATCAATTCCAAATTTTGTATTTACGTGTATAATCTCCCTCTTGAGATCTGATTAGTTTTTCAGTAAAATCGGTAGACCGGAAGTAGCAGTTAGTTCAGTGAAGAAAACGAATTTTGCAAATATTTCGTCAATTACTAAGTCTAAACAAATTTATAAAGAGCTGAAATATACTCAAAATTAAATTTGAAACAAATTGTGTTAGAAAAGTTTTTTGAAATTCCTACCGGAAGTAGGTCTTTTACTCTTATCGAAAATCAGTTTTTTGCGAATATCTCGCAAGTCCTGCTTTCTAGGCAGGTACATTACCAGTCTAAAAGTATTTAAATGATAATTTTAAATAGCTTTTGAATAAAAAAAATTTCAAAATTCGGACCGGAAGTACCACTTTTACTCTTACCGAATAGCGATTTTTTGCATATATATATATTTATTAAGAGTACAAAAATATTTAGAGTTGGATTTGCAATATTTTTTGTATATATTAAATTTCAAAATTCGGACCGGAAGAAGCACTTTTACTCTTAGCGCTTAGCACTTTTTTTCGAATATCTTGCAAAGTATGCATTCTATAGCGATTTATTAAGAGAATGAAAGTACTTAGAATAGGTTTTGAATAATTTTTGTATAAAAAAATTCTTACAATTGTATAGTTTGAAACGTTCATACGTATAAGAAAGTCGTGTGGTGGCCTCACCTCATTTTTTTCAATTGAAAACATTATTTCCAACCCGATAGCATAACAAACAAAACAAAAAAAGAATCACCCAAATATGTTTGATGATCTTTGTAGTTTGAATTTTCCGACTTTCTTGGTAATTACCTCGAATTTTGTTTCTAAACACTTTTCCAAGACCATGATGAACAAAAAAAAAAGAATTACGCATATCCATCGCTGGAATCGTGAGTTATGATCTTGAGTTTATACAAAAACCTATAGAAAAAGCACTTTCTGTTTTTCCCGAATTTTCCAATTTTCTTTGCAACTTTTTCACTTTCTCTTTCCCTAAAAACCATATTCGGACTAATACGAATTTTTGATTAAAAAAAATAGACTAATCTGTCCAGCCGGTTTCAAGTGATTGGCTTACCAAGAAAAAACATTTAATTTTTATTTATAATAGATACATTTAAAGCATTGTTTTGTCGTTTGTAATTTGTGGATGTATAATGAATTGTACAATAATTTGTGCATATTTCAATAAATTGTAGATCATATACATATATGCGCATATTTTCAGGATTTACAATGTATGTAAAGCGCTCTTGTTTATACGGCGGAGCAGACTAGAATACTAATTCATACCGACTGTCATCGTAACAATAGATTATATTATGCTTTATTTCTATTAATAAAACAATAATATTAAGTTTTTCGTTAGATTGATATTGTACTCTACCCTCAATTTTATGCCGCTACCTGTTGGATGAGTTTATTAACCTTACAGCACTAAATATACGAAATTTAATTTACTTACTTCCTTCCAAATATTTACTTAGTTTTTCTTTTAACAAACAGATACGTCTACATATACTTTTGAAATAAGTACATCATTGGAATATGTAAACCAAAACAGTCATAACTCGTTGATCAGTTACTTGTTATCAGTTAAATAAATAGTTTAAAATTGCACTTTGACCACCGATGTTTGCGCTAATTTTATCAATCACCTTACAGAGAGAGCTTAATACTAGTCAATACACTATATTATATTAATCGACGGAATCATCGTCGGCTAGTTCTGGTTTTTCCAGCAATACCGTTTAGTATTTCCTTATCTATTTTATTTACTCTGTCAAATAATCACATGCTAATTTATTATCTTAACACAATGCAAATATAAAAAATACACACATTCAAATTTTGCACATCCTCTGCAATATATTCACTGTTTGTGGTTTTCTAGTTCATAGCTTATTCCTTGTTGCATACAGATTTACTTAAACCAATTTAGAATAAAACATGCCAAAAATAATTTCCAGCAATAGCCTTAACAATGAAGCTATGCAAAAAAACAACTGAAGAATGACAGTCTTAAGGAATTTTCGAAAAGTATTTTACACACAGTTCAGAAAGTTTTCAAATAAAGCAGAAAATATATAATATGTGGTGTACGAAGGGTACCCTAAAAATTTCCGGAAGAAGAAACAAAATTGAAATTTTATCAAAAAAAACAGTTTGTTAATGCTCAAAACAATCGCCTTTAAGTTTTAAGCACTTTTGCTTTCGAAAATAACATTTTAACAGAAATCATAACATTCGAAATATCTCGTGAAGCGTTGGGTTTATCAAAATTTACAAACAATGCAAAAGTGCTTAGAATTCAATTTGGAATAAGTTTTCCGCAAAATATTCTTCAAAATCCAAACGGGAAGTGCCTTTGCTAAGAGTAAAACTAACACTTCCGGACACTATTTCCAAGAGTTTTCTATTCAAGCGGCAACTAAATTGAATGACAAACGCATTTATATTCTCTGTAAATTCGCGTAAAACTAATGGTTGACCAGATATTTGCATTGACTTCAAATATGTTACAAATAAAATTTTAAAGGAAATGATAACATTCGAAATATCTCGTCAACCGTTAGTTTTATCAAAATTTACAGCGAATAGAAAAGTGCTTAGAATCCAATTCGGAATAAGATTTTTGTAAAATATTCTTCAAAATCCAAACCGCAAGTGTCGTTGCTAGGAGTAAAGTAACACTTTTGGTCACCATTTCCATGAATTGTTTATGCAAACGTCATGTGAAGTCTCGTAAAACTCTCAGTTGACAAGATATTTAATTATTAAAACACACGATACTCATTTGTGTTTCGAGATTTTGCATTAAGTTGGAACGAATATCAAAGAAACAACAGTAAATATCGATAAACTAAGTGCTATGTTATTTTACATCAAACCAAAAATAGATTTATCAAACTCGACCGTATGGAAGTCCAAGCAATTATGAAATAGACTATTAGAATATAATGAATCAACCCTTGGACTAACATGAAAATCAAAGTTATTGACGAAAAAATTGTTTACTTGACTTATTCAATGAGCCTGGTACAGAAAACTTTTTTTTTTGTTGCCAATACGTAATCGATTTATATTTTCCATAACTCTACTGCATTTGGCTATATCTCTAGATAATTAAAGAAGATTCGTCTTTCATTGCGCAGGCTTAGTGTTGGGCACAGACTTAGTCCTAGTAATGAGGATTACCTGCTTGGTTGTATGCTAATAACATTTAGGGATAACTAACTAAAACAACTTATATCTGTATTTTTCTATTTTAATCCCAAATTACATTATGTTAATAAAATGCACAAAAACACTTTAAATAAAACAAAGTGTTTCAATTTTCAAAAATTGTATTAACAAAAATACGACATGTTTCGTTCACATAGTGGATCTATCAAGTATATAATACAAATTAAACTTGGTGCTAGCTGAATTTACAATATTTGTTGACATTGGTGGGGGGTGGTTTCATGAATAAATTTAAAAGTGTGGAGTTAGATACATCTAATTGGTTGTTTAATAGATTTGTGTTTTTGAATTTGTTGATTTCTAAAACTTCTAAATTATTTAAAACGACACTTTTGTTTTATGTATGCAAAATTTTAAAATTGTGGTCGAAATCGTGTTTACATTCTAACAAATGTTTTGCATAATGAGAGTCAGTTTTGTGATTTTTAAAGAACATCATGTGTTTTTTAATTGTAGTATTAAAAAACCGACCTGTTTGGCCTACATAAAATTTTTGACAAGTCCCACAGTTCAGTTCATAGAAACTTGATTTTTCAGCTTTCTTTTCTATTTTTGATTGATTTATTATTTTTGATGATCTTACCTACAGTGTTATTGGTTTTAAATAAAATATTGATGTTTGGTTTCTTTTTTAACACTGTACTGATTCCCTTTGGAAACGGGCCTAGATAAGTCAAGGATCTGTATATTTTTTGTTCTTTTTTTTGCGTAGGGAACGTAGGGTTTAACAGCCTGTTTTATGCCTGATAAAGCCACTGTGTGAGTCAAACAGGTCGTATTTTTGTTAAGACCAGTTCTTTTGCATTTTATTAAAACAGAATTCTAAGAAGTAACAACCAACTCTATCACAATTCAGCTTCCTTCCTTATTTTTATAAAAGCCACCTACGATTCGAATTTAAATTATTCGATTGCCAAAAATTTAAAGGATTACAAGTCGGCTCTTTTACTATCCATAATTCCCCAGTATTAATGCTATTTTTCAGAAATAACATAAAGCTTTCATTATTTATGTTATTAGTAGGGAGCGGACACAAGCGGTTGATGACTCATCGCCCATGGGCGCACAATTGAAGTGTTGTATTTTTAAAGACGTTTTAATTTTATTTATATAACTGGATAACAAGTGGGTGGTGATCTATAAAATACAAAATACTTTATTATTTGTTCAGTAAAGGAGTATTAATATTTACTAGCAATACTTTCTCAAGGTTCTCTTTTGTAAGACTTGTTCTCTTTGAATTAAATGCATCCTTGTAGATAGAAAACCTCCTTTCTATAACGCAGATAAGAGCGTACTGGATATATTCTTTTATTTCAGCGTATTTAGCATACACAATTGCCGCAATGTTATTAAATCTGGATTTCTATTAAAAACTGCGTCAAACTTGGAATACTTTCGAAATTATTAATAGCCACATCTAATGTGGTTAATCCAAATTTTAGTTTGAGATTTCGATTTTCAAAATATGTGATTAGTTTAGGCAAATTTCCAAAGTGTTCCTGAAGGAATGACAACTGATTTTTTAAATTTGGGATTTGTGTTAGTTCCTTGTACTCAGAAATACTTCGAGCAACGTCATTTAAACATGTCACGAAATTATGTAAACTATCGAAATTCTCTGCATAATAACTAGTAGCTACAAGCTATGTTCCCCATCTAGTTATGACTGGCGAGGGTGGCAGTGACAAATATGGAAGTTTTTCCCTGTAAAGGGCCACTCTCGAGGGTGCTTTTCTGAAAACTTTTTTAAAAGCGGATACAAGTCTATCAACTTCCGGAATGGTGTCTCTGATATGTTCACAGATTCTGTGGAGAGCATGTGTACACAAGTAATATGCAGCATATAAGCATATGTTTGCTTTAATAGTCTGCCTGTTTTTAACATATATGCGGCACTGTCACTAACAAATAAAAGTATTTATTCCCTGTACCTGTCGTCCGAGTAAAGTATTTTGTGCAAATTCTCGTCAATGGTCTCAGCAATTGTTTCCCCATCAACTGTATTTATAACTTTAGATGCTATTTTATATGCGTTATATGGAATAGTTGGATGTAGTACAGCAGCTACAACATTTACCACACAGCGTCCTAATATTTCGACAGTTTCGTCGGCACTTATCCATAGGTACTGATTCTGACTTCTAATGCATTCTACTGTTTTCGTGAAGCACTTAGAAACATAATATTTGCGTAAGGTGGATTCATCAGGAACATTTCGACCAGTATATTTTTGAAGAAATATTTTGAAAGTGGGATTGTCAAGGACATACAATCAGTATGACCCTCAATCCAACTTGCCATTGTTTCACGATGTATTTCTCGACGTTCTTCCATATCATATCTGAAAAAGTAACATAAAAAATGTTCTAGATCTAAATAAATGATAACTAAAAATGTACGTGTATGTTATTGATACTAAACGAAATCCAGTGCACATTTACGGCTAGATAATTGGGAGAAGTCGATTCAATGAAACGGGATTAAACAAGAACTATTACATAAATTACGAAGTACGTAATTAACAGTCAAAGCAATGAAAAAACGAAACTAACGTAAGTATGAATAGGTATACACATAAATAACTTTATTTATCATGCCAAATATAAGATAAATATAATAAATTTTAAAAACCTCTGACGCTCCTATATCTACGCCGATGAAAATAGGATATTTAGGAGTTACGTGGTCTTTTTTTGTGTCGCTTTCCCGTCAACATGTGATTCAACAACAGATGTTGCAGTTCACCATATGAATAACGCTATTCAGTAAATGTCCGTTGTTTACATTATTTCTTTGCTTCATTGTAACTCCGTCGTACTTTAAACCTGGGACGCCCGCCTCTTATTACAGCTGAATTACAAATTTACAAACACTGTGTTGACGAAAGTGTTTTTTTTCAATTAAACTGAAAATGATGGAAAGACACTATATTTTAGCCTTATCCTGGTAAAAATGCTTTGTTTCCATTTATAATCCATAGTTTATTACCTTAATATGATTTTTAAAACAGTGGTAAACTAAGACGATTTAATAAATTCCTTATTTTATTTGAATATATCTCTGTAAGCATAAATAATAAATTATATCAAAATTTTGGGCACAAACAATGCATTGTATATTTAAACTGTAGGTGATAATCATTTTATAAATTATATAGCATTCCAAATGAACCTTTGCGTCTTTAATTTATTGCAATGCTGATACTTCTTATTGTTAAAGATATCATTTCATCCCACACCTGTTTACGCTACACTTTCACCAGTAAAGTAGTAAGTAGTGCTTAACAAGAAGAAACGTAAAAGAAAAACATCTGTACAGTTGCAAGCAGGTACGTGATATGTTGCAAGTTATATTTGATTTCCTGTCTTTTTTTGTTTATAATATGTATTAGTCCAGATAACGACAATTATGATGAGTAATCTCCTTTGCATAATATGTAGTTACACGGTGTTACGAAGGAGTACACATAAAATTCGCAATAAAAAAAATCGTGTTTCCCCTGATAACAAAAACAATGTGAGAATTAATTCATTGCTAATTATGGAAACAAACGTAATGTAGTACTCTTTAAGCGTCGCCGGCCGAAATTTCATTAACATGAATCAAATTGTGGTGATAATAGTTTACGAACTTCTTTTATATGTTGATAAGAATAATAAAATATGACCCGAATTACTTCGAATTTGAAGTAATGAGTACTATTTATATTTAACTTAAGTCTTATTCTGCGCTAATGATTTAAGAAACTATAAATATGATCTACTTTTTATAATTTAATTCAATGTATTTGCCGATTAGTTTGTAAGTTCGCCAAATAGGAATAGAATTTGTACGCAACCAGTGTTGATACATGTTACAATGATCACATAATAATGTCAAACTTATTTTTTAATCGCGTTAGTCATTATCCATTTCAGTTAACACATTTGCTTCCATTGTTACTGATGTATTATCTGCAAATATTTACTTTTATTTGAATTTTTTTATTAGAATGAAATTTGAATTTTTTTCCAAAAAAAGCTCGTGTTTCTTCTATTCATGGTCAGTTGCCAGAAAACAAAGAGAAAGCAGGCTAACGTTAATAGTTATTTTTTTAAATCTTGACATAGGCTAACTTTTTTATTTGCAAAGATAGACCTATGGCTCCTGAAGCAAAGTTTTAGGAATTAGTCAAAATAAGAAAAATGTGTGGAAAAAATGAACGCGTTGTTGCTAGATTGGGCGCTATTTCAGAGAAACATATTTTCTTAAATGGCAACACAGTATTTATTTAACAATTTCTAATACATCATGAGATTCTAGACAAAACAAAGAGGATCTCAGTTTTTAGGAATAACAAGGAGGTTATATTTGTTCGTGCTGTCATAACATAACAATAAGTTCTGTGTAATCTTAAATTAAAATGGATCGTATTACACATCAAGAGAAAATTGAATTAACTTTTTTGCATGTTGGTGGTTTAAGTTTGCGAAAAGTTAGACATCCAAACAAACCTCGTCCTAGTCCAGAATTTTTAAGGCAAAATTTGGTTAAGTTGAAAGCTACAGAAAGTGTGCGTCCAAGGATTCAACAAAGAAGTAAAAATACTGCGGTACAAGAAAATATTCTTTTGGCAAGTGTTGAAAACCCAAATCGATCTACAAATAAGATCGCGCAAGCAGTGGGCTGCTCGCAAACTACAGTTTGGACAACCCTAAATTCAAATAAATTCCTTCCCGATAAAATGGTGAGTGTACAGCAACTTCATGACGATAATTTTGATTGGCGATTGGTTTTTGGAGAAAAAGCAGCTACAACCACATTTTCAAAATTATATCTTATTTAGCGATGAGGCTTCCTTTTATTTAAACGGTTTGGTAAACCGGCAAAATTAGATATTGGTCTGATAATAATCCTTGTTGGGCTGAAGATAGGCGGGGACAGGTCAATCCTAAAGTTAATATTTGGTGTGGCATATTTAACAAAAGAATGATAGGTGCTGTTTTCATAGAAGGGAATTTAACGGGTGCATGGTACTTGACATTGTTACGAAATCAATTAGAAAACTTTATTGATGAGCTTCCTCTAAACGACAGAAGAATAATGTATTTTCAGCAAGATGGTGCTGGTGCACCATCTTGCACCCATTTTAGTTTAGAAGTTAGAGCCTATCATGATGAGCTGCTAACTGAGCGTTGGATTGGAAGAAGAGGAACAGTAGAGTGGCCGCCCAGATCTCCCGATCTTACTCCTTTAGACTTTTTTTTTCTGGGGACATCTAAGGAATGAAGTTTATGTTAATACTCCTGTGTCAATTGATGAATTAAAACTAGCCATACAACGGGCAATTCCATAACCCCTCAAATGTTACATAATGTTAATAGAAATTTTGTTGAACGTATTTGTTGCTGCAGAACTCAACAAGGAAATCAGTTTGAACATTTTTCTTGTTTAAATAAACGTTAGGTAATTAGTTTTTGTTACTATTGCAATTCTTATAATGTTGGAAAATAAATTAAGTTTAGGCACTATTAGCTCGTAAACCACCACTCTAATCAAAAACTTGCATCCTCTTTGTTTTGCCTGGAATCTCAAGATGTATTAGAAATTGTTAAAAAAAATACAGTGTTGCCATTTAAGAGAATATGTTTTTCTGAAATAGCACCCAATCTGGCAAGAACGCGTTTATTTTTTCCACATATTTTTCTTATTTGTTTGGATTAATTCCTAAAACTCTGCTTCAGGAACCATTGGTCTATCTTTTCAAATAAAAAAAGTTAGCCTATGTAAAGATTTAAAAAAAATAACCCTGTATGCATCATTTGCGAGGTATCTGCAAAAAAAAACTGCCGTTTGAACGTAGTGTTATTTCTAGCCCCACTTTTTAAAATGTTAGTATACCTACAAATCGGTGCCGGTAAATTCTTCGAAAACAATTATTCGAAAACAATTGTTCGAATGCAAGTGTTCGAAAACAATTATTCGAAGACATTATTTATTCGAAAGGACAATTGTTCGAATGCAATTGTTCGAATGCAATTGTTCGAATGTAATTGTTCGAAAACAGTTATTTATCATTTATTCGATACTACTAGCTCGAAAACTACTATTCGATATTACTAGCTTGAGAAAAACAATTGTTATTCGAAGGTAAGTTATTGGCTTTGTAACATGCGTTGAATCATAAGATTCATAATTGATGCATTTATTGGCAAATAGGAAATTAATTATTATGCAGTATGTTTAAGAATAAAAAGAGAAACAAAATAGTTTTGAATTTTTATTTATTTATATACATACATATATACACTGCTCTCTAATAACTCAGATTATGTGCTACTCCGCTTAAATACTCTACAATATTTATTGTATTAAATGTTTCTAGGATTCGGCGAATCCTTTCAGCACAATCTTTGTATTTTTTTTTTGGTGCAGTTGGTGGGACTCCTGCGAAATATTGCTCAATTCTTAATTGATTTAAAGCATGCTCTCTTTGGATGGCGTCCAAAAACTTCCAAATGGTAGGATGTGTGGCTGAAATTTGACTTTCAAATCCGCGATGCCAACCTTCTACAGCACTGTTTGTTTTTGCCAAACCCATAGTAACAGCTCCAACATAGTTCCACATGTTATGTGGAAACATGGGAGCTCTTCGCCTGTATCTTCGGTCTGGTCGACCAATCCACGTGTCTTCAAAATAATCTACAATTTCTTGAGCTTCTGCAGGCAAAACATCGTTATCACACAGTTCCTCGAATGCCTGTACTATGTGATCAAGTGGCACAAAGGCTAAAGCGCTCAACATTCTCATTTTCAGTGAAAACTCTGTGTCATTATCATAACGCTGTTTTAAGCCCACAGATTGAATTTTTCTGTATAGACATTGACCAAAATGAAAAAAGCACCCCCTCGTTACAGTATCTGGAAATTCCGCTGCAATTGCGTTAAACATGGCTTTTTCAAAATCGATCATTATTGTCGCTGGCGCAGCAGTGGGGCAAAGGTTCTTAATTTCTCGTAACATCTCCAAGTAAACGTTTTCAGTTTTGGTGGGTAAAAGCACATAAACTAGCGGAACGGCGGTATTTTCCTTTAATCCGTGAATCGTGTACAGTTGCGCAAACAGCTGAGGTACAGTTTTGAATGTACCGTCCATGAACCAATGTTCTGAGTTTCCGAGAATGTTTAGCGAACGATGTGTTGCAAAAATTAGGATTCTGGAATTGGTGGGCCCTGAGTCAAACTGCAGAAATTCGTCTCCGCTGATCGTTTGTCGATATTTGTCAGGAATAACCAAATCTTCTCTGGACTGGGGCAGAGTTGGTGCTGCAAGGTTAGTTTTTCGAACATTTCGAATTGTTCTCCTCATGCAGCTAACATCTGGAAGGCGACCCATACAACTGTTACTGATGGTCGTTGAGAGCGAGGAGATGATGTACTGTGGTGTATTCTGTGTTTCCTTAGCCGATGTCCTCAATTGGTCCATGAACTTTGCTACTTCCATGTTAGCAGCGTCTCCTCCATGATTATGTTCTGTAGGTATTTTCTTTAATTCGTCTCCTTCGGTTATTGCACGCGCGCGACACTTTTTGGTATTGAAATATTCGCACTTCCTAGAAAGAAAAAATAGTAGATACAATATTTAAAACCAATATTTTCACATTTCCTGTAAAAGAACGTAGGTACTACTTGTTACAGATAAGCCTAATTTTGTCAAAAAAAAATATTTGTAAACAAAGCTTCACTTGCGAAATATTCGCAAAAAACTGTTTTTCGATAAGAGTAAAAGACCTACTTCCGGTAAAAATTTTGAAAAATTCTTTTCATAAAATTTATTTAACATTTATTTTCGAGTAAATTTGTATTCTTTAGAAATTTGTTTTAATTTAGTATTTGACGAAATATTGGTTAAATTTGATTTTTTCACTGAAGTAAACTGCTACTTCCGGTTTACCGATTTCACTGAAAAACTAATCAGTTCTTCCGACGATGATTATATTCCTAAATATAAAATTTGGTATTGGTATCTTTAGCGGTTTGGCCGCTATCGCGCTCACAGACACACACACACACAGACACACAGACAGACATTTTTTAAAAACCACTTTTTCGGTATCAGGGGACCTCAAAACGTCGACATCTGCAAAAATCTCGAGGTCGAAAATTTTCGTCATCACAATACTTCCTTATACTATTAGTATAAGAAAGTAAAAAATCTTTGTTATATAAAACGTAATTATTTGAAGTTCCAAGTCGATATTCGTTCCGAAAAACTCTATTGCAAACTCCACACAAGTATCGAACCACTAAGAACCAGAGTAAGATTCAACAGTCCATATGTAAAACACATAACCCTATCTGCTAGGCGTAGTCGGGTAAAAAAAGCAAGTGCAGTAACAACATTTAACTTACCAATAAATTCTTCTTTCATTTTGTTTATCCTTCACAAATAGAAATCCTTCTAACACTAGCTTCTGGTTGCCTTTTTCACTTAACACGTATTCCATTTTCCCAAACTTTTCAGTTGACAGCCGATAAGAAACTGATACTATTTCATCTATTTCGACCTATTTACGGGTCTACCTCATTTGTTAGTGATAATTCGCACTAATTGGATATCCATCCACTAATTCACTTTAATTTATTTCGAAGAATTATGTCCGATTGACAACATTAAATAACTGTTTTCGAGTAATTATCCGATTGACAACATTAAATAACTGTTTTCGAGTAATTGTCTTTTCGAAGAATTATTTTCGAACAAATGCATTCGAACAATTGACAACATCGAATAACTGTTTTCGAATAATTGTCTTTTCGAAGAATTATTTCCGAACAATTGCATTCGAACCGAGGGGGAAACCACTACTGGATATTTTTGTACAGACCTGTGGAAATGCTTGGAAATATTAAAAGAGAGTTTATATTTTATGGGCCAGTCAAGTTAAGAGGATCTCATCCCTATTACTTAAGTAGGGTCGAAAAAGTCACAATTACACAAAAATATAAATACATCAAAGAAAATTAAGGATTTCATATAGCCTTCCGCTGTAGCTAGAAGACGCTAATTATGTTTTGGTTTGTTATATATAAGTATATTTAACTTTAGAATATATACTATGATTTCGAGGAGTACCTGTTATTTTTTTTATTTTGAAATGTATTTTTATGTTTATTATACCTTACTATATATGTTTATACACCTTTGTGTTTTATTTTGGATATGTCGTACACCATCAGTGGTAGTGGTTTCCCCCTCGATTCGAACAATTGTAATTCGAATAACTGTTTTCGAACAATTTACCTAGACCCACCTACAAATACATGTTCTAGGTTATGGTCAAAATACTAATATTCTCTTAGTAAGTTCGCATAAAATGCATAATTTACGAAATATTTCCTACAAAATATGCTATTTCGACAAAAGTAAAAGAGTTGTTGCCATCTTTAAATATTTTTTAATCAGAAATAATTTGAAATTTTGTTCTAAATATCTTTATAATGTGTCGGTGTTGAATGTATAATTTGTGGAATACTTGCAGAAAACTGTGTTTCGATAGAATTAAAAGACCTATTTTTATAGTAAAATTAAATAGTTTTCACATGAACTTTTTATTTGTTTTGTCTGAAAATATCTGATTTTAATAGACAAGAATGGAAAGTACTTCTGAAAGGCCCACTCTCTGGAGAAACTAAAAAAAAAATTTAATTTGCTTTCAAATTATTATTAGTAGTGCTGTATTAACAAACCTAGAAATTTTGAAAAAAAATTGTAGTTTTGTAGTTTTTAGGACTCTGTTAGCAGTTTATGATATGTTGGAAAATTTGATTTTTGCACCGAAGTACTTCTTATTAACAGATCAAATCCAATCAGATCTTGAGAGGAATATATACCGTAGTCGACATATTTTAATTTCTGATACGAAAGTAGAAAGAGGAAAAGAGTGCGACGAAATAAACTAAAGACAAACATAAGCGAGGCTGCCAAGACAGTACACTCGACAATCGTTTCTTATGAAATGTAAGGCGTGAGGGTCCTCCACCACTGCGTTGCTCTCCCACCACTGCTAGCAAGCAGGCATCGCTGCATATTATAAGGTCATCTTCCGCCTGGGATAGAAGTGTAAACCGAAATTATAATTTGACGACTATGGTATATATATATATATTATTATAGCATTATAGCATTAACAATGCTAATTACTCTTACTTCAAAAATTATAGTTAGATGAGACCGAAGGTTTCAATACGAATACTTACTCTAATTTGTCAGCCTAAAATGAAGATGATGAGTATTTAATATTTGAAAAGTGACCTTTCCTACTCAAAGTATTAATTACTGTAACATACTAAATAGTATATTACATACCAAGGTTGAGAAGATGACTATTATTGCCCGAGTGGCGAGATTAAATTCCGAGGCGCAAAGCGCCGAGGAATTTAAGCCACAAGGGCAATAATAGTCTTCTCAACCGTAGTATGTATACTATTTTTTGTACCAGTAGTCTAATTGGACCTTAAAACCTTAATAATTATGAATAAATTTACTCATATATGTAAGAATGCCCTTGTAATAAAACTTCATGTAAACAAATAAGTAGGCTATATTTTGATGTTGACAAATAAGTTTTGACATAAATGCTGAAACTAAAAGTCAAGTATTTTTAGATTATTTTTCATTCCATTTATAATGTCTGAAGAGTTTAGATGTACACCACCTGAAATGCGCGAGATTGCAGAACAGGCAGCTGAGAACTTGCTTCCGCATAAATCTAATCACTTATACATGAAAACATTTACAGAATTTAAAAAATGGTATAATTCCAAATTACAGTAGTAACTTCTGAAAACGTACTTCTGGCTTATTTTCATGAATATTCAAAAAATAAAAAAGCCTCGACTTTATGGGCGCAATATTCAATGTTGAAAGCTACACTTGGCCTAAATGAGAATATTAACATATCAAAATATTTTAAATTAGTTGCCTTTTTAAAAAGAAAAACTTAAAATTATAAGCCCAAAAATCATTAGTATTTACTCGAGGAAATTATAAAATTCTTTACTGAGGTACCCGACACATGTTACATTGCAACTAAGATAGTATGTTTATATATTAATACTTTGAAATTATTGATAATTTATATCTCTGTAGACTGGTCTTGTAATTGGTGTTGCTGGTGCATGCCGAAGGATGAGTTGTGTAATTTATTAATTTCTGATGTCATCATGAGAGATAATTTAATTGTTATTCACATCCACAATAGCAAAAATGGTACGTCTCAAAAGTTTGTAATAATGGAACCACTTTGTAGCTAAAGGTTATATCGAAGATTCCCTAGTAAATAAAAAAAATATAGAATGTATGTTACAAGATCTACCTACATCTACTTACGCAACCACACCTGCAATATATACAGGAATTTTCAATATGAATTAAATAATTATTTGCATCTGTAATAGTTAGGTGATATATTGATTCCATATTATACTTTCATACATATTTTATGTATTAATAGACAAATGCTTTTTTTTTTCATGTAAACAACAAAGTATTGTTAGAAAATATAAAATTAATAGCAATTGCTAAATAAACGTATATTATATTCTGGTATTGTTAACCTAAAATTGTGCCTAAAAGAGTTATTTATTTTGACGGTTCACAACTTGACATACTACTACTACTACAAGCATGAGTGCATGGTTGCGGCATTCGTTTTATTTGTTCTCATTATTTCCCTAGGTCAATAATAGCCTCATTATTTACCTCTTATTAGTTCCAGGTTGTGAAATGTCATTTCGTGGCGCTTTGTTATGTGTAAAAATGTTATGATTTTTTACTACTGGTACAAAAAAGATTTTTTTTTACATGATCGATGCTTTAATAATGAACACAAATGCTAACAGATCAAAAATTATATTGATAAAGGTTTGCCATGGAATGTAAAACGTCTGTCTTAAGTTATATCATTAAGTTTCATACTGTCATTAATATTTGTCATTATGAACACGATACACTTATAGCGGTATGCTCACTTGAGCTGTCAAATGACGTCATTGCAAAGCAAGTCAGATTGACAGTTTCCATATCTGCTGCATCTTGAATATGCCTGGTTGTGCTGTATACGATTGTCGTCAATACAATCGAAAAAGTAGAGACAGTCAGATCATATATTACAGGTTTTCCAAGGAATATACGATGCGAATTGTGTAGTTAATTGCGTGTAAAAGGCAGGATTTAATACATTTGAAAAATGGTATTTTCAGAAATCTGATTTTATCATTGTTCCTAATAAAAAAATCAACTTATTTTAGCATGAATCTGTTCCGTTCATTTTGAGCCATCTAGTTTTCATACATCACTCCAACAAGAATTACTGCAATTTTCCAATAAATCATGCAGAGATTTTAATTCAGATGCAGTTCCCATATTCAAAGAAAAGACAACTTAAAGCAATAAACAATAAATTGAAAATCTTTAAAGAGCAAAAAATAGATGCTTTGATAAAACTTACAGATGCTCAAAGTACTTTAGGATCAAGCTGTAAAATGTATGAAACATTTTATAGACTAATTTTGATGCTTTGAAGTGTCCGATGCTTACTAATCACCTATGAAAGGAAATTATTTGATTCAATACTTTTTCCAAGATTATCACGTTAAGAGCAAGATATTTGTATGTACATCTGCGAACATTCATAAAGTATTTTGAGGTATAGTAGCAACATATGTAGTTTTTTTGGTTATTATGAATTTCTAACACTATTTCAGGCTGCTTTTGGTTAATATATGGCAAGGGTATAGTGAGAATAGTACCTATTTGGATTTCAATCTGAACAAACCTGGATAGCTTTTTCTTTAATAGTGTAAAAATCATTGACTCAAACTGAATTGAAATAAACTTCTTGAATTATCAAAGTTGTATTTATATTACCTTAAAATTCCTACCTTTTATAAATATTTGTATTTTGTTCAAATACACAGTGTTTTTATCAAACACAAAAACAACTTGATCAAATCTCTTCAAATTATAAATTCTGTAAGGCAGGAAAAACATGTAATAAAAGTTATATTTGGCAATTTTATTTTAACTTAATATTATTATAATACAAAGGCTCCTAAAATCTGAAATACGTGACTACTATTATTGTCTAATCTAGAATCAATATTCTGATTAATTTATGGCCTGAAGTAAGTGGAGTCAGTTTTATGCTCTTGTATTTCAGTATGTAATTTATAATTTTATTATTGTAAATATGTACATATGTATATTAAACACAACAAACTCCAGCCATGTTGTATTTGCATCGTTCAAATGTTGGTTTATCTTCTCTGCAATTGCCCGAGACCCTTCTATTAAAAGTGATGTAGCTGTACATTACCAATATCGAATACTTCAGATCTATACGATGCAGTAAATAGGATCTACATGCGTGCAAAAGAAAATATTATAATCTTCAAAATATATGTTAAATAAAATTCTTTATTTACATTTTGGCAACGATTTTATTCACTAAATGAAACATTTATCAGTAAGTACCTAAATTACAATTCTTAGTTTATATTTACACAGATCGTTAATGCACAACTCAGGCCTCTGGATAGCACAGTACAAAAATAAACTCACAGAATAAACTGTTTTGCATTGTGTATTGAAAATGTAATTCAAACAGATGCAAAAAAAGTTAAAACGTCTTAAGTAGTTATGACTGCATTTAAAAATACCGTTTTGCCTGAGTACTTCAATCATTGGTTATAATATTAAATAAACAACTATAATCAAAAACTACTACTAATCGCTAATTTGGATTTCTGGCTCTACTTTTTCGATTGTATTTATTTTTGTTATGAGTTGTTGCATATACATTTGTACCTTCAGAAATCAATAAACTATCTATATATCTATCTATCTATTCGATATCACTAAATCATAGTTACTCTAAATAATAATACAACTGATAGTACCGAGTAAGCTAGGGGTTCCGTCATAAAATATCTTTTATATGTCCAGAAAGTATGACAATTTCTTACTTGATTATTAAAACAACTGTTTTTCCTAATACGATATTACAGTTTCTGAAGTTGTACTAATTCTGAATTAAAAATTTTCAGTTCAATATTTACAAATCCAATAATTTTAGTTGTAAAAGTATGGGGCGTATTGGGAACGCCAGAACATATTCTGGCGTTTTTGAATGCCCAGAACGTCAGAGAGTGGAGGACGAAGAAAAAAGCATGCACTGGAGAATGTGGATGTCACTAATGCCTTAAGAAATCAAGAAAAAATCCGAATGCTCGATAGACTTGCATCAAAAATATCTGCAATTCTGATCACAAAATTGCCTGATTGCCTAGCGACCATTTACAACATGAACAGGACATAGCTCACCACTAACATTAGTTCTAAGATTAGTATTTAAGTTAGGTAAATAGAGACTATATAAGCTTTTGTAAAAAAAATAAATGAATGTATATATACGTAAAAGATACCAAAAAGTATTAAAAAAACTATTTTATTATAAGCAATATGATTATAAGTAGTTAGATCAATGCTCTCAGCTTTTCTAATAGTTTTATATCAATTTTCAAAAAGAAAATACAGTATGCATAATACTCCTAATTCCACTATATCGCAGAACTAATTGACTATTCATATTTCTTTATTAAATATTAGCATCTGTACAATAGCGTATTCTTACTACACCAAATGAAGTGAATTTAATTCATATAATCAAAAACTTAATTTGAAACATTTCTAAAAATTTTATTCTTCCGTATAAAATAACTACCTGAAAGCCGGTTTGGAAAATTACGCATTTTTTGCAGTTCATTTACTCGCTGAAGGCGAACGACACCTTATCCAAAAGGGAATTTAAAAAAATGGTAAAACACGCAGGAAATTCAAATTTCCCTGATTCTAATTAATTCCTTTCCTTATTCTCACTCTATTAGAAGTGTAACGAAACCAGTCAACATTGTGTATAGGTATCTACATTGTTCTTTGTGCCAGTCCAAGAGAAATAACCACTAATTCGTAATGACGGATCTTCGATTTTGATCTTTTAATCGTTGGTGAACTTGGGCCAAGCTGACGCAAAAAAGATTTATCACTGGTTTTTACCCGGATGATCGTGTGTCTCTTTATGTGTATTTCATTTAATGATGTGCTTGCCTATTGATAAAATAAATTGATTTTAACGTGGCAAAGAACAATGCTAAATCCATTATATACAGTAGAAAGTGTATCGATAGCATTTTCGTGAACTAGTTTTTTTTATTGATCCTGTATTACGGGTAGATTTTAATTAGCTTTAGTTTTATTCTATATCAGAGAACAAATATAATATCACCAAGCTAAATATATTTACATAATTATAGTGAATATATTTATTTTATTATGAGCACAATTATTTATTTAAAGACGGTCATGTATGTAATATACCTATTCTTCACAAGAAATAATTTGAAGTAATAAAAATATTATATAATATACAAGGGATGACTTAGTCGTGAGAAAACAAGTGGCGACGGCAAATATATTCTGACATTTTGATGATTACTGACAAGACTTGGTTCATGTGCAAAAAGGATTATTGTTTGTGTGCAGCTTTAGCCACCAAAAAATTAAGATGTGGGCACCACACGACTTTCTTGTACGTATATGCGTTCCGAAATTCTCAAATAAAACTAGTTTTATCCTCTTAATTAATGTATTATAGATTAAGAGAAAAAGTGTCAAACTTTGACATTTTTAATTTTTTTTATACAAAAATTATTACAAATCTGCTCTACATGCTTTTGCACTTGTTATAACTCCATACAGATAATTTGCGAGATATTTACAAGAAAAAAACATTTTTAGGCTAAATTTTATCTTATTCGTCAACATAGTCTACTGCAAGGGTCATACAACCATTCCAACGCGTCTCTAACACGTTGATGCCCTTTTTGAAGAAGAATTAATCTTTGGTCTCAAAATACGTTTCAGCAATTACTTCATCATTGGAGCCAAATATTTTTCTCTGGGGCATTCTTTTTAAGACTGCAAACAAGTAGTAGTTGCTGGGAGCCAGATTTGGAGAATAAGGTGGATGGGGAGGAAATTCAAAGTGCAATTCGACAGAGTCCGGATAACACACAAACCATTACTTTGCTTGAACAATATTTTTTCTCGTCAAAAAATAATGCTTTATCAACCAACACACGGAATTAGGATTTTTCCATTGTTTTGAAAGAGACAAAAGGAGCGTCACTAAAACCACTGTAACTTGTAAACTAAATGTCATAATTCCAGAAATTTTGACACGTATAGTTTGTATGTTAGTATTTCCTAAAAATCATATGTATTTACAAGGTCAGTTGTATCTGATATCGCTGCTACATTGATGAATTTGATTCTGGTAACTTCAAAATGTTGATCCTTTAGTAACGCCATCTAGTAATAGAATAATAAACCCAAAAAGAATGGCTTTTCAATTTTTATTAAAATAAACTTTAAAAAAACACTTTAAACGTTAACTTTACAATAATTAATATTAATAAATTCAAATAATGAAATAAAACGAAATAATATTGAAAAAGTGCTGCGGAAAATTACGTTGTTGAGGCGTTTCAAGAATAATAATTGTACTTACAATTCTACCTTTTCTAATAATTCAAAATATAATACTAATTGGGAATGAATTATTTTGTAAAATGTTTGTTTGGATTTTGTAAATGACCTCTTGGATTTTAAAAAAATGTTGCGCTACTAACGCAATTTACGCTTACAACTGTATTGGAAGATTTTCAAGCTTTTACTATTCCATGTCTCAATAAGTATTCAGTCAAATATTGCAATAAACTTATGTACATTTTTATATATGCATTAAAGGAAATATAGAATATTTTCAAATATCACTGGTTAAAAATTTTATATTCTCTAAATTTATTTTTACTGTGTACTTCGGTATATATTTAATGCTCTTTTTTCTACTTTCGCACTATTACAATTTGCTAATTTAGTTAGTTACAGTGACGCACTCTTTAGTGCTGCCTATACCAAATCTATTGTATTTCTACTCACACATTTCGAAACAGATCAAAATTTGCTTTGCAATTTGTCTTGGCCCTTTTCAACTTTACAATGACAACAAGGTGCATTATTGGTAACAATTACAGCAGCATCTTTATTTATCCAACATATACAAGTCAAATTACAGAACAAAAATTGGCAATGTTGAAATATTCGTAATAAACAAGCTTTCGTTCTTTTTAAAATTGCACTAAATCAGCCCTCAAATACCTTCAGTTTATATATTCAGACTTATTGTTATCATTAGTAACCAAATAATCGGATATAATCCAATCCAATCATATAGCATATTTTAAGCACGTGCTTTTAAAAACACTTCCAGTAGTTTATAATGCTTCGGATAGATGGCGGTACTTAAGAATCGATATTTTGAGGTTACCAACATCAGAAAAATCTTGTTATGTGACGAACTTATATCGCGCAGCGATAGCAAGATCCAGTAGGCCTTGGGATTTGTCAATAGTGGCGCCATCTATATGTCATCCTATCAACTTATTGATTTACAGATTAAGTGTCAAAATTTGCCATTTTTCATATTTTTATGTAAAAATTATTCCAAATCTGGTCTAAATGCTTTTGCGCTTGTTATAAGTTTATGCAGATAAATTAGGAGATATTTGCCAAAATCTGCTCTTATGTAAAAGTAAACCCGCCGCTTGTGGTTTGAATTTTTGAATTTTTTATATGAAAATTACTTAAAATTGTACTTCAAATACCTTTATACTCTCAATATATATCTGTCTAGGAGGCATGACTTGGAAGATACTAGCTGTAACTGTTTCTAGATAAGAGTAAAAGACCTACTTTCGGTAGGAATCCTGCGTGACATTTTTTATCAAGAAATGCTTCAAATTAACTTTTGAGTAATTTTGTATTATCTAGAAAATTGTCCAAATTTGTAATTGATAAAATATATAAAATAAAATTGTCCACCGATTTTACTGAAAATCTAATCAGATCTTCCGAATAAGATTACATTCCTAAATATAAAGTACATTCTACATTTCAAGATGGTTTGAGATTTATACAGGGTGTAATCACTGTCGTGCGCGAGGCAAGTGCGGCAAACTTCAATTTCTTAGAAAAGCACCCGATAAAGGTTTCCTGATGATGAAGGTAAATAAAATATCTACTAGTTAATTTTATTTAATCATCTGATTTTTAATGAAGATTGTGGTAGTACTCGGGCTACCAGGAGCTTGTCGGTGTGACGACCTATTGCTCTACATAGAAAGTATTTGGCTCTATGATCATCTCAAAGTGCACACCGTCGGCTACAAGCACATTTTGATATTTTTTCGAAAAAGACATAAACTGATATTGCAGTAAAATCTTACTAGTCGGGTTTTCACTGTCCTGGGTCGGGAAATTCTACTTTCCTGACCCAAGAATATTCAGTAAAGTAACGAAATATGGACGATTTCAGAAAAACAAGATTTATTAGCAATATTATTATTATTACATATTACATATCTGATGTTTCAACTAAGTCTTTTTCAATTATCTGTACACCTTGACCGAGATATTTTGATCGTATAGGTTAATTAACAGTAATATCTCGTATTTCTAGATTATTCCTATATGCAGTCGTATAACCACAATACGAGCATTTAAAACAATAGTTTGCGAAATACCTTCATCGCATATAAACATATATAAATTTGAGAACACGTATTTAATCTGTCGGTGTCGTAATAGTAAATTGTGTATGAAATTATTCAAATTAGATTAAACAAAAAAAAATTACTTGAAATTCTTAATCTAATAATTGCTTATGCATATAATACGAATTCTTGATATGAATTAATTTATGCATATTCACATAATGATAAGGGATTCGATAATATATTATAGTACACGGTTAAAGTAGGTGGACTAGTGGCTTTTTTTTGTCTGGACTTGAAACCTGACTGAGTAGCTGCCGTTCGCGTTTGTGTGGATGTAACGTATACATTGGTCGATGAATGAACGAACATTGACTATGGATAGAAAGTAATTGGTACATAAGAACTAAAAATATTAGAGTTTCAACTAATACATACATACACATACTAGCATACACTAAAAGTAGTAGACTGATTCAATCGTATCTTCGAAAAAAAAACGTATGCAATGGAAGAGGAAAATAAAATGACGTTGAATAATTAAGTGAAATGGTATGTGGGGCGTCTTCGTGGGTTTCACATTTCAGATGTGTCGAACGATTAGCGCGTTGACAGGAGAATGTACGAGATGGCGTTGTTGCATCCCTCAGATAACACACATACAAGCTCGTATATACATATCTGTGTGAGTGTGCGATTGTACTCGTTTGTGTGTGTGTGTTTGTATCGATGACCGACCACCACCAGCTTCCATATCACTAATGAACCTCACCGCCCCAAGATAGGCTGCGTGTTCAGCTTCACCATTACTTGCTTCATTAAAGTGAGCTAATATGACATGATTGTCTTCATATGTACCTGTACGTTACACCCAATTACATATATACTCGGTGATTATTTCAATTTACCTTCTGCACGCAAGATAATTTAAAAATACTAATTATTTGAGTAAAAATGTCGTGAATGTACAGATATAAAACGCATTCCAGCGGCGAAGGTTTCGAACGGCAGGAAGCTTTTCACGCGTGAACTTTTTAGATTTTCTCCGATGTATTTTCGTCGGTTCTTCGATTAGAAACCAAAAGAAGCGTCGGTAGTCTAGACTAAGCGATTAGTCATGGAAAATCTCTCTGTATCGATTTGGGGTATCACATTTCCCTTAATCGTTCTAATTTTATAAGAAAGCCGAATATAAATAATAAGACACCATCGCGGAGTGTTCAAAATGAACGAATTTGTTATTGAAATTAATCATATTAAAACGAACGCTAGGTTATATTATTTCACTTAGGACAGATTTATTTTTCTCTGACAAATGTTTCGACCTCTCGGTCATTATCAATGAGTTTACAGACTTAAACTAAACTAAGAAAGTTACCACTACCTATTTATATGTATGTGCTAGTTGCCTTAAGTACAGTGTCAATAATGGGGATCTTTATAAAATCTAGTTATGTTTTTGTGACATGTTTATTAGCTGTTGTAGCTTTTTTAATTTCAATGATTTCTAATAAATCTAATTTTCTTCCTTTATAACTATTATGTTATAATGTATAATTATTAGTATCGAATACATGTATAAGGTCTATGCAATGTTCAGCAAAGCCTGTATTTTTGTTATTGTTTAAAATGAATTTTTTATGTTCATTAATGCGATCCTGTACGGGTCTGCCCGTTTGACCAATGTAGATTGCGTCACAATCACTGCAACCTACCTCATAAACACCTGATTTGTCACACAATTTTGTTTTTTCTTTATTATTGACTAAGAGTTTTCCTAAATTTACTTTGTTTACTTGGATAATATTTAAACCTAGCTTTTTTAATTCGTTAGACACTCTGCTGTTAACTCCCGATATATAGTTAAGAGAATGATGAGATGAATGTTGAGTTTGTTCACTGTAAAAAAAATTTATAAGGATCTTTTTTTGTTTCTTTTCAATCATTCTATCAAATGAGTTGTGTGCTATAACCATTATTTAATGCTATAGTTTTTAAAATATCTCTTTCTGTTTTGTAGTTATCAGTGTTTAACCCTTTGCGGCTTACTGGTTAGTCTACGTAACCACCAATTTAAAAATTAGCTGGCTCAATCCTAATGGTGCTGCCATCAAATCGCTCTATCAATATAACATTTGTGACGCCATCTGTTGGAAAAAACTCCGCTTTATTTGATGGTATAATGGATTGAGTGTTGTACTACTAGAATAAATCTCATCAAGTTTACGCACGTTTAAAGTTTTTATTTATATTTATAAGCTAAGTGTTTAAAATTTGAAAATGGCCTGTAAGTATTATTTAATTACTACATATTTGCATATCTGAAAGCTCAATTGACGATTTTATTTTTTTTCTGTTTCCCACATTCTTAAAAAAGTGGTAATTGTATCAAGTGACAACCAGGACTATAAAGAGATTTTTTATAGGTTTCTTCCTACTTTCAGAAAAAAACAAGTGGTCGTTTGCAGAGCTCGAAGCTATGGACGAAGACGAAGTGAACGCCATTCTTTTTGAAATTCCATCTGATGCAAAATCTTTGGCGTAGGACTATTTGTCTGGAGAAGAAGATAACGCACATGGTGTCCTTGAAACCGCTGATATTGCAACAATATCCCAAAATGTTGCATCTGATAGCGCAGAGATGTAGCGGTTCGACTCTCAGCACTCTGAAGCAATTCAGAATTAACTTTGCCGCAGGGTTGATTGGTTCTAGTTATGGGCGCAAAAAAAAGGGGCGTAAGTCTTCAGAACAAAAAAATAATTTGAAAAAAATACATTCCAATTGAGAAAAGAATGGACCAAACAGCTCATCTCCCCATTTATACTACATCTAGACGCTGTGCGGCATGTAGTACCAAGAAAGAAGCACATAGGAACATGTGGAGTTCTGCTTAGACGACAAAAGAAATTGTTTTTTGGCACAGTAACCAGTAGTCCTACAGGTTATCTGATGTGATCACTATACCGCATGTGTCAAATATCATTAGCTATAGGGATTCAATGTTTACGTGCGATTTATACGTATACAAGTAATACGTGGCAACGTGGCACCCCTACTGACCGGTAACAATCGATATCACAACGATTTTCTCCGATCTTCCCACTTCTCCCCACCAGATTTTACATTAAATGTTTAGCTGCGAACACGTTGCGATCTAGTCTGCAATAAAAGCCGTCTTATTACTGGAACAGGAAACATCAAATGGCCGCCGCGATCTCCTGATCTAGTAGTTTATTATTATTTTCAGAATCCTTTTTTATTTACCCTATTTTTAATTTTATTAGAATTACGCTTTTGTTTGTGTCATGCAGCGTGAACGCAGCTTAATAATTCTCTGCATTTACTGAAAGGAAAAAGAAAAACATATCCTTGCAACTCGTAAATATTGTTTCTGAACGCATTACAAACACCCATGTCAGTGGTCCAATAGTTACTGCTAACTTGTATTTTTGAGCATGTATCGGTCGCGCTGGCATTGGAGAGGAAAGTAGGGGTGCCACGTTGTCACGTATTGCATGAATTGATCGCCTATGGCTAATGAAAATTGACACATGCTGTATATATTTTTTGTAACAGAAAAAGAAAAATATTGGGTATAATCCGCTGTAGAGCAACCGTAGACACGTGTTTCTGACTAATTGGTCGTCATCAGTACGGTGTAGCCAAGGAATTAGGTGGGTTAACCTTGGAGATGTAAGCTAAACGGAAGACCATCAGGTGACAGACCACCATTTGCAGCTTCAGCTAGAAGATCCTCGGTTTCTTATTCTTTCATTTATTTTTTGTAATATTGACACTATTTCTTTTATGTTCACTTTGAGTTATTTTGTTTAAAATTGACTTGTATTTTCTAAGTTTAAAATAAATACTTTAAAAATGAGTTAATTCCGGACGCAATGGGTTAACGGAAGGTTAAGTAATCTATGGATTAAACTGTGTAAATTAATCATGCTGTAAAAGTAGGTTAAAAATTGAATCTTGTTGAATTATTATATTCCGTACAAATGTCTATAAACAATGTATAACGAGTCATTCGATTTCAACCCCTTAAAGAATGAACTATAAGTACTTGAAGATGTCACGATCTCAACGATCGTTACTTCATGTGATATTTAGCACGTAAGTATTTGCTTATTAATACATAACTACTAATACTTAGTTATAAAGAGCTAGAGGTGCTGTTGTAAGGGGGAGGGGGTCGTTGACGGTTTTTAGCCAGTTATCAGTTGTTTTATTGCAAGTACATATTGTAAAAAATATTTCTGACATACACATATAGCCAAGACAAGAGAGGGACAAAACAAATATAATATTAATCATTCGAGTCTTTACTTGCGTCTTCCCTATACGTTTTGCTTTCGTCGTCATACTCGTACTCCTTAAGTTCAAGTTTGTCTTCGTCTGATATGAAATCAGAAAAGGATCTGAACTCAACAGGAGCCTATATAATAAGTCCCCATCATTGATTTTAACGGGGTTGATTTTTGCGTATGCCTGTCCCGGTACTTCCTTACTTATTTTTTGACTCTTGGTATTCTTCTTATAATTCGCCGATAGGCAATAGAACTTCCTTAATAACTGCAGTACCATAAATAAGAGTTTAATGTACTATAGGTAGTATGGAGTGCCAATTGTATAAAGATACATATAATTCTGCAGTGGCCAATATTCGTCAAACATGTGAATGTTAATAGAACATCCACTATTAAAAACACGTAAAATGACACCACTTTGTAAGGTATTGCGGGAAAAACTATTATTTCGTAAAATTCTCGAGCGCATTAGTTGCAATTCCATCCACATCTCTTTGAAAATGTTCTCTGCGATAGTTCAAAACACAAATTTTCTTCACAGAAAAACCTTGACCAGATACTTCTAATTTTTTCTGATGCAGATACAGATGTGTAATTGACATAGTGGCAAAACACCGAAAATGGACCAATAACACTAACTAAACACTAATTAAAAGTGTTTACACACTAATTGAAGAAACAGTTAAGCGAAATTAAAATGTTATCTGAGGACACCAAAAAAATAATAAACTATACTTACGACTGCACCGACGCTACACTATAATCCTACATTTCATGAAAAATTCAGGGACTAGCAAATACTAGCAATAAATATCCCTCATTAAAAATTTATTTATACATGCTGCTATAGGATTATAGGCAACCGATGTTACCTGGAAATAGAAAATAGATTCCTAGAAATTAGCAATGGCATTTAAATCCTTAACTTAAGTACTTTTACCTGTAATAATTACTTTGAAATCGACCAAGATACCTAGCTCAGATAATAACAAACACAACTTAAGTTTGGGGTACTAAAATATACCCTATAGAAATATTGTTAATTTTACAGTTTTTGATAATTAATATTTCTGATTCTGATAAAGCTAAAATAGCAATTCTTGGTGAAATGTGTATGATGACCGGTACAAACAAATACATAAGTTACAGCATCATCAAAAAATTTTAAATTTTTTAATTACAATCACGTTTTGTCGGTTCTGACAACTATGCATCGTAATCAAACAAACATTATTCCATCCATAATTTTCCAATAAATACCTGATTAATACTTAATTCTCCTAGCACATCAATTTGTTTATTAGTTATTTTGCTTGTTTTCTTTCTTTTTACTATCGGAATTATTATATTTTGGAAGTGTTATTTCTATGTTAAGTATATAATAGAGAAAATTAAATGAAAATAATATAAGACGATTATCGCTAGCCCTTTTTAAATTACTGCGAATTCATTTTATTGGCGCTTAAGTTAATACTTTAATAGAAATGAACAGCTCATGGAAGCCTTTCGCAATCAAAATATTCCATGTATCAATTTCCATTATAGTCCTTTTTCATCGTGAATAGAATTCAATTTGCAGAAAAGTTCTTAAAATATAGCAAATATATTTTGATCAGATATGCTCTTAAAAGTTCCAAAAGATTCTAGGGGAGACCGAGGCATAGCGGGCACCCTAAGGAGAAAAATCCTAATTAAGTGCATAAAAACATAAAATATTTTAGTCTGATAATTGTTTGTATCACAAGTATTATCATCTTCATTTTTGTCGATTCCAGCGCAGGCTGCTTGGATACACTGAGTACATTAAATGCACTGCACCTATCCTTCTCCGCTATTTGATCTTAAATATGCATCACCACAAAAAAGATATTCTCTGTCTCTGTAGTTTCATCGTCATCGCTGTAAAAATAGTTTTCAACAACTTTATTACTCTTCTCTTTGTTCTTAATCTTCTTCTTGGATGTTGCTGCTTTCAATTTGAGAAAATATCTTTATGCGCGTTCTTTTCATTTTTCTTTTATATTTTCTTTCAACGTTTTCATTTTTCATCTTTTCTTTTCGAATTCATTTTTGTAGGGGCTGTGCGTCAAGACTGCAGCATTTCCTGTCACTCTTTTTTGATTCGAATACGTGCTTTTCGATTTGATGTCTTTAGTACAAGAAGAAGACTAAGTAGATTAGAAATCCCTAATGTACTTGGTTGAGGAGTTTTAGGTTTCAGTATGCTAAATGTTCCTAAAATACTTGATTGTAATGATGTAGGTTTCAAAGTGCTACAAGTGCCTGAAGTACTTGGTTGAGGAGATTAGATTTGTAAATGTTGCTATTGTCCGAAGAATAGTGTTGAGGCAATTCTGGCTGCAAACACGTGATCGTGTAATTGGAGATTGGTTGATCCTCTATTTCTGTCGATTTTGCTGACATTTGCATTAGTGGTTGATCGGTAACTCCTGAGGGCATAAGGTCAATATCTGATGAAACACCTGGGTTGTATTGAGAAAAAACAGATGAGGTAGATGTTGGGGATTTTAGATAGACTTCTCGAAATAGTCTGTTAATTTGTAATTGAGTTGCCGTTCTGCCTGCGTTATTACGAAGAAAATTTTCCACTCTGGCAACATAAAATGTATTTAGTATGCATCTTTGACTGCAGTGTGACCATCGAGAATTAAAAGTATGTAGTATAGGCATCTAGAGTCGATTTCCCATGCTTTGTAAAACGATCAAACCAAGAAGAAAGTACTGAGCTTTCATTAAAAACATGAACGTTCTTGAATTCGTTGAAAACACTAAATTTTATCTGGAGGCTTATCAATTTACACAGAATTTTCTGTGCTTATTAGAACAATAAATGTAACGTATTGGCAAGTAACTTGGCGTAGTTTCTATACTTCAATTATTTTTTTAAAATAATATAACACATATGAACTATATGACTAAATAAAGGGAAGTATAGTAAATAAAGAGAACTGAAATATGAGAATAAACTTAATATTCAAATAATTAAAATAAGCAACAATAACATATTCATCATAGACACTGTGTCGGCTCGGCATGGTACTCTATAGATGTTGATCTAACTTCTCGCTAGGCCGCGCTCACCGTGGGCTTTACTATTGAGCTTTGCCCTCGCCCCACCAATTTCCATACTTTGCGTGCTGCATCATTGCCGTGTAGTTGTAAATGATATTAATTGGATCATTACTAATTTTTGGTTTTTCTCGTCAGCACCTCAGTACAAAATTGCAAAGTTTTTATTTCATAGGAAATACCCTTGATTTATGATGATCTATGATGAGTGTCTGTCAGTGATTGTCTAAAATCGTGTTTTGGAAATTATTGCACCTAAATAAATGAAATTTGGGATAGTGGTTTTAATTGCCTTATAGCGTTCAGTCATGTATAAAAAACTGGCCGTGTAACTCAAATAGCCACGGAGATAAGTGGAAGTCGAAAATGGTTCCAACGAGTTTGTGTAAATAATGTACACTGCGCGCCTGCTTTTTTTGTTGCGAGTTTCTTGTGAGAACTTGGCGTATTGCACTCTATGCGCTTAGATTTAGGCAACATTTTCTCTATTTTTATGATATTTGTATAAATCCTACCATTTGTAGTAAAAACTCCTAAACATTTTTTTTTCAGTGGATAAAAGCGACGAATATTATAAAAGAATAATTTCAAAATTTTGAAATTGTCATTAATATATTTTCTAGTTCCATCAACTCAATTTTATTACATAAATTAGTCAATACCCGTATTCTAATTTTTTTAAGTTAATATTAAATATATATAGTTTCTTGTACTAGAAAATTCGCACTATCCGCACAAATTTTTCCAGATTAATTCCTCATAATTTTATTTACGGAATTTAAAGGCAAATAAATTTTTCTTCCGCATCTTATCGAAAATGACTATCTCTTCAGATTACTATAGAAGAGAACCACTGATAATACTTTTAACAACATTTAATATTAAGTAGAACTTGCGGTTGGTGTGGTCTATGACTAGGAAGTAAAATATCTGAAATACTGGAAACAAATAAACATTCATATGTAAGTGCGGAGTGAGTAATAAGAAATTCGTATGATTTTAGGAAGAAAGTTAAAAAAAAACGCTGTTCTACTAAAAAAATGATTTGACGTGTTTATCACCTTCCATCACATTGAAATGAGCAGATTCCTGCGGATTTATTGTAAAGAAAGTATTACGTAGTTAAGTTAATAGTGTGCTTGTATTTTAAGTTCGTAATTAGAAATGTTACTTTCTTTAATTATCTTTATTTGAATATGGAATTTTAATTGTTCCAAATAGTACAAGAACAAAGAGATTTTATTAACAAATAACATTTTTAGCTGATATTTTTATCATATAGTTGAAAGTATTATATAAAATGCATTTACACAAAGAAAGAGGCAAATGAATATGGGATGCTAGAACATACAAAGTTTACACACAAAAGGAGATCAGGTATTTAGAGAACTCCATTTATACAATGTGGATAGTGGAGGACTCAGCGAAACAAGAAAAAAGGAGCAACGAAACAAATATACAAATGAGTGTAAAGAAAGATAAAAAATCGAAAGCAGGACTGATCGTGGTGGTAAAGAAGAAATAGGAGGAGAATAACATAGTGGACTGAAATTCAATACACGAAATAATCCTCACAATCGATTTGAAGATAAAAGGAAAAACGTAAGAATCTTCGGAATATATGCACCTACCGACGACTCAGATGTAAGTATAAATTAGGATTTCTGCCAAACTCTCGGACGAATTAAGTAAAATGAAGACCAAACAATAATAAATGTTCATGGATTTAAAAAACAGAAAACTTGAAATCTATAATGGACTACATAGTAAAAAAGCAAGATTCCTAATAAAATCATTAGACGTGAAAGTATGAAAATGACCAATTGCTAGTTAAATCTCTCATCGAAATAAAATATGATAAACAAAGAGTATTTTACAAACAACAAGAACATAACGTAAGAGCTAAAACCTACAATCTGGAACGCTTGAAAAATGAATAAACTAGATTTCTCTATGAAATAAGACTAGCACAACAAATACAAGTGGATATCATTATATTCTCTTGTATTTGCTGAATGGTGTGCCAATGGGTACATCAGGACAACAAATAGAAGAATAAATGTATAAAAATCTAAAAGAGAAATTACATGAGAGAGCAAAGAAAGCTGTTGGAATTAGGGTAAAAACACAAGCAAAATACTTCTGGTGGACAGAACTAATGAAATCATAGAGGAAAAGAAAAGTTATATTTCAATTATGTAATCACAAAAGACAAAGGAGGATCTAGTTCCAGAAAAGTTTGGAAAAATATAAATTATCTAAGGGAAAATTCAAATAAAGCAAAAAAGATTAATCCGATAGGCATGAAGACTTGGAAAGGCTACTATAGCGACCTTTTGATAGAGAAGTAAACATAATTTTATAATACCATTTACAACGTATTGGATGCTTCTGTGCATAAGTATTGTTCTGGTAATGTTCAGTCATCTTATCCAGAATGGTATACTTCCAACATAATTAAAAATCTGAAACTGAAAGATTATTATAGACGTCATTGGAAAAGATCCAACAATATATCGTACTATAATGAATTCAGTCGACTAAGAGCTCTTTGTAAAAATGATATTGCTGCTGCTTACTCAAAATACTTGGATGAAATTCAGTCCTCAATTCTAACTAATCCTAAAAACGTTTTTAAGTTTTTACAAACCAAGAAGTGCAGTTCCAGGATTCCCAATGGCCTGTCTTTTCTCAATGTTTTTCACGAATCTCCGCAGGACATCGTGGATGCTTTTGCTGAAAAATTTCGTACTTCCTACCATAACAGTACACCTTTTCATGACAACGCACCCAGTTCTTCAGTAAATCATTTACCTGTTGTTCTTCCATTAGTTTCTGAATCGGAGCTAATTGACATTATGTCCAAGTTTCCGCAGAATTTTAATTCTGGGGATGACTTAATTCCTAATTTTCTTATTCATGATGCCAGACATATTTTGGCGATACCTTTGGCTATTATTATTAATCTATCAGTTCGTTTATCTGTTTTTCCTTCCTCTTGGAAGCGTGCACGAATATGTCCAGTGCACAAAAAAGGTGATAAAACGCTTGTTGACAATTATAGACCGATATCTATTTTATCTAACCTTGCTAAGATTTATGAATCCTTTCTTTACTCATGTATATATCATGGCACTAAATCATACATCTCATCTGACCAACATGGCTTTGTCCGTGGTCGATCGACAGTTACAAACCTTATCACCATTTGTCAATATATAAGTTGTGAACTTGATGTGCAGGGTCAAGTGGATGTTCTTTATACCGATCTTAGCAAGGCATTTGACACCTTAGATCATGGTATTTTACTCACCAAATTGTCTGTGTATGGTTTGAGTTCCTCATTACTTAGACTTTTGGAGTCGTATTTACTCAACCGAAGTACATATGTTTATTACAATGGTTTCAAGTCCTTCGAGTTTGTTCCACAGTCTGGCGTCCCTCAGGGCTCCAATCTGGGACCCTTATTATTCATTCTTTTTATTAATGATTTGCTCACCTCATTATCATGTCCTACACTTGCTTATGCAGATGACATTAAAATTTATCAATCCGTCAGGACCTGGAACGACGTATTGCTTTTGCAAGAGAATTTGAATATGATCAGCGAATGGTGCATGCATAATGGTCTGGTTCTGAATTTTGACAAGTGTTGCCACATGACTTTTACTAGGAAGCATAGAATTATTCCATCCACTTATGTGATTGACGATCACAATCTTTCTAAGGTCAACGAATTTAAAGACCTTGGTGTAATTTTTGACAGCCGTCTAACATTTATCCCACATATTTCAAATTTATGTCTTGCTACCTCTAAAACCTTAGGTTTTGTTATACGTACCTGCAAGCATTTCAACAATATCGGTTTACTGAAAACTCTATTCTATAGCTTTGTTGCTAGCAAACTTGAGTATGCTTCCCCAGTCTGGGCACCACACTACACTTACCTCCAGTTAATGGTTGAGAAGATTCAGAGAAGATTCCTGAAGTTTTTGTCATACAAAATTGATGGCACTTATCCTATGCGCAATATGGATTACGCTACGCTTTTGGCACGGCATGGAATGCAGTCCTTGACGTCGCGTCGTGAAAGACATGGTGCGTGTTTTATTTGGAAGCTAGTGCATGGACTCATTGATAGTTCTTACATTCTTTCCTCCATAAATTTCCTTGTTCCGCGTATTTCTTCCCGATCTTCCCCTACTTTCTCCCTTCCTATTCCTAGAACCAACTTACTATCTTTTTCTCCTGTAACAACTATGTGTCGCACAGCTGAGCTTATTTATGGTGATACTTTTTTTTAATATAATTTACTTGTATTAACGTCTTCTTTTGTATAATTTCTATTTCTAAATGTATGTATACACTTTTTGTTTTTTTTTGTTTGTCCTGTTATTGGATTGATTATCCGTTGGGCAATAAATAAATTATTATTATTATTATTATTATAACAGTTCACGATTATATACAGAGGGAATAGGGGAAAATGAAATGACCAGATTATGGTAGAAGAGATGCAGAAAGCTCTACAGATAATATAAAATAATAAAGCACCAGATCCATAAGATCTTCCTATCAAGTCTGCGTGTCAAAACAATAACACTAGAAACAATCTACAATGTATTTAATAAATGCTTAAGGAAAGAAGACATACCAAGAGATTGGAAAATTTCTCATATATACTCGATTTACAAAAAAGAATGTAGAAACGACTACCAGAATTATACAGGAATAAGCGTTAGCTAGACTATACGGAAAAGTCCTCAAAGTTAAAACGGAGAAAGAAGTAGGGGAAATACATGAACAAAGCTGCTTTAGATCGGGAAAGCCCTCTGTCTACACTAAGACATCCATCTGACTAAAAGTACGTTTATGGATCTACAGAAAGCATCCAATTCCGTCACGGAATGAGATACACAATACAGAAGTACTTAGAAAATATGAGACTGGATAATCAGAATTTGTTATATTTTAAACCTATTACAGATATAGAGAAGTGTCAAGTGTCATAAGAAATATGGGGAAAAAATAACCAAGAACATTAAAGGGATACAAAATAAATATATTTAAAATAATAATAGAACCAATAATGACATACGGATCGAATATATAGGTGATAGGATCAAAAATGAAAATGTAAGAAGGTGCTACGGTATAACCATGTACTACCACGTCTGAAATGAATATATTAGATATAAAATGGAGGTGAAATAAACTATTATAATTTTCTATTAATTGAGTTAGCAGACGGTTCTTGGTGGAACATTTTATTAATAACTATTTTTAATAAAAATATAAATAAAAATAGAATTCTTGAAAATTTACCACAATTTTTATTTAGTCTTTGTGACATATGTTTCGGTATTTTTCATACCATTATCGAGCCGAAACTAACAGGTCAGTTTGTGTGTGGGGTGTTATATATGCCGTTGTATTTATTGCCTCTTTGTACATAAGTGTCTATTATGGGTGTGTGTGTGTTAGTAAAATCTCTCTGTGTGTTCGTTACTTTCTCTTTTCTTTGAATTGATTTTTTAATTTCTATTATTTCTAACAAATTTAATTTTGATCTTTTGTTTACATTATGCATAAGTTTGCAACTATCTATATCGGGAAAATGGAGATTATTTATAAAATGTTCGGCAAGGCCTGTATTTCTAATGTTATGCAATATTGATCTTTTATGTTCTTTTAATCTAGTTTCGATCTTTCTGCCACTTTGTCCGATATAGATAGCTTTACAGTCTGTGCAACTAATTTTGTATACACCTGATTTGTCGGTAAGCTTAGTTCTTTCCTTGTTATTGACTAACATAGCACCTAAATAGTTTTTATTTATGTTGACTGTTTTGATTCCTATTATAAATACTATAAATAAAGGGCAGCTGATATGGTACAGACATTTGCGAAGAATGAGAAAAGAAAGAGTACCAAGGAAGGTATGGAATTGGATTCCAGCACAAAGGAATTAACGAGGACGACCTCGAAAGAAATGGATAAACAACATAAAAAGTGAAATGAGAACGACAGGTCTACAAGAGGACGATTTGAATGACAAGAATAAATGACAGTGCGAGAAGTGACAATAACTTCAAAAACTCTTTATATGTGAAAGTGAATATTTATCTTGGTGTAAAGGTACTATAAAATGACAATTTGACAGCAAACTGTCATCAAAATTGTTTCAATGACTAACAAGATGTAATGCAAAAAATAAAATGCGAAGAGTTAAGCATAGAACTACCGATATTATCCATGTACTATCATCAAATGGTATTGATTTACAAAATACGGGCATTCGGTAACACCACATAAATAATATCCACGCAAATTGCATAATTAAAAGAATAGGTAATGTAAAAATAGCAATAGGCCATCGCGTACCAATCACCTTTAATACATTTCTTGTATATTCGGCAAAGAATTTTGATATATTTTCTATTTTAAGCTATTCCTAAGCAGTACATTTTAAAATGTACTGTTTAGGAATAGCAGCATTTACAATTAAAACTAAGTAAAATAGGAAATGAGTAATTTGAATAGAATTATTTGGAATATTTCCGGATATATTTGTACGTCAAGTAGAATACCATACCATCTATCTATACCTATACTATACGTACGTGTGTGTGTGTGTGTGTGTGTACACATGTGTGTGTAAGGCTATCAAATATCCTATTAACGACAGTGACATTTCTTAATCCTTTAGTTTTTGCCGGTCTACGCACGTTCATATTAATCTGTTTTATGTTCGCGAGCACTAGGTTAACATATTGTGCAAAGGGGGTACACCATATATGGTATATATTATTTAAAATGTGTACATCACACTTGCGAAAACTCTCTTGCGTGCATAAATATTAAGTCAGTAGAGCAAGTATGTATGTATTGAAAAAAACATCGATCTTGCCGGAAAAGTTACAGCTTCCAAACATAAACACCATATGTACGCGAAATAGATAGACGTTAGTGAAACTTTAAACAAACTACAAATTTAAGGCGAATTGTTCGTCAATAGCATGACGTTAGAATTTTTCGTCAACCAGACATTGCTCTTAAAGGTCAAGATTTCAATTTATCCCTGTAGGTGGAAAATTTAGATAACTGCTTCAACTTCTATGTTATGTCATTATGTTTAGGGGTTTTATGGTTTCCTTATTACATTAAATTCGTCAATAAAGTTAATATAGTTATTATTTTTTTCAGTTATTAAATATAATGGGCATTGATGCAGTAAGAAAGAAGAAAACTGTATTAAGATATTTCTTCTCAAAAGCACAAATCAGATGATTATGATGAAGACCAAGTATTTATTACCTGATGTACCAAAATCTTGTGATGAATTAAAGCATAATTCGCCATATTTCATAACGTAAACGTATATTTATCAAAATAATGTCCGTAATTATTAAAAATTTGGGCCTGTGGCATATAATAATGATAATGATAACAATATACTAGTGGGACAAATATAGTCTGACATTATTGGATAGTCTTCAGTAAGTGGACGTACGCGTTTTTAAAAACGACTACAGCGAATTCCCACCGCTCGTTATCTTATTTGGCGTTTACTGTACGTTCCGATAGAATTTCCTTCTTCTTCTTCTTTCTTTTTGTTTTTTGAAGTAGGATACTTCATCTTCGTACAACCTGCTTCTTTGAACATTCTCATCTCTGACATCATCTCCTTTTGGGGGAGGGATAAACCGGAGGTTTCTTCCGTATAGGTTTTAGCTTTTGTAGAAATTAACCAATATTTTTCGCCTATTCTTTCTACGTATTCCTACCAGAGTTTTCTTCTTTTTGCATCATCTCTATTATTGCTTGTACGTCTTTGCCTATTTCATAATTATACACCAGTACAATAGGTAATGCCTTCACTTTTGTGGTTCTTTTGCGTTTGATTCCTCCTTATTTTCTGCAGCATATTCTACCACACTTTCAAACTTTACTCGTATTTCTTGCACATTATATTCATCATATGCAACAACATCTGTAAGTCTTTCTCGTTTCTAGTTATAAGAACAGCGTCATCCACATAGCATATTTTAGTAACTTTTATTTATATTTATTTATTATTTATTTATTTATATTTTTTATTTATTTTTTTTATTGCTTTTCAAATTATTACCAGTTTACTGTTTTCCTAATATGTGCATTATAATCTTACTAAATCGCAGGGAGCAAGATAATATTCTTATTTTGATCCCGAAGGTAATCTAATCTCTTTATTAATTAATTATTGTCAAGTACTAATTTCCCCAACTACTTATATTAGAACAGTATGTTTCGGTTCTGATAGCTATTTGTGTTTATCAAATTATTGACATGTACTCCCTCAAATTCGAAAATATATTTATATTAATTAACCTAGTTTATGTTTAAATACAATATCTGTATGATAATTGTAAATATAGAAACTCTAAAAAGCAAAATTTTGTTTTAAAATATATAGGAAAATACATATAATTAGAAAAATCTACAAATATTTATAACTTTGTTTGTTTATTGGTAACAAAGAGTTTGTTTACTTGGCAAACGTTTCGAATTCGTTTGATTTGGCACTTATATTTATCTCTATAAAGTATAAAAGATAAATATTATTTCAATACATGGTTTTTATGATTATTTATGGAATTTACTAGTAATTTGATATAGTTATTACAAGTTTTATAGCTTAAGAAAGTCAATTGAAACCACTAAGTCAACCAAAAGTATTATGTAGTTGTGTCATTTAGAAATTAGCACGTTGGCTACATTATCTTGTCCTGTCGTGTAGTATTGCATATACCAATCTCTAATACTACTAAAATCTATGAGCGAGGCGCTAAATTGATGAGTAACATAGGTTTATCATAATTCTATAGACAGAAATATTACATACTGAATTTATTGATGTTATTTATTAATCAATTAGAGAAGCATGCGAATCAAGCAGGATGACAAAGGCAAAAAGCAACGGTTTGGTAGAACAAATACATAAATTCAAATAAATATTTCAACATGAAAATGTAAAAATTATAGTTGACGGACATAAGTTAAGAGCAAAGCATTAAGGAAGATAAAATTGCAGTGAAATTAGAAACTTAATGGAGACAATTCAAAGAGACAATGAAAAGAAACAGGCAGGAAATAAAAATTATTTTATATATCTTTTATAATGCGATACATAGCTTAAGAAAAAGTAAACAAATGCCAAAATAATGGAGCAGTGGAAAGAACATTTTCAATAACTGTTGAGCATCAAGAGGAAGAGGGGCAATCAAAAAAGTGAAGAGGCCGTTAACGCTGAAAAGGACTTAATAACAAAACTAAATGTGGCATTAGAGAAATTAAAAGTAGGTAAAGCCCTTGCCGGCAACAAAATAACAGCGAAAATGTTAAAGTTCATAAAATACCAAGGACGCTAGATATGTACAATCACCTGTAAAAACAGGGAACAATAAGAAACGAATAAGGAAACAGAACAAGGAACAGGAACAGGAAAAATAAGTGCTTAACGCTTTTCTAATTTATGCTAAAAGGGCGAATTAATAGCAACAAATCAGATTTTCAGTATTCAATATGTCTGAAATGTATATGCCTGTATTAGTGTAAAGAAATAATATCTTATAATTTCTATTGACACATCAAATTCATTGATGGTTATTTTAGGAATAAATGTAATTAAAAGCTCTGCAATGTGATTAGAATACACTAAATATTAGAATTTGAAACAGGATTAAAAAATTATTTCGTATATGTAAGTATAAAATTACATCCAAAAGTTTTAAAGCCTAATCATCTGAACTTTATCAAAAAAATTTCCGGTATGGTCTATGCTTTGCGAACAATCAAAACCCATCTCCATATCAAAACAGTCCTTAGTGCGTACCGCACTTTCATAGCATTTAGATTATGTTATTATGGGATGCAGTATGTACCTATTCTGTTAATAAAATAGGTCGCCAAATATACAACTAAAAGGAAGTTCTCTGGAGAAACTTGCCGGAAGCAAACACGATCCTCATACTTCAAAAGCTTTGTGAAAAAAGTATATTTATCTTGAGAAGAAGAGAAAAATGCAGAGAAGTATTTAAGAAGTATAAGCTACTTACCTTTCCCTTGATCTACATTTATGAATGTGTATGTTTTGTTAAAAAAAACATTAGAAAGACCTTTGTTTCGATACGAAAGTAATCACAAATATGACACACGTGAGAATAAAAAGCTAAATTTTTGAATATCACAAGCAATATTCAAAAATATTTCAATAAAAACATTTAAAACGACAATTAAGAAAATTTTAATGAACAAACAATTGTTTATATATCAATGATTTCTTCAATATTGATTTTAATTAGAATATATTATACCTACGTAGAATTTATTTATCTTATATAGTATGTATTATGAAACAAAAGCATTATTATTATTATTATCAATAATTAAATTAAATATATTAAAAATTATATTCGATTATTAATGTTATAATCTTAATTTTCATAATTTTCACTTATTTCCAATTAACGAAATAGATTACTTCAATTATCATCTCGATATAAATATGAAATCAGGGGAAGTTTAATCAATCAAGAAACGTAAGTAAATAGAGTCAATGACTGCTTTAATCATCACGGAAATGCACCTTATCCGAAAAATAATATAATACAAATATATAAATGAATTAAATAATCACAAAGCTCTATAATTCCAATTAAAACAACTTTACATAGATTAGATATAATGCAAAATAATATAGACACGATACATTACAGGATACACCAAGGACGACGTCCTTTTTATATAATAAATTTTATTACCTAGGATAATGATAATAATTTCGAGAAAACGGTAAAGTAATATGATGCATCCACTATTTCCGTAAAATCATTTCGTGCGAGATTTTGTTTTATTAATGAATTTTGGTTGATTTTATTAATGAATGACGTCTTTTGTGGTGGGGGTTCAAAGCATACATATATGCAAGATTATGGGCACGATGCGACATTTATAGGTAAGCTGTCTAACAGAAAAGAAAAATTCGGTGCTAGTGTTTTGTAGTAGATAGTGTTACAAAGAACTAAGTGGATATATTAATGGCACTCTGCATATTGACCAAAGGTATTTATTACAATTATCGAACACAATACGAACACATTCGAGGTACATTCGGGTGACTCATACAGATCGCGCTCATTTCATATATATTCCCATTCATAATATTATGTTACAACTAATAATTGCTCGCGATAACTTGCGGTAATGATTTGTTTTTAAAAAAGGTATATGTATGTGTGTGTGTGTGTGTGTGTGATTAATACTGATCTACCGGGGGACTTGAATGTACTTGTTTCGCCACAGCATGATGATAAATATGTTCCGAATTGTCGCTTTATGTTTTATAGGTGATGTTCGCGATAATTCTATTTCTTTTTTCACATTCACACACACACAAACTCATTTATAACATATATGTGGATCCTCCCGAAACATTAGTAACGTGTCTGATATGTTGGGAGATCTCAATGCGGGTGTTGCTCTACGAACGGTCAGTCTGCTTGTAACCGCGCTACCTTGCGCTCCTTGCAAATTTTACCACCGCGTCCGGGTGATATATTGAGGCTGAAATTTTCGTTTTCTCAAGAAGAACTCCCCGTACTTTCGGCGCATTGGTTTTTCGCATGCGAATTTTCTAGACATAAGTGAGTCACTACGAAATTCACCTGTTGCATATTACTTGTATGAACAACGCGCAACCTATTCTAAAGCGCTTTCTTCGTATGTTACAGTGTTTACGATAAAGGCTTTTGAAGCTGGCCTCATTTTCGCAACATTCTTCTTCATACCAGTGATATCTGCTCCGACTTCGTCCACCAACATGGACACCATCGATGCAAGATTAAAGAATCCATGCGGATACAGGGAAAAAGTCAGACACAGCAGGTCGGCGAAGGAGAAACAAGTCGAAGAACAATTCAAACTCTTCAAGTATGAATTCAACAATGTGACGCGGCAAAGGATAGAGGAATTATATTCTGTTGTAAGTATTGAAATTTGAATTTGAATTTGCTTCCATTAATTAAAATTTTCAATTCATCAAAACCCCTAAAATTATCAACAAATATATTTTTTTTAATAAACTACGTCTCTTTTACGACATATTTATTATATTAACATTTTGTTGCATAAAAATAATGGCAGTAATAAATATTTTTAATAAATTATGAAGAAATTAACTTTTAAAAATTTAATTTAATTACTTTATTGTCATAATTCAAAACTAAATCATTTTTTTTATTGTTGCAGATGGTAAATTTGGATTCCTGGAAATTACCGACTAAGATGCCCACGAATGCGTTCAAAAATAAGAAGAACAAGAATTACGAATCTCTTCAAATCTATGCCAAAGTTTTCGACACATTGGCCAATCAAAATGTTGACGTTGCGACGACAGGAAACTTCACACTGGAAGCGAGAAAAAACATCTTCGATACCCTGTCAAATTCATCAGTTCGTTTATTATGCGTTATGTATGATGAACAGAAGAAGCATCCGAAACTGAAGCAAAAGGTCATGGACTTCCACAAGCATTTCAAAACACCCTTAGATTTCACATCACTCTACAGTCAAGATATATTGGTGCTGGACAATTTCGAAAAGTTCTTCCAAAAACTGGGGACGGTCATTCCTTATCCGAAGAAGAATAAAAAGAAGAAGAATAAACAGAAATTGGCATCGCATACGACAGAACGTTCAACGAGAAAAAATAATACGACCAATAAGAAGAATGCATTATTGAAAAATAAAAGGAAAAGTTTAAAAGCGACTAGCTAATATTTACTTCTCCTAGAACATGAAACTATCTCGCCCTAATACTCGATGTTCTGTGATATATTTTAATAATTCGTGAAGTGAAATGTAACAGGCGTAGCTGATGTGGAGTTACTCACCGACAAATCAAAATAATCAACAACACTCTACTTATAATAGGCTGTGATGAAGTTTGAATCTATTAATTTATTGTTACTATTCGGAATAAGATAAGTTGATATTATTTTTTATCATTTCAATCAATATGAAATTTAAAAAAAAATCGCATATTCAGGCATACTAAATCGACAATTATTATTCCGAATAATGTTAATGTATTTATTTTATATTTTTTAAGCTAATGTCTGCAAACTACGACTGTATCCTATTTAATTTTGTGTTAAACGTTTAGCGTACGATAAGCAGCGACTATATAACATATTTTTTTTCTCTTTCTGCACATTAAATTCAACTCCAAGATTTTCTAAATTCTATAATCAAGCATAATTGAATTGAGAATGTTATAAGTATGCGTTTGTCGACCTATACGAATTGAGACTTAAGCCAGTTTTACTTTGCCTTATTCGTATTATTTATTTATTTATTTTAATTTATACTCTTTTTTAACTGTTTGGGATATGTAAAAAAAAACTATGAAAAGAGTTTTTTCCTACGAGGACGCCTTAAAATTGTGATAATTTTATTATTGTGACTGCTGATATAAACAGTGACTTGACATGGTAAACAATCAGATTTTAAATCTATCTTTCGATTAATATTATACGGAAATTATATGTTCTTCTTCATATTAAAAACAATTTTAAAAACCAATGCTTATAAAAACCAAATAAAAAATGTACTTTTCCAGTATTATCATGGATTGTGTAACTTTGAAAAAGTATTATTCGATTTTAAGTTCAGTATTTATACATTTCACCCATTCCTATTTATTTCACATGTACATAGAATTTTAGTTGTAGTATTTATTTTTTTACTCTAATTTATACTTCTAATTTAAAAAATTATAATTTAATAAAGAAAAAATTAATTCTGAAAATCGCATTTTATTTACTATTATAATTCATGCTTGTATGTCCAAACATACTATAATTCCAAGAATGAACGTAAGACGTTCAAATAATATTTTGGATATTTTAAGACTATCATTTCTCTTACAAATAATTCTAAAATTTGTACTTAAAATATAAAATAATTATAAATATTTATTTAAAATAAAAACATGCTCTACAAGTTAAAACAAGATTGTAATACGTTTATGAAATTAATGAATGAACTTGTTATCTCGAATTACATAAGCAGCGACCGGGTAATTGCAACGCCATCTGTACTTGAGATGTTAGAGTAGGTAAAATTGAAAGCGGCATATAAATAACGGTTAAGTAGAAATTGTGCTCCCAACGTTGCTCGTTATTGGAATATATTTCATACTGAATATATATGTATACAATAGTATACATTGAAATCTAGATGTCTCTGAATTCCTTTGCCATATTTCAATATTTAAAAAATTAATTATGCAAAAGAGTACTAATTAAGTAAAAGATATTATTTTATGTTTTAGTAATGTTTTTTAGTCTTTTTATGTTCATTATATATTTTTTTAAGAAGAATAAGAAGAATCAAAGACAGATAACTTTAAATATGTTCTTAGATAGGAATCTATTGATGTTGCATGTTAAGTAGCACTAACTGCTTACAGATGTCGCATGCAATGCGTCCACGATAGAGTGCTTTTATAATAAGAGTGATGATAGGAGATAATAAATCAATAGAACCTAAGAAACCAAATCGTCCATGTGGGTAGCTTGTGGGTTTCTGTCAAATGGTAAAATAACATACAATTCAGTATTATTAAATATGTATTAAACGTGTTAAATGTACATGTATTTAAAAAACGTGATAAATAAAGATGCGAAACTAACCATAAAATACACTTTTGACATAAAACGCCATAGTGTAGATACAATTTGCGTCAAAAATAATCCCATCTTTGTCATCTCTCTGATTAAAAAGGTACTCTGTCTACGCATATTCTACATCAAATTTTATTAAACATTTGATCTAATTAATAGTGATTACTATTTGTTTAAACTATATTTCGTCTATAATGTTTGGTTATTCACCATAAATTAAATACTAGAGCATTTAAGGACATTCATTTTTTACTTGCTTCTATGCAGTATAACCGAAAAAGTTGTTTTTGAAAAAGTCACACTCAACACTGCAATGTCTACAAATCTACTTGCATCCAAGAGATACAAAAATCTCATGCAGAATCTATATAACATAACGTAACTTTGTGTTCGAAATCGCTATGAGGAAAAGAGCACAATAAAAATAGTTGTTTGTAATCCTATTACATAATATTTTTTTGGATTTTTTTGGGATGTTTACTTACAGTATTCTTTGGTTAGACCAAATATGATTGTTTCAAAAACTATTGCAGATAAAAGATATCGTGCAGGATTTGTTACAAGGGCTGTTAAGAATATTGTCGGAAATTAAAATATAAATTACTGCAGTACATTAAAAAAATGAGTGCGACGTCATGGTACAAAAATGGTTGACGCCACACAGAGGTCATTTTTTAAATTTTACGTGGAAATAAATATGGCATATGAGAAACACCCCATTCAGCCCACATACAATTTATTATTCACATTCAAATTGTAAATATATTCAATATATGTAATATATACCGAGTGTCTTAAAAAAAAGGACGAGTTAATTGGCCTTTATTTTTGCACGATTAGAATGAGTAATACACCGCAAATGTCTCATTAATTAAATACTTTTATTTTGTTACACGAGTTTTGTATCAACCAACAGAAAAGAATTTAAAGTGTGACCTCGTGCATTTTTTTGGAGTCTAGATGCACGTCAACGAAAAATGTCACACGCTGAGGCGTAACATGTAAACCTCTTGCCTGCCAGTTTGTATAGATATAAACTAATCACATGTACTTAGAGTTTAATCAATTATATTTCGGTGTTGTACATGTACGTTTTCTATAATTTGTATTATTATGTCGACCTAACTCAAATTTGATGGTTTTATTGAATATTTCCCACGTTTAAATTAAAACACTAAAATAACGAATATATAGTTTGTCATTTTATTGCGATCGATTTTATGTAAGTGGATTGAACTAACTTCCACACCTACATCTTATTTAATATTGATATTGTGTTCAGCAGTTAAAAGTTTTTGTATCCAACATCATAAGTTTTGTAGAAGTGTAAGGGAATTAACTGCCTTAATTTGACTTTCATAGTCTAAATGAAACTATTGTTAAATTGTACAGATCATGATTATATACAATTAAAAAATTTTCGCTATCTACATTATTAGTAAGGCGCGGACTCGTACGGTTGATGACTCATCGCCCATGGGCGCACTGTTGAAATGTTGGTGGCTGGTTATCTATAAAATACAAAATACGTTATTATTTGTTCATTTTCTCTTCTGTAAGACTTGTTCTCTTTGAATTAAGTACATCCTTGTAGATAGAAAACGTCCTTTCTACATCGCAACTGGTTATAGCTACGTACTGGAAATTTTATTTCAAGGTATTTGGCATACACAACTGCCGCAATGTTATTAAATCTGGATTTCTATTAAAAACTGCGTCTAACTTTTGCCTAAGGCCACATCCGAAGTCACTTGGAATACTTTTGAAATTATTAATAGCCCACGTCTAATGTGGTTAATCCCCTTTTAATTTGAGACTTCGATTTTCAAAATATGTGATTAGTTTAGGAAAATTTCCAAAGTGTTCCTGAAGGAATAACAACTGATTTTTTAAATTTGGGATTTGTGTTAGTTCCTTGCACTCAGAAATACTTCGAGCATCGTCATTTAAACATGTAACGAAATTTTGTAAACTAACGAAATGCTATGCATAAAAACTATTTCTCTGTATGTTTTAGCAAAGCTAAGTGACCAACGTGCGACTTTATAATAAATTTCGAAATCACTGACAATTCATTTCCATATCAGAAAAAGTAACATAAACAACGTTCTAGATCTAAATAAATGATAACTAAAATGTACGCGTATGTTATTGAAACTAAACAAAATCCAGTGCACACTTACGTTAGATAATTGGGAGAAGTCGATTCAATAAACCGGTATTAAACAGACTATTACAAAAATTACGAAGTATGTAATTAACAGCCAAAACGATGAAAAAACGAAACTAACGTAAGTATGAATGAAAATTTTATTTCTCTTGCGAAATATAAGGTTAAATATAATAAATTTTAAAAACCCCTCACGATTCTATCTACACCGATGAAAAAAGGAGTTTATTCATCAATTCCTTATTTTATGGGCATTTTTGGCTCTCATTCTCGGGAACTTCTCGGGCGTAAACAGATGTTGCAGTTCACCATATGAATTAGTGCTATTCAGTAAGCGTGTGTTGTTTACATTATTTCTTTGCTCCGTTGTAACTTCGTCGTAGTTTAAACCGGTCATGTCCGCGCCCTAATTATTAGATACGTATAACGGACTTTGTGTCTTGATAATAATGATATATTTAACAAAAGTCAAACCTTTAGAATTCCGAATAAATAGCCATACACACAATGCACCCTCTAAATGCCTCTCTTAAAACAATTTAGAGTCATAAATCTGCATGCTAAGCGTTTTTATTAAATGTCATATACTTCAAGATTATGAACTTTGAAGCACATTATGTCGACTTTTATTTTATTATTTGTAACAAATGCAGCTGCATATATGACAACAAACAGACAGTAGTGTGACGCATTTTACACGTTTCGCACAAAGAGCATGTGCGAGTATCTGAAGAAGTCAGAAAATGGTAACTCAACACAGCCAATATTTATGGACATTATTCCAAAATACATCTAGCCATCCGCCATCTAGAAATTACTCTAACCAACCCACAACATTCTATAACGCCATGACTATTGTACATGAACTTCGTCCATTCCTTTTGAAATTATCAGGAGCTGCTGCTAATAATCAAACAAAAACTTTAAACAGTTTTAAATAACAATCCAGGAATTCGTACTATAAGCAGAATTACTAACTTGTGTACTGGTAAAGAAAAAGATTTTTCCAACCCGGGGATAAATGTAACAGCACTAAAAAACTTATGTGGTTTTAATATGCCCCTGTTACAGCGGTAGAGTTGAGCGGTCGTTTTCAATGTATTTGCAGACAATTATTAACACCTTATGATACGGAAGAGTTAATGGTGATTGACTGCCATTAGAAATCAGGATTCAGGATGTGTGATATGTTATTTAAGCCCTGCAATTTGCTTCTGGAGAAGATGTATTTACAGTTACTTGGTAAGTACTTGTAATTCATGATGTTCTCAAGGCGTCCCTGTCACTGACGTCATGTACCCCTGATTTCCGATCTCTAATTTTTATCTCAGATGTACATCTAACGCAAAGTTTCAACTTTGCAGATTCTCAAATTTTTTTCTGTTTCGACATTTGAACTTTAATTTTAACGCAATTAAAACCTTCTCTCGGTGGAAGTTCGTCAAAGAATTCTTCTCGAGTTGTAGAATGTGTTTAGTGAGATCAGAAGTCGCCGAACCTATCAAAATTCTCATGACTATTACTGAAGAAATAATAACAATTTTAAATTCCAAATTGCTAATGCAAGGATATATTTAGCGATATCTATTTTAATGATAGAAAGAATGCCATAAATATTATTTATTTATGTTTTCTTAATGTTGCATTTAGATTTAATAGTCTGTATCTATTGTGGTATTTTATTGCTTTCCAGTTATTTTCGTAAGATTAATGCATTAAGATTTGAATTTGCTTGTGATATATTAATACATTAATACATTTAAATATCGAATGATTTGGTCAGTACTTTTTACAGTTAAATCCTTGTTCAAATATTTAGGAATAAAATGCGTTAAATATTCGTGCTTAATTTATTGGTATGCAAATCTTTCAAAACAATTTACAAATATATACATGTTATCTTTTACACATCATTTATACGCATGGGAATTCATGCAAAAAAAAGTTTTCTTAACGAAGTTCATATATCAGCTAGGAACTTAAGCAATTTTATTAAACCAAAATGCAAAAGGAAAAGTGCCGTACCACAAAAAATATATAAAAAAAATCTATATACGTATTTCGGCAACTAATTTGCCATCTTCAGTAGAAATCTGAGAAAAACAGAAAAGAGTTTTAACCGTAGTGTTTTGCTAAGGTGTAACCTTAGAAGATATGCTTTTCACCAAGTCACCAGTGGGGTAACACAAACACTACGTTTAACTAACAGTTTTCTTTTCTATTATAGGTTTCTACTGAAGATGGCAACTTAGTTGCCGAAATACGTATATAGATTTTTGTGGTAAGGGACTTTTCCTTTTGCATTTTGTTTTATAAATACAAATGTCAAAATGTAAACAATTACATACATATTCATGTAGCAAAATATACTATGACGTGACTATTATTCAAAATATATAAAAAAATTCATGAAACACAGCCGAAGGGAATTTAAATGTAGTAAATTAAACAACAGAAAGTGTAAAACATAATATTGTAACACAGATGCCGCAATCCACATATAGTCCTGTAAACGAGCTTTCCGCTTCTCTGACTACATCAGTTTTCTCTAATAGTCTACTTCTGGTCCATTTGATTACGATAGATGTGTTTTCCGCATAAAGACATCACATAAGCTATTACGCTTGCACGTAGGTAATTTATATATATTTGTAAATTATAAGGGCCCCAAGATGGACTCTTGTGGAACACTACGGTTTACAGTCTTCTTTTAGGATATATGTGACCCCATCCACATACTAGCACCTCTCAGAAAGGTATGATTTCAGCAAAACAAAACTATTTCCACATATACAATAATAAAACAGTTTGTTCATTAAAAGTTTGTGATCCGCTGTCTCGAATGCTCTGACTCAAGTTCACAGCAGGTCAATCGGACACATTACTGATTTTCCAATGCTTCATAATTTCTGTTATCCAGTTGTTGTGGATTTGCCCTTACAAAATCCATATTGTGCACCACTAATGATATTGTGTTTGTTTAAGAAGCTTGTCAGACTCTTAGCAATCACTGTTTCAAAGATTTTTGAAAACGCCTGTAATATAGATATTGGTCGATAATTGTCATAATTAACATCACCATTTTTATATACTGGCATACGATTTCCAGCTCTCTTGGGAAAGTTCTTTCAACAAGACAGTTGCTTGTTATAAGAGTTCACGGATGAATAACACCCTGCTGTATTACTTTTAGAAGTTTTGTGGATTGATATAACATGAACTGGTGCTCATCTTATTCTACTTTGACAGTAGTTGAATAGGATCTGTTGATATTTGGGGAAATGTATGTTTACCCTGGTTTATAAAGCATTGATTCATATGATCAGGTACTATGTTTGTATTGCAATTTTGTTTGGTTTTTCCAGATAATTGGTTAACTGTTTTCCAAATCGTTTGCCAACAGTATGTAAAAGATTACAATTCAAAACATTTAAAAAGATAATAAAGCAATTTTTGGCAAAGAACACATTTTATATTCATGTGCAGGGCTACTTTCTTTCTTCAAATTTTGATGAACTCGTCTATTGGGATTTTTATGTTCTTTTCCTTTACATTGACATGTTCAATACCTACGGGTTTTCTGAATGAACATTATTATTATTTAGTAGGTATGTTCTTTGGGAATAGCGGCTTGAATTCTTGAAACTATAAATTACTGTGACGTTTCAACATCTATTGTGTTTTCTTTAGACCATATATTTTTTTTCTCTAGAAGAAAGGATAATTCAAAATCATTGCTTTACAAATATAGCTTTACAAATATTACAATTAATTTTATATTATTATTAATATTGCTATGTTTATCACTTGTTGCCAAGGGCGTCAGGTAGATACTTAAATTTCAATTCTTGTCAACCAGATTTATATAAAAAAAATGTAGTTACAGCCGTTGTTGACAGAGCAATCAAATTAAGAAGTGCAAACTTTAGAAAAGATATATTAGGTAACATTAAAAGAATGCTACAAACTAATGACTATCCACTAAACTTTATTCAAAAAATAATAAAACATAGACTTCACAAATTCTACAACCAAAGTAAACATAGTATTAAAAAAAATGAAACCCATTCTAACACAAACAAATATGTATGCCTGCCCTATATTCAAGGTTTAAGTGAAAAATTAAACAAAAGTTTAGCCCCACGAAACGTGTTAGAAATGATACGCATAAAGAAAGAGAAGCTTGCGATAAATGATCGAACAGATATCAAGGGACTATCCGATATTTATTTCGGAATTATAGATTAGATTATAAAGAAACAAAAGATCATTTTGACGTAACCCTGGTATATATAAACGAATATTCTGTTTGTGCGTTTATTTTTGTCTGTTTTTTCTTTTGTTATAAATTTTTTAAAAAATATGTGCAGATGTTAGTATTCTCACCTCAAGGTCTGTTAAAAAAATAACATCACCAATTGATGTAAATAGTATTAATAATTTACTAACTTTATATTAAGAACCATTACTACCAAGAAAATAATAATGACAACGAAAAGTAATAAAGTAAAAAGAGAAAAAGGAAAATGTAAGGACGATCATGAATATGAGGAAAACAAAAAATGTAAGTTGTTTTAATGTACATGTTCATCGCTCATGCAATATATTTTATAATTTATATGTATAGTTTGTCTTCATAATTTATTTGTACAGAGTGTTTTATACAAAACAAGTGATAAACATAGCAATATTAACAATAATATAAAATTAATTGTAATATTTGTAAAGCTATATTTGTAAAGCAATGATTTTGAATTATCCTTTCTTCTAGAGAAAAAAAATACATATACGGTCTGAAGAAAATACAATAGATGTTGAAACGTCACAGTAATTTACAGTTTTATTAATTCAAGCAGCTATTCCCAAAGAACATACCTACTAAATTTATTGAAATACGGCAAAGAAAAATCCAAATATAATTATTATTATTATTATACTAATGCCAACGTTAGGATGTGATAATTTAGATATTACTCATTTTTGCAGTATATCAGAAGTGTAGTAGCCACAGTTTATATCTACACTAAGTCAAAAATAATGTTGTGTAAATTCTATTCTTGTACAATTATCTTTCCATTAGTGTCGTCTCCAATTCAGTTGAAAATGAAAGCATGGAAGTATAAATAAAAAAACAGAAGAGGACCTATTATGGAGGTGTATGGCAACCTTTTTTTAGTGACAACGGAGCAGGCACACTATTATATACAGAACTCAAAAAACCCATGACATTATAGGAGATAGGAGAATTTCATAATAAATGATGTCAAACACTTGCCGAAATCTAACAGTACTAACAGAACGATCTTCTTATCTCGTGCATCAGTGATAATATCAGATACCTTCAGCAATGTCGATGCAGAACTAAGATTGGCACCAAAACCCCATTGACACTCCGGTAGTAAATCATTTGCCTAGCAGGTAATTCTAAAAACCTTCAAAAATTTTACTCATTTGCGGAAGAATATTAATAGGCCGAAGATCCGTTTAATGAGCTGAAGGTACCTACAACAGTAGTCATTATTCAATATTTCAATTATTGTAGACATAATATATAGATATCTTTAATAACATGAATATGAATTATAAAAATTAAATTCTGTAAAAAGTATTTTAAAAATAATCATTTAATTATTCGAGGGAATTCGCTTTCATTGTATCGCCTCTAACGAAAAATACTAAATATTTAACCATATTGTCTAATTTAAACCTAGCTGTACAAAAAAAAAAATCATCCTTAGACATGAAATAAATGAGTGAAAATAATTTTTATATAAAAAAGGAACTTTGAAGATTTACTTCCCTCTTGATTAATTCCAAATAAATAATGTTGCGGTGTTGTATATTTAAGGTAGATGAACTTCTTACAAATAATAAACAAGTGGGGACAATAAAAGTCTTGAGCGAATGTACGAAGTAGATAGAAAGTTCTTGGCACTGTTTAGCTCAACAGCTGTTAGTGTTGGTGTATACGGTAAACGTGGGAAGTGCAGATCATGAAGTTCCTGTCGATTCTTGTCTTGTCATTGGCCTTTTTAGTCCATGTCAGTGGATATCCACAAAAGGATATACAGAGTAAGTGAAATAGTATTTAAGCAAAAGTCAATAACCACGCGAACTAATATATTGATTTTTTATAAAATATATATAAAAGTGTGTCAATGTTTATGATTGCTACTGCATAAGTGTAGCTCTAGTTCGTGTGAATTCTACAATAAATATAAATAATAAATTATTGGTAACATACGTTCTTTCATATTTAAAATTTCTGTTGTATTGTTTAAAAAAAACACTTTAGATAATCTGATTTAGTGTCACTTCCTGAATTTTAATCACTTTAAAACAATAACAAGCAACAAAAACTGATCTAATATGTACACCCATAAAGAGGAGTGGTGTTTGCGTATGTACAGGTTAAAAACTTGAGTTTGACATCCTAATATATTGCTGCCACAAGTTCTTATGTATCTTAAGTATTCTTTAAGCAAAACAACGCACTCTTATTATATATAATAATACGCCAATTTATATAACAATTATTAATAAAAAGTAACTCCAAATTATCCTTGCCACTATATACTAGTATTAGATATATAAATCTCTCTTGCAAATTATTGATGTTGCAATTATAACAAGGAAATATGATTCAGTAAGACTGTCAATAACCTTGGTATTAATATTTGTATCACATTTACACAGGAAATAAGTAATTCTGATGTTTTGTTTATTGCAATTTAAAATTCCCTTGTTTTTGATTTCTTCCTGTATTTATACTTATTGAACGAAACTATTATTATTTTAATTGTTTTAAATAGGCATTGGATGTAAAGTGTTTAATCAAGTATAATACACAACAAAAGTATTCATAAAAATTAACTGCCAGTAATAAAATATGTTGTATCAAATCTTAATAAGTAAGGTCACTGACTTGCAGTTATTGAAGTCATATCTAATTTGTAAGTGCTATATACACATAGGTGCAAATATGATTCTAATATAAACAAATACAAATAAATAAAAATTGTGCTGGATAAAAATAATAATACTTTAATGAATCACACAGGCGATCTTTATAATTATATGGAAATAATCCCAAAGAAATAGTGTATTCATACACTGATCCTAAAAACTTAAAATATAAATCCTTCTGTCAACCAATATAAGTGACTTAATCTATTAAAAATATTATAAATAACTAGCCGTCCAATAATCTCTTCGAGCTTGAATCCGCCTCTTCGCATCCGCTTACATCTTTTTTCCAATCGTCTGTAAAACGCAAGCATTGCTATGATGCACAAACTTTGGGCAATGAAGAGCGAGATATATAATTTAATTATAAATCTAAATCGCGTTAAACTCTACGAAGGAACAATGAATTTAATGAGCCTACCATTTTTATTGAGATTGTCTACAATACTCTTCTTTCCGAAGACTACTGTCGTTGAGGATATGTTTGTTAAAACATGTCATTAACTCAAAAATAATTTGCGATGGGCAAATTCAATTTAACATTTTTTGTTGGCATTTAGAAAATAAATGCCATTTGAACCGAGATACTGTCTACCTTAATTGCTTAAAATGAAACAGCTTTTTGTTTTAACGTTTTTTGAGCAGTTTCTGAATAGTGCCGGAGTATCTTTTTGTAAATTGAATAGCTACAATTTTTATAACATTGGTGATTAATTCGTCTGCCACCTACATAGAAGTTCTTACTATATTCAAATTATGATCTAATTGCAGAACAATTTGAAGTTTCACCGAACTATATTACTATTCAAACTGGCATCTATCTAGTGATAGAATCGATATTTTATATTATTGCCCGCTTTTCTTATCTCTTTTTTATTTACACTAACATTTTAAATAAAACACCTGTAGAAAATACTTGAGACATAATGGGATTTTTAATAGAAAGAGATGACTTTAATAAGATATTTGTCCTAACAAAAGGGCAGTAGAATAAGTTTTGCTGGCGTATACAAAAGGAAGTTATATTCAAAAGTACCATATTAAAAAAAAATTAAAATCGGTACCCTTTTTTGATATTACATACCAAAATTTTAGCCACTATATAATAAACCAGAGTCCGAAACCCATAAATTGGAATTTTGTTGAACAGAATTATATACCATCTATAATCTGATGGTCTAGTATAGCTCGCATGAGTAAACAGAAGTAAGCTACCAGATCAAAGATGAATATTTGCTCAAACCTCACAAAAGTCTTTGCAATTTTTGCAAATCCAACATTGAGACCCTGGACCTGTATGCGGTGACAACCATTTGATTAAGATTCTTCATGCAATAATAAGCATATCATGCTGTCTACAAGCATTAATATACATTTATTGATGCCAGAAGTATGATTGATTGTACACCAATTGCTAATGTAGTGTAAAACTTCTTACAATGCAGTCTGTTTTTTCCTACACAGAGACTGGTTTTAGAAATGCCCTAAATAATAGATTCAGAAAATTGGTCATTCAATTCTTATAAACAAAACCATACGAACTATATGTCCTGAAACCAATTTGATTTAGGTGTTTAATCAATCTCAATTTTGTGTTAAATATAATTTCATAGTTTTTAATAAGTTTTCCATCCGTCTTGTAGTTGCATACAGTGAGAAGTATTCGAACTTCCCACTAATTCAGCATTGCTTTACACTTACTGATGTAAAGATATATGTGATAGCTTGCACATTAATTGCTAATGGCGTCAATATAATTTTAGAAAGCAATGAGTATGGGGCGCCTTAGAGTGTCCACTGAATTCCTAAGCTAAAGTCTGCTTAACTGCAAAAAAACTTCTGCTTTCTTTGTTTCTCCAATACGTTAATGGGATTATGTCAAGCTTAGATATATGTATATAACGCATTAATGAACTTTTTCTGGTTTTTCTTATGTTCTCTATCTCATATTATCTCAGACCTAATTAGCCTCTTCTTGCTCTCTCTTTTGCTAGCGAATGCAATATATAACAGAAAGAAATTCCCGTAAATTAAGATACAACATAACTCTTCTAATTAGTTTCTGCTTTTTTATAGTATAAAGCAATATTGTGATAATGAAAATTTTTGATCTCGAGATTTTTGCAGATTCTTTAATTTTTATTAAACCTTTGTGTAAAAGATTTGTACAAAATAAACGCATAAAAAACACCTCATTTTTTATAATAGAACTAGATTGAGGAACTAAACCTAATTGTGAACAGCCAATCCGTATCAACTCTTCTAGAAAAAATTGTATTTCTTCAGCTTCCGAAAATCGGCGTCGATAACGCGCACTTGATCCAGTGTCTCCGTAAAATAATGACTGGTGTTATTGATGCTTTAGAATATAGTACGTTTATTGTTTTCGGTAAAATAGTTTCTGTAATTCCATTGTCTAAATTATGAAATAGTCTATTAAGTGTTTCTGCTTCTGCTATATAGAACATTGTTTTCTTAAAGCTGTTAACAAGAGATAAAATATTTAAAAACTATTTACATACAACATGAATAAACATCATTTCGCATAATTTTAAAATTTAGGTAAAACTCTTTCTATAGGAAGTTGATTGCACTTAAATTGGGGGTTTATTAGTAAAAAGCAAGGAGGAGCATTTCTCGTATCAGGTTTATTATTTTAATATATATACATATTTGTATGAATGAGAGAAAAAATGTCTTAATTTATATACATGCAATATACAGAATGAGTCATCTCCGCGGGTAAGGCCGATTGTGCCTTTACGAGTAAAAATATATCGACTCGTTTTTTTTTTGTGGTAGCTACTCATTAGGAGCACATTTTAAAAATATTTCGTATTATAGATGGGGTTCCATAACTTCGTGGCCGACCATAGTGATAGTTTTTTAAATTGTGTTCCCCGTATAATTTTTAGGCAAAAAGCAATAAGATAGTATAGGCCTAAAATCTAAAGTTTCTGAGTTATTTTCATTTTTCTGAAAAATTCAAAGTTTTTATAAAATTATATTACTCGAAAACGACGTATTAGATGGACACAATTTTTTGTATGTTCATAATAAGAAGTCTTATTGGAAGCATATTTCATTTTTTTCCAGCTACTAATTGCATATGTTGAAAACTGGATTAAAATTACATGACACGTTTTCGTATAAAAGTCAATTTTTTGAAATGGAACACCTCGTATATAAGTCCATTTTGAATTGCATATTTAATTTCACATCAAAAACATGTAAAACGTGAATACTTTAAGAGTGACTATTACAGAGCTATTGTCGTTTTTTGATATAATTTTGCCAACGTTTTTTATTAGAATACGGTATAGGGATCCATGATATTTGTTGCAACATTGGTAATTGAATGGATACCATTTAATAAGTTATTACTCAGTTGACAAGCATGATTTTATAATGAATTTTTCTAAAAATTAGCTTAGAGATAAAATTTTTGTACGTATTGATTACAAAAAAAAATTACTGGCTTAAGATATTGAGTTGTTTATAAAACCGTGTTCCAAAAATATATAATATAAACTTCTTTTTTCTTTTACTTTCATAATCTTGGTAAGTGTGTCATTTCTATTTTGCATATAAATTGAATATATTGTATTTCTAATACTATCTATGCCAGCAATATATTTCATAAAATATAGACAATATGGTGCAATAAATATAATTTAAGATAAAACAAATTAATACCTTAATTATAGTAAGTGCAGAAACATGAATTAGGCGGTTATATAAACGGTAATTAGTGAAAAAGAAACTACAAAAGAACAATAAATATGTATACAAAAATAAGCAAAAATTATATCAACAAGTATTCACATGAGTTTCTTTTAACTTCTAAACATTTTTCAATACGCTTCTGAAATGATATATTGATATTTTTTCAGTCCCCCTTTTTTTAAAAATCGAAATTCTGGCGGTTCCAAAGTAAAGTCATAATCGCCCCATATAAATAAAATTAAAATCAAACAAAATACGGTTATTTTATTTTGTGAATAAGCTTAGCCACTTTTTCTTTATGTGAAGACAACACGTGTGTCGACATTTTTACGGCGTACGGCACAAAAATACAACTATATTGGGTGGACTCTGTCGCTACTTTCGCTTTCTGCACGTCCGCTTCGTAATGGATTTGCCTATATGTCCTAGCAAGCTGCACTATTTAGAAGAAAATGCGTTTTGTTTTAAAATTTGTTTATTGTACCATATTCTATATATTTTATGAAATATATTGCTGGCATAGTGTATTGTAAGTACAATATATCCAATTTTTGTATAAATATGTAGATATGGAAATGAGACACTTACCAAGGTTATACAGGGTGAGTTTTTTTCCATTATTTGTATGGGGATCTCGAAAACTATAAGAGATAAGCATTAGGTTAAATGGTGAAAGATCTTTATAAGCCTCATGCAGATACGCTTTTGTCTATTCAAGAAAAAGCATGCTTTACTAGATATTTGCATAAAATAGAATTTCTCCAAAACCTTTTCAGTGCTATAACACTTCTATTCTTAAAGTTAGAAAAAAACTTTTTCAATATTGTTTTTAAGAAATTCAATTTCAAACAACGACAACTTCTTAAAATTTTAATTTTGCTTGCATTTTTGAGTTAGCAAGCAAAGTCTAATTTTTTTAAATGAAAACTATAGTTGGCTATGACATATTTTAGTAGTGCACTTTTTTCTGCTTGCAATGATGTAAGGGTTGTGGCACTTATTTTAATAAATAACTACAATACACTGTTATTATGTTTAAAAAAAATCATGTCTTGCCATGGAAAAGAAAAGAAATTTATAATATACAACGTAATATAAGAAACAATAAAAATGCTAAACGAATTAATTATTAACAACACGTAACACCCTAAATTTACATTAAGTGTTCGAAATGCCCACCCTTATTATCGACGTACATACGGCACCTTTCCAACACTGAGTTAATAACTCTCCTAATTTTGCGCCCATCTAAGCTATCAAATACATTAATAAAAGCTTCCAATAGCTACTCTTGGGTTGCATATTATCGCACATATAAGAGATCTTTTATTGCTCCAAAGACGAAGAAATCTAACGGTGAAAGATCTGGGGAACGTGCAGGCCATAAAACAGGACCATTTCTGCTGATCCACGAGTTTTGGAAATAATTCATCTAAATATCTTTTGACCTGTGCCTGATAGTGAGGCGGGGCACCGTCGTGTTGAAACCACCGTAAATTTGTATGGGTCTGTAAATTTAATTCATCTAGGATATTGTCGAAATCTTCCCTAAGAAATTGCAAATATCGATTTCCGGTTAAAGTTTCATAAAAAATAAATGGCCCAAATTGAAGCCAAACCTAATCTGGGGTCGCCTTTCTTCTAAACGGTGAGGATTTATTTGCCCCCACAGGTGTTCATTATGACTATTGAACATGCCGCAGTTTGTAAAACGTGTTTCGTCGGTCCATAAGATCTGCATCGGAAAGTTATTATTTTCATGGCACATATTTACGAACCAAACACAAAAATTTAGATAAAATTCTCACTACTGTGCGTTGTGCAATTTGCCGGGTTGATGATGATGGATTCTGATTAACAGCAGCTAAAACATTTATCTGCGTGTTTTCACCAATATTACCCTTATTTCTAGGTTTAACAAAACTTCCATGCTCTTTTAAATTATTGTATAAATTCTTGAAGGTGTCTAACGAAGGTTGAGGGTGATCAAAATACAATAAAAAATAGCGTTCGGCGGCTTCTTTACTGTTTTTGTTACAAATAATGTAACATTCGATCATATCAGGTTTCTCAAGATTTGTGTACACCATAACTAACTTTGTAAAGCAACTAAATCACTAACAAAACCAACTATATTCACCCTAATGAACGAACTGTCAATGATGAAGTAAACATAATTCTTCAATAATTAATATCGCGTTTTCCATGGCAAGACATGATTTTTCTTAAACATAATAATAATGTATTGTGCTGTTATTTATTAAAATAGGTGCTACAAACCTACATCATTGCAAGCAGAAAAAAATGCACTATTAGAATATGTCATAGCCAACTATGGTTTCCATTTAAAAAAATTAGACTTTTTGCTTGCTAACTCAAAAATACTATGCAAAATTAAAAATTTAAGAAGTTGTCGTTGTTTGAAATTGAATTTCTTAAAAATAATATTCAAAATTTTTTTTTCTATCTTTAAGAATAGAAGAGTTATAGCACTTAAAAGGTTTTGGAGAATTTCTATTTTTTGCAAATATCTAGCAAACCATGCATTTTCTTAAATTGACAAAAACGTATCTGGATGAGGCTTATAAAGATGCAAATCTTTCTCCATTTAACCTAATGCGTATCTCTTATGGTTTTCGAGATCCTCATACAAATAATGAAACAAAACTCACCCTGTAGAAGTACAAGAAGGGTAACGTTATAATATATATTTTTGGAATGCAGTTTTATAAACAATTCAAAATATTAAGTATAAAAATCATATCTCAAAGCTATTTTTTGGATGTAAAACGGCACCCTTTCAATTATCAATGTTGCAACAAATATCATCATGGCTCACTATACCGTATTCAAATAAAAAACATGAAGTTGGCAAAATTGTATCAAAAAACGACGACAGCTCTAAAATAGTTACTTTTAAAGTATTAACGTCTTACATGTTTTTGATGTGAAATTAAATAATCAATTCGAAAATGACTAATATACGTGTCATGTAATTTTAATCCAATTTTCTGCACATGCAATTAGTAATTGAATAAAAATAAAATATGCTTCTATTAAGACGTCTTATTATGAACAATAATACAAAAAATTGTGTCCATCTAATACGTCGTTTTCGAACAATATAATTTTATACAAACATTGAATTTTTCAGTAAAATAAGAATAAATCGAAAACTTTAGACTTTATGCCTATCCTATCTTTTTGACTAAAAATTATACGGGGAATACAGAAATGTAATAATGTATAGGGTGTTCCACTTAAAAAACTAAAACTATGGTCAGCCACCAAATTATGGAACACGCTGGAAAAGGAATGCGATCGGGAAAACAGGCTACCAATTGCAGATCTGAGAATCTTTTGACATTTAAGCTGCAATTTGTGGTCTATCTTCCTGATAGTCTCCTTTTTGTTTCTCTCTCCAAGGGTATCCAACCTTATTCCTTAGCTACACCGTTACTACGGTAAGATGCACAAAAATACTAGCTAAAAATAATTACCCTCATGTACGATACTAATTTTACATCTGTTTATAATAGATCTACAAATGCGAACAATAGGCACCTCTAACATTGAAATTCTTTCTACGTTTCCGAAAATACTGTAGTCTTGTTGAAGCAGAAACATTTGCAAACTTCTCTTCAAAATCTAAAAGAACGTGTATATTAATCTTTATTAGTTACAATTACAACTGAAGTCTACCAAGCTATGGGGCTTAATGGCATGACACCCGTCTATTTTAATAATATCTACATTATGTAAGAATTTAAAGTGACCTACTGAAAAAATAGAGTAATTGGAATAATGTAGCAAAATGGTGGTGGTAAAGTAATCCTTGGGCCACTTCGTACACTAACTTACATAAACGAAAACTTGTGTTTGTCCTTTATTACCATTTCAAATTAGCATCATCACATCAGCAGCATCAAAACATTGTCTTAAACATTTTACATAATACATTGTACGTTACATAACAACTAAATTATGGCAATAAATAAAGCTATTTGTCAAGATTATAATAGCCTGAGATTTTGAAATTATTACAAACGCATATTATATATATATTATTTGACAGATTAATATGCATGGATAACATTTTACAAAATCTAAATTTTAATCCTATCGGTATAATAACATTTAAGTTCCACAAGAGCGGTGAAGTATGTAGGGCGCACAGTCACGTGAAAAATGCCATGACTTTAATTTTGCTTTTGAAGGATAGAAAGCGCAATAGAATTGCTCCATTATCATATCAATGTCATAACATTAACATTGCACCATGTTTGAACAAGACACATTTTTATAGCAGGATGAAATCATGTGGCATTGAAAACAACAAGCTGTGCTAAATGTATAATTGTTTTTGTGTTTTTTAACAAGCTTTGGTATTAGTTTGTAAGTTTAAATTAGATTGCATATTATTAGTCTTTAATTTTATATTCCACAATTAGAAATATTGGGTATAATATATAAATTTAGATTCCTTAAATAGCTACATATGCCTTACATATTGCCTTACATCATAGCACAAATTACTCGATAATAATTTATTAACCAGTCATAAGATTACTCTCAAAAGAAATTCACTAATTTCTATAAATTATGATAGGCTACAACTACCAAGGTATGTAGACTAAAACCTATGAACAAAACAAGGATATACTTAGTTGGTTAGTCTGACATATACTTATTATGGTATGAACGGTAAATCTGTTTTCTTAATCTCTCTTTTAAGACAAACTAATTGTAAGCCATATATTTCAAAATATTTTTGACATATGTTTCCTGGTAAACACTGTCGTCTTTCACGGCTCTACTATATGTACGATACAGTACAAGAAAAATATTAATTCTTTAGTATGTATACAGGTATGTCAACTATATAATTATCGTTTATTATTATCTACGAAAGGAATCTAGCAATTAATGAAGTAATATTAATATTTGGATTTGTAGTAACATAGTGATAGATAAAGAAAAAATTACCTTCATAACACAACTCCACAAACAATGTTCATTAAATGGATATGAGTAATTGCAGTAATAAGATTTCATGGTACTTGATTTTTTCCGCAATGTTGATTATGAGTTGCGTATCAGATTCATTAGGTACAAGTAGTACGAAATTCGTTCACAAAGTAGTCTTAAATAGTTCGTTTGCTTCAATTAAAAATATTTCGTCAGAGTTACTAAATAAGGACAAAGTTACGACAGATTGATAGGTTTCAGGCTGATTAATTAAATTTTATGGCGTGTACTTTAGCAGTTAACAGAAGTGATTGGGATTTGCGAAAAAGTAAATTGCTGGTCTACTTATGTCATCTAAGATGAACGGAAAGTGTTCGATTTGCATAAAATAATAATTTCTAGTAAATATACAGTGTTATGTAATCGAGATTTATATGGTCATGTTTTAGAACGTATAGAAATCCTGCATGGAGGACACTATAATATTTTTTCTATATACTCGATACTTTTATGTTTATTTGTGTATCGTGATCCGCAAGATATAATCAAATGACAGTTATTACAAATAAATGCATCGAAATGTCTAACACTTGAAAGGATTTATGTTAAGAGTAAATTACCCTTTATTTAATAGAGGATAATTTCTTATAATAATACAAGAAAATCGTGTTAATGTCTTTCTAAATTACTAAAGAAGGCGACACTGTATTATTCATGAAATGTGTAAATACTAACTATTGTTCCATACTACTTATAAAAAATTTACAGTTTTATCAATAGTATAATGGCATGTATTATTAAATTACCTGTTAAGGTTCGTCAATGAAACAATTATATATATATATATATATATATATATATATATAATTTTTGTCAATAATAATACGTATACCATCTTTCTAGAGTTTTCCGGCTATGCATGAGCCTAGATACTTAATAAATAACCAGAACCAACAGTCTGGGCTATCCAATGAATTTCGATAGAAACAAAGAAAAATTGTGGTATATAAAAATTTAAAACTGGTATGATTGACAAACAATTAAAAGCTTTAAGAAAGCATAAGAAACCGCCCGTCAAAACCTTCGCCACACAAAATTTAAAATGTGTTACATTTTTATATCATATGACATATTGCGCCGACCTTCAAATTATATAAAAATAAAAAGTTTAAGAATTAGCTTAATTGGTGAAAATGAACACTAACTTTACTTTAAAAACGTTTATTTTTAAGATGTAGGCATTAATTAAAAATGTATACTAGGAAGCACAATGTGTTGCCTATATTTAAAAAAGGGAAAAATCTTACATCAAGAATAAATATATATTAGAAATTAAGTTGAATAAATACTAAAAAATGTAGGTATAAAAACAAACACAAAATAAATCTAAGCATTCTATATTTTGTAGAGAAGAGAAACACGAAATATGGTTAGTATATAAAGAGACGAAACCAAATTCCCACAAGCCGTTAGAACAGCTTTAAACATTTTAAGAAATGGACCATTATTTAAAAACAAAGAATATATTGAAAGTAAATAATAGAGAAAAAATTATGTTAAAGGATGGAACAGTCAAAAGAGTAAATCATTTAAATGCCATTAAGTTATATGAACAAGTTTATATTCGGTATGCTCGAGATGAGAATACGATTTTGACTAAATAAATGTAAATTTAGATATGCATAATGGTACCAATTCATGAGAAATATTTTACGATAATGCTTAAAATATAGTAAATACCTGTACTTATAACTATGAACAAAAAAAAAGGATATAAATCAAGACATTTATAATACGATATATTCGATGGCAATATTCCATGTAAACAGTATTGGTATGAATTAGAATATACTTTTATTAGTTCCTATATGTATAAAACAAAGACTTCAAAGACTGTGGAAATAGCCATGTATGATTCTAAAACCTAGAAAAGAGAAAAAAAACTGTGTTAATATTGTTTACAGCTTTCTGCAAGTAAACATACTGCCAGAAGAGAAAGCCTGGATAGAATCTGGAGGCAATGTGACAGGGGCAACAACTGGTCTTTATGGTGCGGGGTTGGAGAGAAAAATTCCAGTTGTCTATAACGTTTTCCCAGTATTACTTAATCAAGATGTTCCTAAAAGAAAAATAAGGATAAAATTAATAAATGAAGAAAGAAAATATGTAGAGAACAGTGAAAAGGGCAATATGTTTATATACAAGTGCAATGAGGGATTGTATTAAGAAGAAATGTTTTTCTTTATTATTATGTGTTAAACAAAAATAGATGTAGAAACAATATAGCAAGGCTATTCAGGAATAATTTTCTAATAAAGATGTAAATATAATTTATATATGAGATTTAAACTTTTCTCTTAATTTGTAACCTTATCCCAAAGAAAACTGAATAAAAGGTATACTAGAAAATGAAGAAGCTAAAATCACTGCAAAAATTCATAAGAAACTTTAAAATATTATGCTGATCAGGAACTAACTTATGATTAAGACTATAACAATTTTATAATAAAAATTATCATTTATTTAAACTATTCAAATTATTGAGGCTACAGCATATATATATATTTAATGGCTGTGCCTAACGTGGGGCAAAATGTTACATTTTATCTCAAATTAGCAATTTACCATTTTGTATTAATGTAGCAACCACCACAGCAATATGCAAAATGTAAATATTTTGATGCAGAATTATTTGGTATTACTACATTTATTTCAGCTTTCATATTTTGTTAAATGAAGACCATAGTAGGTAATGGTAGCATTTTAAAATCCCAGTCATTAATTTATTTGCATAGAAAACACATTCTGTTTGGAATTTATTTGAATTCTTCAGAATTAGAATTTCTTAGAAATTGCTATAGTAAAATGCACTCAATAGTGATGACTACAACACATAACAATGTTTTCATTTTACTTAATATCATGTTTCAAATTGCCCAATATTGTTTTATATTATTTTCTAAATAAAGAAAGAAATATAAATATGCTTAAATATTTATAAATCTTGATAGAAACGATTAAAATTTACATCTTAGGATAATAACATGTAAATATTACAAAGCAAAGTTGAAGTATTTTAATAATGACGAAACTAAAATATTCAGCTGTCCTAGTTCTTTGCGCATTCGATAGTACATAAAATTAAAAAAAAAACAGTAAATGACACATCAGATATTAATATCTTTCAGACTCAAATTCCAGACTATAGTATTTGACCATCCTATATACACACACCTTTATAGTGACATTGACATTTTCGATTTATTTAGACATTTTCACTCCTTTAGTTATAATTTGATTAATTATTATTATTATTATTTCATACTAACAAGAACACTTTTATAACAAAAGATATAAGCGAGCACTAAGCATTATAGAGATGAAATTAAATGTAGACTGTGTTACAAAAATAATCCGGAAAAATTTTGGGTTAAAATAATTCAATTTCAAAACGAAAATTCCAAATAGGTCTGTTCTATTATGGAGAAAACCTGTTAATTCATCTCCTTAATAATTTCTAATATAAATAAAACCACCTTATAAAGAATAAAACGTTGTTTTCTCGTTAGTTATGTTTTGCATCTACAGTATATCATTAACTTATCGGTCAAGCTTTGTCACTGATATAAAATGAACCAATATTTTATTATAATTACGTCGTGAGTAACATAGAGCTTTCAATTGTAGAAGTATTTAAGGTATACCATGCTTGACAGAGCAGAATGTCTTCGGAAAAGTAGTTATGCTGTAAATACTTTTAAATATTAAAAGATAGATTTAAGTAATTACAAGACACATTAGCGTTATAAAATACCGATATACAAAGTACATGTAAAAGTAAAAATTAAAATATTTACAACGTGTTATTGCTTATATTATTATACTTTATAAAAACAACTGGTTTTAATTCAGCAAGCAATATTTGGTAATACTAAATGAAATAATTACCCTAAACCTTAAACCCTAATTGTTTGACTTAATATATTTACCGTACTTCTTTACTTCTATTTTTAATAAAGTCTTTATCGTTTCTTGTAAATATAAGAAATATCTCCATATTTTCCCTTTTCTGAAACATTAGTGTGTTGTTTTTTGGTTATGCAAATAGCATAACCAAATTAATATTGACCAACCATAATTTATAAAATGAATATTTTGAATAACTTGTCATATATCCGGTATGTTTGATGGTGTGTTCAGTGGCGTAACATACATGCTTTTTTAATGTTTTCTCTAATGCAGTTAGAATAAATCTTATTATATTAAAAAGAATAAAAGGATTGAAAAAATAATGCACTCACGATATTACTTTAATTATTATTGGACTAAGAACCTATTTTAAATGATTTTCGAGAACATACATAGTCTACATATACCCTATACAAAATATTTATGCACGTCTATGCATTTCGGCGGCAATATTGAGTTACCACTTTGGACAAATATTATTATTAAGGAGACTCTCTCTTGTTCTATTATTTCCTCGTAGGTAAATATTGTAAGTTAAATAAATAAAACCCACGGTTATTTCGATTGTGTTGCAACTGTATTTCTTTGAAGATATCATGGCGGGATATCGTGAACATGACTTCTATAGGTCATGTACAATATTTTGTGGTATATCATACCAATACCAAAATTTATCAACTCAATATTCAAGAATAATAATAATGAATTAGATAATGGTATTCTTGTATGCTAGAATTACTATAATATACATCGAAGCAACGTACAAAAATAACACAGTAAAATATGAAATAAATGAATAAATAATTATATTACTATGTTACATATTAAAATATTTGAATTGCTAATAATAAAGAGGCACTTATTAAACCTCTGAGAAGACAGGCATCCAATCTTTTTGCCGTCACCTACTTTTTTTGATATATGTACGTCTAATAGAATATATAACGGTCACAGAAAATCGAGGAATCTTGATATGTCCACCATAGAATCCACAGGAATGATATGAGATAAAAATATGCTAAGATTTGGTATTTTAGGAAAGAGATTGATCGGTTATTGGAATTTATGCAATGATGCATCGATGACTGTGAAAATAACTTGGACGGATGAACACATTATTTATAAGATAATGAAATGTTTGTTTTTAATTTATATTTTGCTATATACATATCGTAATTTCTGTCACTGAATTGTATTGTAATCAAGCACATATAGAATGTACTTTATATAAAATTTACAATTATATAAGTTTTGGTTTAAAATAACTTGTAGATGGTACAATATAAAGATAATATTCATTTTGGATTTTGCCAAGACAATGTGTCATAGGTTTCTTTCCGACTTTTCCCATTACTGTAAAAGTAAATAATGCAGTGTTAGGAATGGCAAGGTAGGCACAGGTTCAAAACCCACTTCTCCATCCCACAATTTTTAAATTTAATTTTCATAATGCTTAACGCAATCACCAGAAATTTCTGGAGTTACTTGCGTTAATTCTTCTTTCCATAGGCGGAATGTACATTTACCAATATTATTTTCATAATATGTGAGTGTTATACCGCATAGTAAGTATATTGGATTAATTATACAATGATCTAGTGGAAATCAAAGAAACACTTTCTGTTAAGTCAAGAGCTTCATATATGGTTTATGACACTACATACAAATATATATGAAATTATTAAATGAAATAATTAAAATTATTTTTAAACAACTTATCACAAATGATATTTGACAGAATAAAATACCACTACTAGGAATATTAGGTATTATATTGTAATTTAATGTCCCAAAGTAACTGTTTATGATGTGATTATCAGGAGATTGGTATACACACAAATACCAGTTATCACTTTTTATTTTCTCAAAAAGCAACTTACCTGTCAGTAGTGTATATTCGCCGGTCCTACTCCCGCCTCCGGAGGCGGAGGCGGAGGTCAAAGGTCAAAGGTCAAGGGTCAAGGGTCAAAGGTCAAGGGTCAAGGGTCAAGGGTCAAAGGTCAAAGGTCAAGGGTCAAAGGTCAAAGGTCAAAGGTCAAAGGTCAAGGGTCAAAGGTCAAAGGTCAAGGGGCCAAAGGTCAAGGGGTCAAAGGTCAAGGGTCAAAGGTCGCCGGAGGTGGAGGTCAAAGGTCAAAGGTCGCCGGAGGCGGGGGTCAAAGGTCATCGGAGGCGGAGGTGGCGCCCTCTGACGGCCACTAGCCAAACTAAAAATGGCAGATTTCTTGATTACCAACCCAACTAATGTGACGCCCTCTAACGGCCACTAGCCAAACTAAAAATGGCAGATTTCTTGATTACCAACCCAACTAATATGGCGCCCTCTGACGGCCACTAGCCAAACTAAAAATTGTATCTCTCATCATTACCAACCCAACTAAAATGGCGTCCTCTAATGGTCACTAACCAAACTAAAAATGGCGCCCTCTGACGGTCACTAACCAAACTAAAAATTGCATCTATCATCATTACCAACCCAACTAAAATGGCGCCCTCTGACGATCATTTGCCAAACTAAAAAATTGCATCTCTCATCATTACCAACACAACTAAAATGGCGCCCTCTGACGATCATTTGCCAAACTAAAAAATTGCATCTCTCATCATTACCAACCCAACTAAAATAGCGCTCTCTGACATTCACTAACCCAACTAATGTGACATCAGGCAAAATGGCCGACCATCAAGATGGTCAATAAAAATATAAACTTTGCTTCTAGAGAATTCCTGAATAAATTACACAACTTGCTATCGCGCTTCTCAATGTATTTCTAGCAGGTCTAAACATGTTTTCCAGCGGAAACCGCAACGTCTGCATGCTTCTGTGATAGCTGCAGGCTTGAAATGTATTTCTATATCTTATAAAATGAAAAAAGAAACAATGTATTTTTTAAGAAAAAACAATTTATTATTATAAATTAACAATATGACCAAGTTTCATAACTTCAAAGTCATAGTGAAGTGAATTATAACAAATATGTAGCACTTCCATCATAAGGAAAGCGTTAAACGAATTACAATGATCAACAAGCAATTCTGATACATTTGTATATAAATCTCCAGTTAATGTTATACAAGCGGTTAAGATCATCTTATAAAATGCTATAAAATCGCTGTTTACTAAAAATTCTAATTTACTCTTAATGAGCGGTTGTAAATTAAACAAATTGCTATAGGTATCCGAAGACAATACCAGCTGTTGATTACGACTACTTAATACAATGACAGTAGTATTCCTAAATGTTGACGTTCGAATTTGATGATTCGGACTGCAACCATCTGTCTTACAAAATTCCTCCCAGTCGTCCAATGTGAAGAATACACAGCTTGCAGGCGATCGAATCTGGATGATGGGCACGAATCCAGCCGCTGGACTAAGACCGATATTCACCCATTTCGAACCGCATTTGTTGAGGAAGTATGATGACTGCCCAATTAACTGTTTTCCTTAACGATATTCTCATCTATCATTTTAAGCGAATCACCAATAAATTCATTATAAGTTTCTGAAAAAGAATTAAAAAAATATAGATATAAGTTTATGTATATAATAATTTTGTGTTCTTACTAGCTTCCATTTTAATCTTAGTGTGTTAAAATATGTGCGAACTCGAATGCAAACAAACTAATACTGATTTAGTGAGAGAAAATTACAGTGAGAACCATTGACGCCCTCTGACGGTTACCAAGCAAAGTAAATATTAAATATATAAGAGAAGAATTTCGAATATAATATCAGCAGTATCAATTGTAAAGCGGTGTAACACATTTTATATAGATAGTGATAATCAAGTACCTATAATGACAGTGAAACCATACAACGTGGAGAAGTATGAAAACTTTTTAGCAGTTAATGACATCGAAATACCTATTGGAGTTGGGAATTGGCTATTATCCTCGGAATTGAATCAAAGTGATTGTTTATTCATAGCAGCATTTGCATATCAGAACGATCAATATTTCGATATTGATCAATTAATCCACGTGTTAGAATATTGTAACCCCAATATAACCCAACTAAAAAAGTGTTGTATTTATTGTGAATATGAATATCTACGTGAACCTGATTTTGAACTTCGTGATGAAATTTGTGTGTTTGATATAGAAACGTCGAATGTGCTAACTTTAAATAAGAATATACCGGAGATGTTAATGACTTGGTATCCTTAATATGATCATCCAGAATTGGATTATAATGAAGAACTCGTCGTGAATGGTGGTGGATATGTTATATACGCTCATCAGAAGTGTTTCGCAAGTAGCTAACATGTACAGATCTGTATAATCTTGTCTATACTTGTTTGGAAATACATCAGTCGACAATGTACGTTGAACGCAGGCATAGTGCGCTAAGATTGAAGAAAGTAGTATTAAACAATAGAATTAAGAGGTTTATATCCGAATTAGAAAAAATTAAAACTGATATCGAAATATATAAATTAGTTGTAAACATCGGCAAAATAAATATATAAAAAATGGATAATATTGAAAAATAGAGATGATCGGGCAATCAGACAAATCGATAAACATTTTGGATTATTGGATGAGGTGGATAAGACGATGATTAAAAATATTCCACTGTTTATCCTCCAAAATAAGGTGAAAAGCTGAATCTCTAAAGCAACACTGGCATTACATTCCTCAGGAGATGCGAGCAAGTCTAAGAGAGTATTTACCCTATGGCTCTCATTATAATCAACCTTGGCAAGACAATCATCTGGATGGTTGGACCCCAGCTCGAAGAAATTGTTATTTATGTAACTTTATAGAATAAATATACATATATGTAATGTACAATATAGTATACAATATTTTAAATAAAAGAACAAACAAAATTATTGTTTTTTATTTATAGATAGTCATATAAATATATATACATATTTTAGAGGTTGAATGAATATACGATTCTACATATGTTCTATACATATTTATTAGGTATATTATATACATTTCCAAATCAAAATTTATGGCTGACCGAGAAAATAAATTACATATACACTCAAACACTCAGTGATGTAGTAATCATTTTTGAGTATACAGATTGTTTCAAAGGTAAGATGGCGGATACAATATGGTCACAACCAGATTATGTAACAATTAATATTTGTTTTATACATATTTATTAATCAAATATCTTATACACCATTACATTTCAAAATTTATGGCATTATAATGTAAGTATAATACTTCAAGCCTATATAAGACATTTAAGAATTTATCATGACAAGAGATTTAATATTTTAATGTAAAGCACCTTACAATGAAAGCAGACTTGTAGCATACTTTTATGAAATCGAATAAAATCAGTACTCTTGAGCACACTTAACTTTTTCATTAGCTAAGACTGGAGATCTCTATTTGACATAAATTTTAAAATACATGTTCACGTATCATGGATTTTTTTTTAAATAGTCATATAAATATATATACATATTTTAGAGGTTGAATGAATATACGATTCTACATATGTTTTATACATATTTATTAAGCATATATTATTATATTACATCTCCAAATCAAAATTTATGAGTGATACATAAAACGAAAATAAATACATATAAACTCAAGTACTGAGTGACGTAATAACAAAATTTTAATATACAGGGTGTTTCAAAAGTAAGAGGCGGATACATACAGAATGTTTCAAAGGTAAGGGGTGGGTGGATACATACAAGGTTTTCAAGTACACCGAGTTTTTATTACCAGTTTTAAAATTCACAGGGTTTTTATCATCGGTTTTAAAATACCAGGGTTCTCAGAAATTAATTGTTCATATCTTTGTAGATGTTAAATTCATCGCTATATTAGTAGTATTATACTTGTATGTATGATTATAACATTATTCATTATATATATAAATATATATTTGTGACGAATAGAAAGAGTTAAATAGATAATGCGAGCTATTTCTTCAATTATTTTGTTAGAAAGCGCATTTTTTATATTGTCGTCAGAAATATCTTTGAAAGCATTACCTCGATATAATTTAAAAAATTCCACAGCACTAATTAGACGACTTGAGGTAATTGTATAGTTAGAAAGCGCATTTTTAAAGTTGACGTCATACTGATGTCATGTAGTTTGACCAGGAATTTAATATCCTTTAAGTTATATATTATATAATCTATAATATTTTTACTTAATATTGTAAGAACATTAAATAAAAAAATTGAGGTTGCAGTTGGATTAGTAAACAATGGGCGTGGTCAAGATCTCTTTATTGCATGTAAATATCAATAAAGTAAATTTATAGTTGACGTCAGAGCTAGTATAATTTTTATATATGTATATAATACCTTGATATAATTAAAAAAATCCGCTCATACATAAATTCCTTATTGATCAATACATTTTAACGAACATAAAATTACATTGAAGTTCAGAAGTATTTCCATATGATAATATTAATGCAGACTTCAATAAGAAACAATGAACGATTCTGTTTTAAATGTATACACAATTTCAACGTTCATATTACTATAAAAATGATGTGGAACCGTGTCTTTCACCTATAAATTATGAACATTTAGCACCGATTGTTATTATAGACTCCAGTCATCAAAGTGAGTTGGTGAAGAACGAAGCAGTTGATATTCGATTAGACTTCAGTAAACGTGACAGAAAAAACTACAACATTTTGTCTGATTTTACACGATCGGATTGTTAAATATAACCCATTAACAAGTGTTGTAAAATTATTCTAAAGAGAGAAAATGTTTATAATAGATATTCAGGGATATCAGTATGAAGATAGCGAATATTTCATTAAAGAAATCGCAATCTACGATTTAACTACGCATCACGTTAACCATACTTTCGTTCAAATGCCTAACAAGTTGTCATGGTTTTGTCCAACAATTAAAAAACATATGGAATGGTTATGTAATAATATACATGGATTACATTGGGATAACATGGACAAACAACAATCAATATCGATGAATCATATAGAAAACTACATTCAGAGTATCGTTGGTGATGCTATCATAATGGTAAAAGGATTGAATAAGAAGAACATTTTGGAAAATTTTCTGTCCAATACAATTATCGATATGGAGAGATTCACTTGTCCAAATCTAAGTACTTTAAGACAAAATGAATGGAGTCGACATTGTAATTTCCATAAGAACAATAATTTAAAATGTGCAAAAGAAAATGTATATTTGTTATATCACTGGTTTATAAAATAATAAAACACAATATTTATTTAAAACCTTTAACCTATTTACATTATATTCTATAACTGTGCAATGTCTTGACTAACATTAATAATAATCTTCTTGTAATCATTACAAAAGCCGAACTTATACATTATTAAGCGCGAAAACCTACCTTTTCCTGTTACCTATAAATGTATAAAGTTTACATTACTAATTACTTAATATTGTGACGAATAGAAAGAGTTAATTAGATATGTGAACTATTTCAATTATCTTGTTAGAAAGTATATTAACAAGCTGACGTCAAGTATTTGTAGGCGTTAATGATTGTACAACAGTGTTATTTATTACATGTCTTACAATATTAATTGTTTTATGAAACAGTTGATTCAATTTTATATCTATCAACGTCACAACCGCATATTTTTATTTAAAGACTTGTCTATACAAGTAAAATTGTTAAATATCATGTATTAAGTCTCCTAATAGATTATTTCGAGAAAACATACATTAACAAGCTTTTAGAAAAACTCTCTAATTATGTAGCCAAAAATATTTTACCTCAATCCATAAAATATGACATTTTTGTTTCAGTTTATATGATCAGTAACACGATGGTTGGTATATCTTCTTATAATGTAAATGTTTCTTTATGCAATTAGGGATTTACTTTTTTTTCATTGTACCATATTTCAAGTTAATATCTATTATATTTTCTGTATTATTACATAATACGGAATTTGAAATTAGACAGCGAACAACATTAACAAATAATGAAAAGCGAACATTTTGATTAACATGCAAAAGAGATTTAATAATTTATTGCCATATACTACGAAAATAATATTTTTTACTTAATATTGTAAAAATATTAAATAAACAAAAAAAATTGAGTTGAAGTTCGATTAGTAAACAATGGGTGTAACCAAGATATCTTTATTACATGCAAATATCAATAAAGCTAATGATATAAATCTAGAATAGATGATGTAGGATATTTTCACATACATAGTTAACAATATGTAAAGTATATATTATCAAATGTTGACATCAGAACTCTAGAGTATAATTGATATATTAGTCAGATAAATTGTGAAAGTATATAGAAAGAATGATAATCATTCTTCATAATACCTCAACTAAATTTTAAAATGTATCTGATCCTCATCCCAGCAAGTCGAACATAATTTAGCATTTTCTCGATGTATTATCATCTAAAATTACAAAAACATTCAAATATAACAACATGAACCGTTATACATATGTAGAAAGAAACCAACCTTGCCATAGTTATACCAACAGTATTATTTATTCCTAGTCTTACTGTGCTAATTATTCTGAATTCAATCAATCGGAATGTTGTTTTCTGAAACAGTCCAATAAAAAACTAAAAAAATCACTAATTTCTTTAAATAATAAAACTGAATCATGGAGATATATTTAAACCATAAGCAGAATTAATCATTCATATCTTTGTAAATATTAAAATCAGAATTATTATACACTAGTTGACAAAAATTTCCATTCATTAATATATAAATGAAAGCGTATATCAAGAAATTCCAAAAATTTTAATGATCGAGTTAATAGGTATCGTCTAATAATTTCTCTCAATGTATACCAGTATAACGCTTGTTCTGTATATGTTTCTTCTTTACATATATAATATATGTATATATTTGTTTTAATTTTTATACAATATTCTTACAATATTAAATAAAATATAATATTTGTACAATCCTGAGATATATAAAATATATATAATTAGTTATAATTGTATAAAAGAACAACAATAATAACAACTTTTTCCTAATGCTTTGCAGAACGGAACTATTTATTCGAGTAATTTGATTAAATTTCTTTATAATATTTATCTATATACTATTGCGGCGGTGCTTGATACATTATTTTTTTCGGCAAGACTCTAAAAAGAAATCCCACGGTGTGAGATCACAATATTATGTTTATTATTCAAACTAATTAAAAGATTTTTAAATACTTCTCGTAATATATTCATTTCTCACCCATTCTAGCAGAGGTTTATAACTCAAGTAACTCAAAGCTGTATCATCATTGACTAAGCTGATAAAGAAGGGCAGGATTATTTTGAATTGGATCAATAATTCTTCATCTACTTATGGTGGATCAAAACACCAACTTTTGTGCATATAGAGGAACTTCTACACAAAAATCAGCGAGTGTATAAATAAGAAATCAAATGTTTTTGATTTTTATATACAGGGTGAGTCATTAGTAGCCGCTCTTTTGTGTTTTAAATAAAAGAAAAAACAATTAGTGGAAGATTCATGATTGTTTGGGGAGTATATTATCAAAATACTTTAGCCCTAACACACTTCCGGTTTCACCGGAAATACACTCAACACAAGAACAACAATGTTTATTCTTAGACATATATCTTCAACTATACATTTCCTACCACTTAATGTAAAAACGTATCAAATAATTTCTAAAATTTTAACGATCATTGTTTTCAACTACATATTTTTCAGCACTTAGAGAGCACAATCAAGGGATTTATAAAATCTTAATAACCAAGCTAATAGACATCACCTAAAAATTTCTATTCATTAATATATATAATATATTATATAATAGAAAATTTTTTTAGTCGATGTCTATAAACTCGGTCATTAAGATTTTATAAATCCATTGATTGTGCTCTCTAAGTGCGGAAAAATATGTAGTTGAAAAACAATGATCGTTAAAATTTTAGAAATTATTTGATACGTTTTTACATTAAGTGGTAGGAAATGTATAGTTGAAGATATATGTCTAAGAATAAACATTGTTGTTCTTGTGTTGAGTGTATTTCCGGTGAAACCGGAAGTGTGTTAGGGCTAAAGTATTTTGATAATATACTCCCCAAACAATCATGAATCTTCCACTAATTGTTTTTTCTTTTATTTAAAACACAAAAGAGCGGCTACTAATGACTCACCCTGTATATAAAAATCAAAAACATTTGATTTCTTATTTATACACTCGCTGATTTTTGTGTAGAAGTTCCTCTATATGCACAAAAGTTGGTGTTTTGATCCACCATAAGTAGATGAAGAATTATTGATCCAATTCAAAATAATCCTGCCCTTCTTTATCAGCTTAGTCAATGATGATACAGCTTTGAGTTACTTGAGTTATAAACCTCTGCTAGAATGGGTGAGAAATGAATATATTACGAGAAGTATTTAAAAATCGTTTAATTAGTTTGAATAATAAACATAATATTGTGATCTCACACCGTGGGATTTCTTTTTAGAGTCTTGCCGAAAAAAATAATGTATCAAGCACCGCCGCAATAGTATATAGATAAATATTATAAAGAAATTTAATCAAATTACTCGAATAAATAGTTCCGTTCTGCAAAGCATTAGGAAAAAGTTGTTATTATTGTTGTTCTTTTATACAATTATAACTAATTATATATATTTTATATATCTCAGGATTGTACAAATATTATATTTTATTTAATATTGTAAGAATATTGTATAAAAATTAAAACAAATATATACATATATTATATATGTAAAGAAGAAACATATACAGAACAAGCGTTATACTGGTATACATTGAGAGAAATTATTAGACGATACCTATTAACTCGATCATTAAAATTTTTGGAATTTCTTGATATACGCTTTCATTTATATATTAATGAATGGAAATTTTTGTCAACTAGTGTATAATAATTCTGATTTTAATATTTACAAAGATATGAATGATTAATTCTGCTTATGGTTTAAATATATCTCCATGATTCAGTTTTATTATTTAAAGAAATTAGTGATTTTTTTAGTTTTTTATTGGACTGTTTCAGAAAACAACATTCCGATTGATTGAATTCAGAATAATTAGCACAGTAAGACTAGGAATAAATAATACTGTTGGTATAACTATGACAAGGTTGGTTTCTTTCTACATATGTATAACGGTTCATGTTGTTATATTTGAATGTTTTTGTAATTTTAGATGATAATACATCGAGAAAATGCTAAATTATGTTCGACTTGCTGGGATGAGGATCAGATACATTTTAAAATTTAGTTGAGGTATTATGAAGAATGATTATCATTCTTTCTATATACTTTCACAATTTATCTGACTAATATATCAATTATACTCTAGAGTTCTGATGTCAACATTTGATAATATATACTTTACATATTGTTAACTATGTATGTGAAAATATCCTACATCATCTATTCTAGATTTATATCATTAGCTTTATTGATATTTGCATGTAATAAAGATATCTTGGTTACACCCATTGTTTACTAATCGAACTTCAACTCAATTTTTTTTGTTTATTTAATATTTTTACAATATTAAGTAAAAAATATTATTTTCGTAGTATATGGCAATAAATTATTAAATCTCTTTTGCATGTTAATCAAAATGTTCGCTTTTCATTATTTGTTAATGTTGTTCGCTGTCTAATTTCAAATTCCGTATTATGTAATAATACAGAAAATATAATAGATATTAACTTGAAATATGGTACAATGAAAAAAAAGTAAATCCCTAATTGCATAAAGAAACATTTACATTATAAGAAGATATACCAACCATCGTGTTACTGATCATATAAACTGAAACAAAAATGTCATATTTTATGGATTGAGGTAAAATATTTTTGGCTACATAATTAGAGAGTTTTTCTAAAAGCTTGTTAATGTATGTTTTCTCGAAATAATCTATTAGGAGACTTAATACATGATATTTAACAATTTTACTTGTATAGACAAGTCTTTAAATAAAAATATGCGGTTGTGACGTTGATAGATATAAAATTGAATCAACTGTTTCATAAAACAATTAATATTGTAAGACATGTAATAAATAACACTGTTGTACAATCATTAACGCCTACAAATACTTGACGTCAGCTTGTTAATATACTTTCTAACAAGATAATTGAAATAGTTCACATATCTAATTAACTCTTTCTATTCGTCACAATATTAAGTAATTAGTAATGTAAACTTTATACATTTATAGGTAACAGGAAAAGGTAGGTTTTCGCGCTTAATAATGTATAAGTTCGGCTTTTGTAATGATTACAAGAAGATTATTATTAATGTTAGTCAAGACATTGCACAGTTATAGAATATAATGTAAATAGGTTAAAGGTTTTAAATAAATATTGTGTTTTATTATTTTATAAACCAGTGATATAACAAATATACATTTTCTTTTGCACATTTTAAATTATTGTTCTTATGGAAATTACAATGTCGACTCCATTCATTTTGTCTTAAAGTACTTAGATTTGGACAAGTGAATCTCTCCATATCGATAATTGTATTGGACAGAAAATTTTCCAAAATGTTCTTCTTATTCAATCCTTTTACCATTATGATAGCATCACCAACGATACTCTGAATGTAGTTTTCTATATGATTCATCGATATTGATTGTTGTTTGTCCATGTTATCCCAATGTAATCCATGTATATTATTACATAACCATTCCATATGTTTTTTAATTGTTGGACAAAACCATGACAACTTGTTAGGCATTTGAACGAAAGTATGGTTAACGTGATGCGTAGTTAAATCGTAGATTGCGATTTCTTTAATGAAATATTCGCTATCTTCATACTGATATCCCTGAATATCTATTATAAACATTTTCTCTCTTTAGAATAATTTTACAACACTTGTTAATGGGTTATATTTAACAATCCGATCGTGTAAAATCAGACAAAATGTTGTAGTTTTTTCTGTCACGTTTACTGAAGTCTAATCGAATATCAACTGCTTCGTTCTTCACCAACTCACTTTGATGACTGGAGTCTATAATAACAATCGGTGCTAAATGTTCATAATTTATAGGTGAAAGACACGGTTCCACATCATTTTTATAGTAATATGAACGTTGAAATTGTGTATACATTTAAAACAGAATCGTTCATTGTTTCTTATTGAAGTCTGCATTAATATTATCATATGGAAATACTTCTGAACTTCAATGTAATTTTATGTTCGTTAAAATGTATTGATCAATAAGGAATTTATGTATGAGCGGATTTTTTTAATTATATCAAGGTATTATATACATATATAAAAATTATACTAGCTCTGACGTCAACTATAAATTTACTTTATTGATATTTACATGCAATAAAGAGATCTTGACCACGCCCATTGTTTACTAATCCAACTGCAACCTCAATTTTTTTATTTAATGTTCTTACAATATTAAGTAAAAATATTATAGATTATATAATATATAACTTAAAGGATATTAAATTCCTGGTCAAACTACATGACATCAGTATGACGTCAACTTTAAAAATGCGCTTTCTAACTATACAATTACCTCAAGTCGTCTAATTAGTGCTGTGGAATTTTTTAAATTATATCGAGGTAATGCTTTCAAAGATATTTCTGACGACAATATAAAAAATGCGCTTTCTAACAAAATAATTGAAGAAATAGCTCGCATTATCTATTTAACTCTTTCTATTCGTCACAAATATATATTTATATATATAATGAATAATGTTATAATCATACATACAAGTATAATACTACTAATATAGCGATGAATTTAACATCTACAAAGATATGAACAATTAATTTCTGAGAACCCTGGTATTTTAAAACCGATGATAAAAACCCTGTGAATTTTAAAACTGGTAATAAAAACTCGGTGTACTTGAAAACCTTGTATGTATCCACCCACCCCTTACCTTTGAAACATTCTGTATGTATCCGCCTCTTACTTTTGAAACACCCTGTATATTAAAATTTTGTTATTACGTCACTCAGTACTTGAGTTTATATGTATTTATTTTCGTTTTATGTATCACTCATAAATTTTGATTTGGAGATGTAATATAATAATATATGCTTAATAAATATGTATAAAACATATGTAGAATCGTATATTCATTCAACCTCTAAAATATGTATATATATTTATATGACTATTTAAAAAAAAATCCATGATACGTGAACATGTATTTTAAAATTTATGTCAAATAGAGATCTCCAGTCTTAGCTAATGAAAAAGTTAAGTGTGCTCAAGAGTACTGATTTTATTCGATTTCATAAAAGTATGCTACAAGTCTGCTTTCATTGTAAGGTGCTTTACATTAAAATATTAAATCTCTTGTCATGATAAATTCTTAAATGTCTTATATAGGCTTGAAGTATTATACTTACATTATAATGCCATAAATTTTGAAATGTAATGGTGTATAAGATATTTGATTAATAAATATGTATAAAACAAATATTAATTGTTACATAATCTGGTTGTGACCATATTGTATCCGCCATCTTACCTTTGAAACAATCTGTATACTCAAAAATGATTACTACATCACTGAGTGTTTGAGTGTATATGTAATTTATTTTCTCGGTCAGCCATAAATTTTGATTTGGAAATGTATATAATATACCTAATAAATATGTATAGAACATATGTAGAATCGTATATTCATTCAACCTCTAAAATATGTATATATATTTATATGACTATCTATAAATAAAAAACAATAATTTTGTTTGTTCTTTTATTTAAAATATTGTATACTATATTGTACATTACATATATGTATATTTATTCTATAAAGTTACATAAATAACAATTTCTTCGAGCTGGGGTCCAACCATCCAGATGATTGTCTTGCCAAGGTTGATTATAATGAGAGCCATAGGGTAAATACTCTCTTAGACTTGCTCGCATCTCCTGAGGAATGTAATGCCAGTGTTGCTTTAGAGATTCAGCTTTTCACCTTATTTTGGAGGATAAACAGTGGAATATTTTTAATCATCGTCTTATCCACCTCATCCAATAATCCAAAATGTTTATCGATTTGTCTGATTGCCCGATCATCTCTATTTTTCAATATTATCCATTTTTTATATATTTATTTTGCCGATGTTTACAACTAATTTATATATTTCGATATCAGTTTTAATTTTTTCTAATTCGGATATAAACCTCTTAATTCTATTGTTTAATACTACTTTCTTCAATCTTAGCGCACTATGCCTGCGTTCAACGTACATTGTCGACTGATGTATTTCCAAACAAGTATAGACAAGATTATACAGATCTGTACATGTTAGCTACTTGCGAAACACTTCTGATGAGCGTATATAACATATCCACCACCATTCACGACGAGTTCTTCATTATAATCCAATTCTGGATGATCATATTAAGGATACCAAGTCATTAACATCTCCGGTATATTCTTATTTAAAGTTAGCACATTCGACGTTTCTATATCAAACACACAAATTTCATCACGAAGTTCAAAATCAGGTTCACGTAGATATTCATATTCACAATAAATACAACACTTTTTTAGTTGGGTTATATTGGGGTTACAATATTCTAACACGTGGATTAATTGATCAATATCGAAATATTGATCGTTCTGATATGCAAATGCTGCTATGAATAAACAATCACTTTGATTCAATTCCGAGGATAATAGCCAATTCCCAACTCCAATAGGTATTTCGATGTCATTAACTGCTAAAAAGTTTTCATACTTCTCCACGTTGTATGGTTTCACTGTCATTATAGGTACTTGATTATCACTATCTATATAAAATGTGTTACACCGCTTTACAATTGATACTGCTGATATTATATTCGAAATTCTTCTCTTATATATTTAATATTTACTTTGCTTGGTAACCGTCAGAGGGCGTCAATGGTTCTCACTGTAATTTTCTCTCACTAAATCAGTATTAGTTTGTTTGCATTCGAGTTCGCACATATTTTAACACACTAAGATTAAAATGGAAGCTAGTAAGAACACAAAATTATTATATACATAAACTTATATCTATATTTTTTTAATTCTTTTTCAGAAACTTATAATGAATTTATTGGTGATTCGCTTAAAATGATAGATGAGAATATCGTTAAGGAAAACAGTTAATTGGGCAGTCATCATACTTCCTCAACAAATGCGGTTCGAAATGGGTGAATATCGGTCTTAGTCCAGCGGCTGGATTCGTGCCCATCATCCAGATTCGATCGCCTGCAAGCTGTGTATTCTTCACATTGGACGACTGGGAGGAATTTTGTAAGACAGATGGTTGCAGTCCGAATCATCAAATTCGAACGTCAACATTTAGGAATACTACTGTCATTGTATTAAGTAGTCGTAATCAACAGCTGGTATTGTCTTCGGATACCTATAGCAATTTGTTTAATTTACAACCGCTCATTAAGAGTAAATTAGAATTTTTAGTAAACAGCGATTTTATAGCATTTTATAAGATGATCTTAACCGCTTGTATAACATTAACTGGAGATTTATATACAAATGTATCAGAATTGCTTGTTGATCATTGTAATTCGTTTAACGCTTTCCTTATGATGGAAGTGCTACATATTTGTTATAATTCACTTCACTATGACTTTGAAGTTATGAAACTTGGTCATATTGTTAATTTATAATAATAAATTGTTTTTTCTTAAAAAATACATTGTTTCTTTTTTCATTTTATAAGATATAGAAATACATTTCAAGCCTGCAGCTATCACAGAAGCATGCAGACGTTGCGGTTTCCGCTGGAAAACATGTTTAGACCTGCTAGAAATACATTGAGAAGCGCGATAGCAAGTTGTGTAATTTATTCAGGAATTCTCTAGAAGCAAAGTTTATATTTTTATTGACCATCTTGATGGTCGGCCATTTTGCCTGATGTCACATTAGTTGGGTTAGTGAATGTCAGAGAGCGCTATTTTAGTTGGGTTGGTAATGATGAGAGATGCAATTTTTTAGTTTGGCAAATGATCGTCAGAGGGCGCCATTTTAGTTGTGTTGGTAATGATGAGAGATGCAATTTTTTAGTTTGGCAAATGATCGTCAGAGGGCGCCATTTTAGTTGGGTTGGTAATGATGATAGATGCAATTTTTAGTTTGGTTAGTGACCGTCAGAGGGCGCCATTTTTAGTTTGGTTAGTGACCATTAGAGGACGCCATTTTAGTTGGGTTGGTAATGATGAGAGATACAATTTTTAGTTTGGCTAGTGGCCGTCAGAGGGCGCCATATTAGTTGGGTTGGTAATCAAGAAATCTGCCATTTTTAGTTTGGCTAGTGGCCGTTAGAGGGCGTCACATTAGTTGGGTTGGTAATCAAGAAATCTGCCATTTTTAGTTTGGCTAGTGGCCGTCAGAGGGCGCCACCTCCGCCTCCGATGACCTTTGACCCCCGCCTCCGGCGACCTTTGACCTTTGACCTCCACCTCCGGCGACCTTTGACCCTTGACCTTTGACCCCTTGACCTTTGACCCCTTGACCTTTGACCCTTGACCTTTGACCTTTGACCTTTGACCCTTGACCTTTGACCTTTGACCCTTGACCCTTGACCCTTGACCCTTGACCCTTGACCCTTGACCCTTGACCTTTGACCCTTGACCCTTGACCCTTGACCTTTGACCTCCGCCTCCGCCTCCGGAGGCGGGAGTAGGACCGGCGAATATACACTACTTGTCATAAAAGAAAGTAGTCGTAAATTTCTCGTACGTGCATTTTACAAGAATTATCGAGTGTTTACTAATTTTTTGTTGAGTCTGTCTAGACTTTACAACTTTCAGGCAATTAGAATCTGTGAACCGAAAGGAAAATAATATTAAATTCAGATAATCATAGGGTGCAAGAGAAATAATTCTCTGCTATACATATAGTAAGATAGTTCGACAGACGTCTGTGAGCAAAAACAGTTAATTGAAATTTGTTAATATATATTGTATATGTTATAGACCTTTCACAATTCTCATCTATGTGAATAATTAATCGCACATATGTACGGTAACGTTGTAAGCGTCATTAGCACGAGCATTATAATAATAAAGAATAAGTATACGTTTATCCCGTACTTCATTTAATCCCAATACATTATCAATTTGCGGATGACACAACTGTTTTAATATCGGGTAATAACGTTGATGAATGCATTAGCAATATTTACACTAATAACATCTTGGAGTGGTGTGGTTGTAATGGATTTAAGTTAAACCACTCGAAAACTACCCTTATATCATTTTCATCTTCTAGACGTGAGCCTGACCACTCATTGTTGGTAAGGCTGAATTCCAAGTCTATACCAAATGGATCCAGTACTAAATTTCTGGATTGTACTATTGATAACTTGTTAACGTCGGAATGTCACATAGCCTCTCTTTGTTCGAAGCTGTGTTCGTTGAATTATGCGATTTATAAACTGAAAGCGTGTGTTGATACTGAAGTATTACTTGCATTCTATCATGCACATGTGTTGTCTCGATTAAGGTATGGCATAATTTTCTGGGGAATGTCTGCCTTTTCTACTCGATGTTTTATCCTACAGAAGCGGATACAG